>JAVSCE010011792.1:0-23792 GCA_032199065.1 Smutsia gigantea | reverse complement strand
TACATCCTTTACCTTCTTTACAGTGCCTCACGGTGATGTTATCTCAATCTTCAACAACTCCTTACCCTCCACTCTGTACCTCACAGCTGGAGTTCTCATGCTGACTCTTCTTGTGCTTCTCACAGGAGTACGTCCTTCTCCTTCATGGCCTTTTGCGTCTTTCACAGTGCCTTGGAGCAATGCCATTTCATTTTTCAAAGAATCTTTTTTTTTTATTAAGGTATTGTTGATATACACTCTTATGAATGTTTCACATGAAAAACAATGTGGTTACTACATTCACCCATATTATCAAGCCCCCACGCATACCCCATTGCAGTCACTGTCCATCAGTGTAGTGAGATGCCACAGATTTGCTATTTGCTTTCCCTGTGCTATACTATCTTTCCCATGATCCCCCACACCATGTGTACTTAACATAGCAAATAATCTTTACCTCCACTGAAGTGCCTCACAGCTTTTGCTGGCTCTTCTGTGCTTCTTGCAGGAGTACATCCTTCTCATCTATAGCCTTTTTTAACACTGTGAGAAATAGGCAACCCATAGCTCCCACTGCCACGTGGGCACTGTGTTTCTCCAGGGATCTCACAATTTCAGGGAGGATCTCCAGTACTGCCTCAGGTGTAACCTCCACTTCCCCTAGTCCTGGGGCAGGGCCCACTGCTCCAGGAAGAAAGCCACCTTGGACCATATGCCCACTGGGGGACACCCAAATATCTTCCCAATCACTTAAGTACTCCTCATGAGGGCATCTTAACTCTGTTTCTTGGTCTGCAGCGAATCCTGCTGACTATGCCAAAATGTAGCACTGGAGGGCTTCAGCTCTGGAAAAGTTCACTCTGGATTTGGTGAGACCAAATAAAACAATGGAAGAACAAAGGGTTTATACCAAGCTTTATTCTCACAGTGGCAGGTCAGGTATTAGAATTAACATCCACATCTGGTAAGTCCACAATCCATCTCTGCCTCTGCCTGCCTCCTTTGTGCCAAGCACTGGGCAGAGGTCTTTATATAGCAATGCAGACAATAATGGCTCATTGCCAACATGTGTGTAAGCATGTGCCTGCACAGTAGACCAATTGCATCATTGCACATGCACAGTGGGCAAGTAGATTAGTATCAGGTGAGCATCCTCACCATGGGTTCTTCCAAATTTTTTCCTACACTCCTATTAAGAAAGCATGTTGTGCTAATGTATATTTGGAATTGAAATTTCCTATTTACTGAACTGATAGCTAAATCAATCACAGGTTTTGAATTGATGTCAATATATGGAAAATTCCTAGTTTAAGAACCATAACGAATGGTTTGAAGTCATTTAGTTCTTAATTGTTAACTAGAGATATTTTTGATATGCTTCTTTTTGTTAATGTCTCACTTTTTTTCATATAGATTATCTATTTTGTTATAATGTGTTACTAGCTCATCAGATATAGAATTGAAGCTTACTTATATTAATTTAGAATTCTTAGCCAGGGAGAATGTGAAAATTTGAAGGAGCAGACAAATGGCACAAACAAGTGTAATAATTTGTTTGTTAAGTCAGACAGTCCCACACTTCTGCTTCAGCGACTTCCAGGATATTGCTTTGATTTTTACAGTGATTGACTTTGGCTAATTTGAGAAAGGCAAAATTAAATAAAATTTACATTATTTAGGAAGGCTAAAACATGTTACATAAAGTGGAAGATTTTGTAAGTGAAACATTTATTTCACTAGTGGTTCCAATAAAACTAATTTTAATACTACTCAGATAACAGAATTTTTTTTGAAATATTTGGAGCTTATTTAAGCCCTCTGCTTCTTGAAGATGAGAAATTAAAGACAGAGGAATGGTCACTATTGTGACCATCACCTTTTGATAGGCCAGCTCTTACAAGACTACATGGTTGGCCCCATCCTTGAACCTACTGCTCTTGGTTTCTCTGTTTTTATTAGGTTAGTGACTTGCTGTGTTTTCAGTCATTTGATTATTTATTTGAGGAATAAGTGCCAATATCTAGTATTAGAATTCCACTGCTTTTATAGTATATGCTTGTGATATTTTTTACTTTTTAATTTTTTACATTTTAAAAAGAATTTTTTTATTGAGGTATCATTGATATACACTCTTATGAATGTTTCAGATGAAAAACAATGTGGTTACTACATTCACTTGTATTATCAAATCTCCCCCATAGCCCATTGAAGTCATTGTTCATCAGTGTAGTAAGATGCCACAGAGTCACGACTTGTCTTCTCTGTGCTACAGTCTTCCCCATGACCTGCCCCCCACACACAACATGTGTACCAATTAAAATACCCTAAATCGCCTTCACCCTCCCTCCACACCCACCCTCCACTACCTCTCCCCTTTGGTAACTGCTAGACCCTTCTTGGAGTCTGTGAGTCTGCTGCTATTTTGTTCCTTTAGCTTTGCTTCCTTGTTATACTCTACGAACTAGGGATATCATTTGGTATTTGTCTTTCTTTGCCAGACTTATTTCACTGAGCATAATACGCTCTAGCTACATCCATGTTGTTGCAAATGGTAGGACTGGTTTATTTCTTATGGCTGAATAGTATTCCATTGTGTATATGTACCACCTCTTCTTTATTCATTCATCTACTGCTGGATACTTAGGTTGCTTCCATTTCTTGGCTACTGTAAATAGTGCTGCGATAAACATAGGGGTGCATATGTCTATGAATCTTATGAATCTGATAAGTTGTTTTCTTTGGGTAAATTCCTAGGAGTGGAGTTCCTGAGTCAAGTGATATTTCTATTTTTAGTTTTTTGAGGAACCTCCATATATAGCTTTCCACAATGGTTGAATTAGTTTAAATTCCCACCAGCAGTGTACGAGGGTTCCCCTTCCTGTGTATCCTTGCCAGCATTTATTGTTCCTAGTCTTTTCTATGTTGGCCATCCTTACTGGTGTGAGGTGATATCTCATTGTGGTTTTAATTTGCATTTCTCTGATGATTTGCTATGTGGAGCATCTTTTCATGTGCCTGTTGGCCATCTAAATTTCTTTGGAGAAGTGTCTGTTCATATCCTCCACCCATTTTTTAATAGGGTTATTTGTTTTTTGGGTGTAGAGGCGTGTGAGTTCTTTTTATATTTTGGATGTTAACCCCTAGTTGGATATGTCATTTACAAATATATTCTCCCATACTGTAGTATACCTTTTTGTTCTGTTGATGGTGTCCTTTGCTGTACAGAAGCTTTTTAGCATGATGTAGTCCAATTTGGTCACTTTTGCTTTTGTTTCCCTTGCCTGAGGAGATGCATTCAGGAAAAAGTTGCTCATGTTTATATTCAGGAAATTTTTGCTTATGTTTTCTTCTAAGACTTTTATGGTTTCATGACTTACATTCAGGTCTTTGATCCATTTTGAGTTTGCTTTTCTGTATGGGGTTAGACAATAATCCAGTTTCCTTCTCTTGAAAGTAGCTGTCCAGTTTTGCCAACACCAGATGTTGAAGAGGCTGTCATTTCCCCACTCTATATCCATGGCTCCTTTATCATATATTAATATACCATATAAGCTTGGGTTTATATCTGGGCTCTCTAGTCTCTTCTTTTGATGAATGGGTCGGTTCTGGTGCCAGTACCAAATTATCTTGATTACTGTGGCTTTGCAGTAGAGCTTGAAGTCAGGGAGCATAATCCTTCCCTACTTTATTCTTCCTTCTCAGGAGTGCTTTAGCTATTTGGGGCCTTTTGTGGTTCCATATGAATTTTAGAACTATTTTCTCTAGTTGGTTGAAGAATACAGTTGGTATTTTGATAAGGATTGCATTGAATCTGTAGATTGCTTTATGCAGAATGGCCATTCTGACAATATTAATTCTTCCTATCCATTAGCATGGGATGTGTTTTCATTTATTGGTATCTTTAATTTCTCTTATGAGGGTCTTGTAGTTTTCAGAGAATAGGTCTTTCACTTCCTTGGTTAGGTTTTATTCCTAGGTATTTTAGTCTTTTGATTCAGATGTGAAAGGAATTGTTTTCTTGATTTCTCTTTCTGCTAGTTCATCTTTAGTGTATAGGAATGCAACAGATTTCTGTGTATTAATTTTTTATCCTGCAACTTTCCTGAATTCAGATATTAGAGCTAGTAGTTTGGGGTGGATTCTTTAGCGTTTTTTATGTACAATATCATGTCATTTGCAGTGACAGTTTAACTTCCTCCTTGCCAATCTGGATGCCATTTATTTATTTGTGTTGTCTGATTGCTGTGGCTAGGACCTCCAGAACTATGTTGGATAAAAGTGGGGAGAGTGGGCATCCTTACCTTGTTCCTGATCTTAGAGGAAAAGCTTTCAGCTTCTCGTTGTTAAGTATAATGTTGGTTGTAGGTTTGTCATATATGGCATTTCTTATGCTGAAGTACTTGCCCTCTCTACCCATTTTGTTGAGAGTTTTTATCATGAATGGATGTTGAATTTTGTTAAATGCTTTTTCAGCATCTATGGAGATGATCATGTGGTTTTGTCCTTCTTTTTGTCAATATGGTAGATGATGTTGATGGATTTTCGAATGTTGTACCATCCTTTTATTCCTGTAATAAATCCTGCTTGATCATGATGGACGATATTTTTGATGTATTTTTTAATTCACTCTGCTAATATTTTGTTGAGTATTTTTGCATCTATGTTCATCAGGGATATTGGTCAGTAATTTTCTTTTTTGTGGTGCTTTGCCTGGTTTTGGTATTAGAGTGATGCTGGCCTTATAGAATGAGTTTGGAAGTATTCCTTCTTCCTCTACTTTTTGCAAAACTTTAAGGAAGATGGGTTTTAGATCTTCACTAAATGTTTGATAGAATTCAGCGTGAAGCTTTCAGGTCCAGGTTTTTGTTCTTAGGTAGTTTTTTGATTACCAGTTCACTTTTTTTGCTGGTAATTGGTCTATTCAGATTTTCTGACTCTTCCTGGGTCAGCCTTGGAATGTTGTATTTTTCTAGAGAGTTGTCCATTTCTTCTAGGTTATCCAGTTTGTTAGCATGTCATTTTTCATAGTATTCTGTAATAATTCTTTTATTTCTGTACTGTCTGTAGTGATTTTTCCTTTCTCATTTCTGATTCTGTTAATGTGTGTAGACTCTCTTTTTTTTTTGATAAGTCTGGCTAGGGGTTTATCTATTTTATTTTCTTGAACAACGAGCTCCTGCTTTTACTGGTTCTTTCAATTGTTTTATTCTTCTCAATTTTATTTATTTATGCTCTATTCTTTATTATGTTCCTCCTTCTACTGACGTTGGGCCTCATTTGGTCTTCTTTTTCTAGTTTCATTAATTGTGAGTTTAGACGGCTCATATGGGATTGTTTTTCTTTCCTGAGGTAGGCCTGTATTGCAATATACTTTCCCCTTAGCACGGCCTTTTCTGCGTCCCACAGACTTTGCGGTGTTGAGTTATTGTTGTCATTTGTCTCCATATATTGCTTGATCTGTGTTTTTATTAGGTCATTAATCCATTGATTACTTAGGAGCATTTATGAAGCCTCTATGTGTTTGTGGGGTTTTTCGTTTTCTTTGTGTAATTTATTTCTAGTTTCCTATCCTGGTGATCTGAGAAGCTGGTTGGTATAATTTTGATCTTTTTGAATTTAGTGATGCTCTTTTTGTGGCCAAGTATATTATTTAGTTTAAAAATGTTCCATGTGCACTTGAGAAGAATGTGTATCCTGTTAGTTTTGGATGGAGTGTTTTGTAGATGTCTGTTAGTTTCATCTGTTCTAATACATTGTTTAGCACATCTGTCTCCTTACTTATTTTCTGTCTGGTTGATCTGTGCTTTGTAGTGAGTGGTGTGTTGAAGTCTCCTAAAATGAATGCATTGCATTCTATTTCCCCTTTTAGTTCTGTTAGTATTTGTTTCACATATGTAGGTGATACTCTGTTGGGTGCATAGATATTTATAATAGTTATATCCTCTTGCTGGACTGACCCCTTTATCATTATGTAATGTCCTTCTTTGTCTCTTGTTACTTTGTTTGTTTTAAAGTCTATTTTGTGTGATAGAAGTTGCAAATCCTGCTTTTTCTCCCTATTAGTTGCATGAAATATCTTTTTCCATTCCTTTACTTTCAGGCTGTGTATGTCTTTGGGTTTGGAGTGAGTCTCTTGTAGGCAGCATATAGACGGGTCTGGTTTTTTTATTCGTTCAGTGACTCCATGTCTTTTGACTGGTGCATTTAGACTATTTACATTTAGGGTGATTATCAATAGGTATGTACTACTGCCATTGCAGGCTTTAGATTCGTGGTTTCCAAAGGTTCAAGTGTGATTCCCTTACTATCTGTCTAATTAACTCACTTAATATGCTATTACAAACACAACCTAAAGGTTCTTTTTTTTCTTCCTCCTTTTTCTTCCTCCTCAATTCTTTATCTATTAGGTATCATACTCTGTACTCTTTGTCCATCCCTTGATTGACTTTGGGGTTAGGTGATTTGGTTTTGCATCTGCTTAGTAATTAATCTGTCTAATTCCTTTAGTGTAATTTTATTTCCCCTGGTGACACCTATTTAGCCTTAGGAATACTTCCATCTATAGCAGTCCCTCCAAAATACACTGTTGAGATGGTTTGTTGTAGGTAAATTCTTTCAGTTTTTGCTTATCTTGAAATTGTTTAACCACTCCTTCAAATTTTATTGATAATCTTGCCAGGTTGAGTATTCTTGGTTCTTGGCACTTCTGTTTTATTGTATTAAATATATCATGCCACTCCGTTTTAGCCTGTAAGATTTCTGTTGAGAAGTCTGATGATAGCCTGATTGGTTTTCCTTTGTAGGTGATCTATTTCTGTCTCTGGCTGCTTTTTTTTTTTATATATATAATTTATTTTATTATCATTAATTTACAATTACATGTGCAATATTACGATTATTAAACTACCCCTTCATCAGGTCCCCCCCACCAACCCCATTACAGTCACTGTCCATCAGAATAGTGAGATGCTATAGAATCACTACTTGTCTTCTCTGAGTGGTACTGCCCTCCCCGTGCCCCTCCAACATTATATCTGCTAATCGTAATGCCCCTTTTTCCCTCTTATCCCTCCCTTCCCGCTCATTTTCCCCAGTCCCTTTCCCTTTGGTAACTATTAGTCCGTTCTTGGGTTCTGTGAGTCTGCTGCTGTTTTGTTCCTTCAGTTTTTTTCTTTGTTCTTATACTCCACATATGAGTGAAATCATTTGATACTTGTCTTTTTCGGCTTGGCTTATTTCACTGAGCATAATACCCTCTAGCTCCATCCATGTTGTTGCAAATGGTAGGATTTGTTTTCTTCTTATGGCTGAATAATATTCCATTGTGTATATGTACCACATCTTCTTTATCCATTCATCTACTGATGGACACTTAGGTTGCTTCCATTTCTTGGCTATTGTAAATAGTGCTGCAATAAACATAGGGGTGCATCTGTCCTTTTCAAATTGGGCTGCTGCATTCTTAGGGTAAATTCCTAGGAGTGGAATTCCTGGGTCAAATGGTATTTCTATTTTGAGTTTTTTGAGGAACCTCCATACTGCTTTCCACAATGGTTGAACTAATTTGCATTCCCACCAGCAGTGTAGGAGGGTTCCCTTTTCTCCACATCCTCGCCAACATTTGTTGTTGTTTGTGTTTTGGATGTTGGCCATCCTCACTGGTGTGAGGTGATATCTCATTGTGGTTTTAATCTGCATTTCTCTGATGATTAGCGATGTGGAGCATCTTTTCATGTGCCTGTTGGCCATCTGAATTTCTTCTTTGGAGAAGTGTCTATTCATGTCCTCTGCCCATTTCTTAATTGGATTATTTGCTTTCTGTTTGTTAAGGTGCATGAGTTCTTTATATATTTTGGATGTCAACCCTTTATCAGATACGTTTTTTATGAATATATTCTCCCATACTGTAGGATGTCTTTTTGTTCTACTGATGGTGTCCTTTGCTGTACAGAAGCTTTTCAGCTTGATATAGTCCCACTTGTTCATTTTTGCTTTTGTTTCCCTTGCCCGGGGAGATATGTTCATGAAGAAGTTGCTCATGTTTATGTCCAAGAGATTTTTGCCTATGTTTTTTTCTAAGAGTTTTATGGTTTCATGACTTACATTCAAGTCTTTGATCCACCTTGAGTTTACCTTTGTGTATGGGGCTAGACAGTAGTCCAGTTTCATTCTCTTACATGTAGCTGTCCAGTTTTTCCAACACCAGCTGCTGAAGAGGCTGTCATCTCCCCATTGTATATCCAAGGCACTTTTATCAAATATTAATTGACTGTATATGTTTGGGTTAATGTTTGGATTTTCTATTCTGTTCCACTGGTCTGTGGGTCTGTTTTTGTGCCAATACCAAATTGTCTTGATTACTGTGGCTTTGTAGTAGAGCTTGAAGTCAGGGAGTGTAATTCCCCCTGTTTTATTCCTCCTTCTCAGGATTGCTTTGGCTATTCGGGGTCTTTTGTGGTTCCATATGAATTTTAGAATTATTTGTTCCAGTTCATTGAAGAAAGCTGTTGGTAGTTTGATAGGGATTGCATTGAATCTGTAGATTGCTTTAGGTAGTATAGCCATTTTGACAATATTTATTCTTCCTAGCCAAGAGCATGGGATGCATTTCCATTTGTTAGTGTCCTCTTTAATTTCTCTTAGGAGTGTCTTGTAGTTTTCAGAGTACAGGTCTTTCACTTCCTTCGTTAGGTTTATTCCTAGGTATTTTATTCTTTTTGATGCAATTGTGAATGGAATTGTTTTTCTGATTTCTCTTTCTGTTAGTTCATCATTAGTGTATAGGAAAGCAACAGATTTCTGTGTGTTAATTTTGTATCCTGCAACTTTGCTGAATTCAGATATTAGTTCTAGTAGTTTTGGAGTGGAGTCTTTAGGGTTTTTTATGTACAGTATCATGTCATCTGCAAATAGTGACAATTTGACTTCTTCTTTACCAATCTGGATGCCTTGTATGTCTTTGTTTTGTCTGATTGCTGTGGCTAGGACCTCCAGTACTATGTTGAATAACAGTGGAGAGAGTGGGCATCCCTGTCTTGTTCCCGATCTTAGATGAAAAGCTTTCAGCGTCTCGCCGTTAAGTATGATGTTAGCTGTGGGTTTGTCATATATAGCCTTTATGATGTTGAGGTACTTGCCCTCTATACCCATTTTGTTGAGAGTTTTAATCAGGAATGGATGCTGAATTTTGTCAAATGCTTTTTCAGCATCTATGGAGATGATCATGTGGTTTTTGTTCTTCTTTTTGTTGATGTGGTGGATGATGTTGATGGATTTTCGAATGTTGTACCATCCTTGCATCCCTGGGATGAATCCCACTTGATCATGGTGTATGATCCTCTTGATGTATTTTTGAATTCGGTTTGCTAATATTTTGCTGAGTATTTTTGCATCTACATTCATCAGGGATATTGGTCTGTAATTTACTTTTTTGGTGCGGTCTTTGCCCGGTTTTGGTATTAGAGTGATGCTGGCTTCATAGAATGAGTTTGGAAGTATTCCCTCCTCTTCTATTTTTTGGAAAACTTTAAGGAGAATCGGTGTTATTTCTTCTCTATATGTCTGGTAGAATTCAGAGGTGAATCCATCAGGCCCAGGGGTTTTGTTCTTGGGTAGTTTTTTGATTACCAATTCGATTTCGTCACTGGTGATTGGTCTGTTTAGTTTTTCTGTTTCTTGCTTGGTCAGTCTTGGAAGGTTGTATTTTTCTAAGAAGTTGTCCATTTCTTCTATGTTTTCCAGCTTGTTAGCATATAGATTCTCATAATATTCTCTTATGATTCTTTGTATTTCTGTGGGGTCCGTCGTGATTTTTCCTTTCTCATTTCTGATTGTGTTTATGTGTGTAGATTCTCTTTTTCTCTTAATGAGTCTGGCTAGGGGTTTATCTATTTTGTTTATTTTTTCAAAGAACCAGCTCTTGGTTTTATTGATTTTTTCTATTGTTTTATTCTTCTCAATTTTATTTATTTCTTCTCTAATCTTTATTATGTCCCTCCTTCTGGTGACTTTGGGCCTCATTTGTTCTTCTTTTTCCAATTTCAGTAATTGTGTCTTTAGACTATTCATTTGGGAATGTTCTTCCTTCTTTAAATAGGCCTGGATTGCAATATACTTTCCTCTTAGAACTGCCTTTGCTGCGTCCCACAGAAGTTGTGGCTTTGTGTTGTTGTTGTCATTAGTCTCCATATATTCTTTGATTTCTGTTTTGATTTGGTCGTTAACCCATTGATTAATTAGGAGAGTGTTGTTAAGTCTCCATGTATTTGTGAGCCTTTTTGATTTCTTTCTAAAATTTATTTCTAGTTTTATACCTTGGTGATCTGAGAAGTTGGTTGGTAGGATTTCAATATTTTTGAAATTACTGAGGTTCTTTTTGTGGCCTAGTATGTGGTCTATTCTGGAAAATGTTCCATGTGCACTTGAGAAGAATGTGTATCCTGTTGCTTTTGGGTGTAGAGTTCTGTAGATGTCTGTTAGGTCCATCTGTTCTAGTGTGTTGTTCAGTGCCTCTGTGTCTTTACTTATTTTCTGTCTGGTTGATCTGTCCTCTGGAGTGAGTGGTGTGTTGAAGTCTCCTAAGATGAATGCATTGCTGTCTATTTCCTCCTTTAATTCTGTTAGTATTTGTCTCACATATGCTGGCGCTCCTGTGTTGGGTGCATATATATTTATAATGGTTATATCTTCTTGTTGGACTGACCCCTTTATCATTATGTAATGTCCTTCTTTATCTTTTGCTACTTTCTTCGTTTTGAAGTCTATTTTGTCTGATACAAGTACTGCAACACCTGCTTTTTTCTCTTTGTTGTTTGCATGAAATATCTTTTTCCATCCCTTCACTTTTAGTCTGTGTATATCTTTGGATTTGAGGTGAGTTTCTTGTAGGCAGCATATAGATGGGTCTTGCTTTTTTATCCATTCTGTTACTCTGTGTCTTTTGATTGGTGCATTCAATCCATTTACATTTAGGGTGATTATTGATAGGTATGTACTTATTGCCATTGCTGGCTTTAGATTCGTGGTTACCAAGGGTTCAAGGGTTGCTTCTTTACTATCTAACAATCTAACTTAACTTTCTTGTTAAGTTATTGTAAACACAGTCTGATGTTTCTTTCTTTCTCTCCGTTCTTATTCCTCCTCCTCCATTCTTTCTATAGTAGGTGTTTTATTCTTTGCATTTCGTTGGTATTTGAATGGTCTGCTTTCTTTGCTATGATTTTTTTTTCCTCTGGTGACATCTTTTTAGCCTTAGGTGTGCTTCCCTCTAGAGCAGTCCATTTAAGATATCCTGTAGTGGTGGTTTATGAGAGGCAAACTCTCTCAACTTTCGTTTATCTGGAAATTGTTTAATCCCTCCATCATATTTAAAAGATAATCGTGCTGGATACAATATTCTTGGTTCGAGGCCCTTCTGTTTCATTACGTTAAATATATCATGCCATTCTCTTCTGGCCTGTAAGGTTTCTGTTGAGAAGTCTGATGATAGTCTGATGGGTTTTCCTTTGTAGGTGATCTTTTTTCTCTCTCTAGCTGCCTTTAATACCCTGTCTTTATCTCTGATCTTTGCCATCTTAATTATTATGTGTCTTGGTGTTGTCTTCCTTGGGTCCCTTGTGTTGGGATATCTATGAGCTTCGGTGGACTGTGAGACTACTTCCTTCCCCAGCGAGGGAAAGTTTTCAGCAATTATTTCTTCAAAGACACTTTCTATCCCTTTTTCTCTCTCTTCTTCCTCTGGTACTCCTATAATGCGAATATTGTTCCGTTTGGATTGGTCACACAGTTCTCTTAATATTCTTTCATTCCTAGAAATCCTTTTATCTCTCTCTGCCTCAGCTGCTCTGTACTCCTGTTCTCTGTTTTCTATTCCATTAACAGTCTCTTGCATCTCATCCATTCTGCTGTTAAGCCCGTCGATCGCTTGTCTGATTTCTGCATTGTCTTTCCTCAGTTCCCTCACTTCCTCCCTCAGCTCTTGCACATTTCTCTGTAGGTCCAT
Source organism: Smutsia gigantea (assembly GCA_032199065.1). Taxonomy (NCBI): domain Eukaryota; kingdom Metazoa; phylum Chordata; class Mammalia; order Pholidota; family Manidae; genus Smutsia; species Smutsia gigantea. Next base: position 11,812 of record JAVSCE010011792.1, on the reverse strand, counting down.
CAGCATGGTTATGACTTTTATTCTGAATTCTTTTTCAGGGAGGCTGTGTATTTCCATCCCTTCAGACTCCCTCTCTGGGGTTGTCTGGTTGATTTTGGTCTGAACCATATTCCTCTGTCTTTTCATGGCTATATAATTGGTCACTGATAGGTGCCACGTATGTCAGCTGGGCCCTTTAAGACTTTAAAAAGAGAAGAAAAAAAGAGAGAAAAAAAAGAAAGAAAGAAAAAAAGAAAGAAAAGAAAAAACAAAAACAAAACAAAAAAAAACAAAAAAAATGCCCACCGGACGTAGATTCTGTGGGAATGCTCTAGGTGGCGCTATTGCCCCACTATTCCACAGCTGTGACTGTGCCGCTCCGCAGGGCCCTTTATCGCTCTGGCAGGGGTGGGAACGAATAGGAGGCTGTTGATCTCAGTGAGAAGTGTTAAGTATGGCTACGCTTCCTCAGTCGCCAGCTAAGGCGTCTGAAACTCCCCAGGACTCCCAGCCTGCTGGGCTGAGTGTGCTGGGGCGATCCGGCTCCTCCGCTGGGCTCCTGTCTCTTTAAGACCGCTGAGGAAAGCGCGCACTTTTTTTTTTCCTTCCCGGAGCCGGCTGCAAGCACCCTGGCGCGTTCCCCGCTCAGATCCTGCCCCTCTGTCTCTCCAATCTCCGCTGCACTGCGCAATGTGGGTCAGCGCTCCCCGCGCAGATCACCGGGGCTGGCTACTACTTCGTGGGGTGTGCTTCCACTCCCTCCCGGCTCTGAATCCTCTCCTCCCGCCGGGGCGCTGGGGTGGGGGAGGGCTCGGGTCCCGCCGTGTCGCGGCTCCGTTTCTTACCCGCCTCTTGGGGTGCCGAGTCCTCTCGGGTGTAGCTGCACGCTGTGCGCTTTCCTGTGTATTCTCGTCTCTCTTTTAGGAGTAGATGTATTTTCTGTGTTTTCGTAGATAAATATAGTGTTGGGAGGAGATTTCTGCCGCCCTGCTCACACCGCCATCTTCCCGGAAGTCTCTCTCTGGCTGCTTTTAATACTCTCTCTGTGTTTTTGATCTTTGCCATTTTAATTATAATATGTCTTGGTGTTGTCTTCCTTGGGTCCATTGTGTTGGGATATCTGTTTACCTCCATGGCCTGAGCGACTATCTCCTTAATCCCCAGATTGGGGAAGTTTTCAACAATTACCTCATCAAAGACACTTTCTATTCCTTTTTCTCTCTTTTCTTCTTCTGGTACCTGTACAATGCGAATATTGTTCCATTTGGATTGGTCACACAGTTCTCTCAATATTCTTTCATTCTAGACATCCTTTTTTCTCTCCGTTCCTCACTTCTTTGTATTCTTGTTTTTTTATTTTTATTTCATCTACCATCTCCTGTATTTCATGTAATCTCATTTTAAATCCTTCCTTGTATGTTTTATTTTGGATGCTGTATTTTTCAAAGCTTGTATCTCATTTTTGAATTCTTCTCTGAGTTCTTGAATATTTTTCTGTAGCTCCATGAGCATGTTTGTGATTTTTATTTTGAAAATTTTTTTCAAGAATGTTGGTGAGCTCAGTTGCACTTGGTCCTCTTTCTGGTGTTTATGTGATTTTGGTTTGAACCATGTTCCTTTGACATTTCATATTTGTAGGTGTTGCCCTCTCGTGCTCTGAAGCTCTATTCTCTGGAGCTGCCCAGCCCCTGGAGCAATAGTGGATGTCGGAGGTGAGCAGCGCTGGTGCCTGTTGGGAAGAAAGAGCTCTTTCCTGCTTTGCAGCTGATGTTCCTGGCTCCACTGCCAGAACCAGTGGGCTGAGAAGCCTCTCTACTTGGCACTTGTAGCTGCCATAAGTGTGGCTGCCCTCTAGCTGGCTTGGTGCTGTGGTGGGTTTGCAAGCCAGTGATAGTGGGGAGGAGGGGGCAGCAGGCTGTGTAGCTTGGTGGGCGGCCTTGTTTCTTCATTTCCAGCCAGGGGGTTGGACTGCCTGAAGCTCCTGAAAATTTCCAATCTGTTGGCAGGGTGTGCCCGCAGAATTTTGTCCACTTGTCCTTTTTCCTGAGCAGCAAGCTCTGTGCAATTCTTGCCCATTTTGCAGCCTTCTCGCTGTTAGGAAGTCTCTCAGACTGCCCACCTTTCTTTTGTCACAGAGCGGCCAGTTTTGAGTACCTGTTCTGCATAAGCAGCTGGAATCTCTGTCTCACCAAGTATTCCACCTGTCTTAGCTTCCCAAATCCTCTAATCTCCAGAGAACCATGTAATTTAGGTTTGTGGTCTCAGAGCAGATCTCCAGGGCTGGGTGTTCAGCAGTTTTAGGCCTCAACCCCATCCCCACTCCTTTTCTCTTCCTCCCTCCATTGAGCTGGGGTGGGGGAAGGGCTTGGATCCTTCTGGATCACGGCTTTGGTATTTTATCTTTTTCCTTGAGGTCTGCTGTTTTCCCCAGGACTAGACAGTCTGCCACAGCCTTCTTTCCTGTTGCTGTTGCAGGATTAGTTGCATTTGTTATATTTTCATAGTGTATGTGGTTTTGGGAGGAGGTTTCTGTCTCAACTCTCACTTCACTATCTTTAAGCCTCAGGTTGCTTGTGATATTTTTATCATGGCAATCATATCCCTCGTTCATATCTATCTCCCTCCCTTCTGCTTCACAATATGCCTTCTAATCCCAATATTGACAGTGTATGTTTAAAAGTCATTAAGCAATATAGCTTCATGAATAGGAGTGAGTATATTTTAAAGTGAGTGACACTGTTTGTATTCTCTCCTTGCCAATTTCTGACTTTTTTGGTAGGTTCCTTTGCAGTCTGGGGAGTGATAAGGCCTCTCATGTGCTTGTTAGAATTAAGTTAGCCATTGTTTTTAATGTGCTTAGAATAGGGCCTGGCACAAAATGGTTACTTTCTTATTATTGCCAAGTTCAGTGACATCTTTATACTGTTACTTGATTGTATAGTTTCCTGAACTAGTTTGTAAAGTTGTTGAGAAAGGAAGATACAATTTTTTTGAATATCTACCACTTACCTTATACTTTTTATGCAAAGATATTCTTCAGATGAGTTATTTTTTTGAGACCTTGAAGGTCCAGGAAGTATAATTCTTATAGTTTTGTTTAAGCACAAATTAGAATTTTGCTGCCGTGGATCCTTGTGTGTAGGAGTCAGTCACTCATCTAGTGGAGATGAGCACTGTTACCTAGAGTAGAAGTGACTTTCTGTTTTTTTTCCCAACAAGTGCATAGGCCGTCATTTTATTTCTGAATTTGGGGATTTGTGATTGTGTGGGAGATAACCTTCATGTACCTTAAGGAGAACTGTACTTGTTAAATATTTATTGGCTGATATCTCTCCAAGGTGAAGAACAACTTTATTTTACCTTTATACAGAACAATTCATAGTAATTGATTACTTTGACATTTAACAAAAGTTTAAAAAAAGTAATTACTTTTACTTTATTATGTGAAGGCTTTTGTTTTTTGAATCCATATAATCTGAAGCTTGTATTTAGAACCAATTAAAAAATATTTTTCTGTACTTTTATCCTGAACTTCTTCTAAAGTGGGCTGCTTGCTATTCTTTTCTAGGTTCTTAGGCTTTTAGTCAGGTTGTTACTCAGTGGTATTCTCCTGGTTTGCAAAGAAAGCTTGTACAACTTTATAGCATAAAATTGACTTAGTTTATTTATAGTGATTTAAATTTTTTAAATAATCTATATATAGTCTTTAAAAATAACAGGCTTATTTAGATTTAATTCACATGCCATGTAATTTTCTCAGTTAAAACATAAAATTCTATGGTTGTTAGCATATTTACATAACTATGAAGCCATCATCACAATTAGTTTTAAAACATCGAAATCATCTCCAAAAGAAACTCCATGCATCCATTAAACTTTCCATTCATATAAATGGAATCCTGCAGTATGTGGGCTTTTGTTACTGTTTTCTTTCACTGAGCAAAATGTTTTGAAAATTCAGTTATAACATGTATCACTACTTAATTCATTTTTATTGCTAAAGAAAATTCTATTGCATGGATAAGGAACATTTTATTTAGACCATCAATTTATGGATGTTTGGATTATTTCCACATTTTGCTCATTATGAATAATGCTGCTATGAATATACATGTGTAAGCTTTTGCATGGAAATATCTTCATTTCTCTTTGTAGATAATTATTTTTATAAACTAAAATAAACAAGTTCTAAAGGAAAAGCAGTTACATGTTTTTAGAAAAATCTTTTGAAGGTATTTAAAAATTCTCTGTCCTTTTTAACCCTATATGTTAGCTTTTGCTAGGTTTACTGCACTAACAAATAACTTCAAAATCTCAGTAATTTACAACAGTAAACGTTTGTCTCTTGCTTATGTTGCATGTTAGTTGCAGGTGATTGGGACTCTGTTCGCCAGTCTTCTCATTCCAGGATTCAGGCTGAAGAAATGCCCGCTATTTGGGACATGCTCTTCTTTGAAGGAAAAAGCAACAAAACTATTGGAAACATGCATTTAAATCCTTTGCTTAAACTGGCATATATTACAGTTCTACTCATATTTCATTGGCTTAGGCAAGTCATATAGCAAACCTAAAAATTGTGCAGAGAAATGTAATCTTATCGCAGGGCACTGCAAGTCATATTCCATTAGGTGGGGATATATAGGCTTCTTACATGGAAGGGGGCACAGATGACTGTGAACAGAAATTCAGGTTATCACACTTGAGAAAAAAGTAATTAAACCTATGGAGGAAAGATGAAGAAAGATGGATGTGAAGCTGGTGGAGCACTGTGTCTTTTGAATTCAAGGGAATATCCCACAACTTTATAAGGAAGGATAATTTCTAGCACTAAGGTCATGGCACAGCCAGCTTGAAGTACAGCATCTGAAAGTGAGCCAGAGACCCAAGGCAAGATGATGAGAGTGTGGGTGAAAGATCCTATTCCATATGATACATGAGAGATAATTTGTCAGAGAAGAGTAGAAGAGACTTAATCCTGGGTCCAGTTTTTTGACGAGTCACATTCCTCTTCTGACAGCCCATCCTATATAAGATCCTCTTCTCCAGGCGCCTCTTTATTAGCCTATTTCTTGTGAAGTTGAGCCAAGAAGAAAACTGAACCAAGCCTATTTTCATTCTACATATCCACTTTTTCTGATAACCCTTTTCCCTCTATAGGAGGCGTCAAAAGAGCTTTTACTGATTGTCTCTGGGTCATGTACTTGGGACAGAGATTTCCAATCTTGAAGATTCTGAGATAGGGCTTGCTGGGGTGACAGTATAGAGGAATCTCAAGTCAGACAAGTCCCTACCTAAGTACATACTTTGCCTCCCATCCCAACTATCTATTATTGCAGTAGTTCTCGAAGTATGATCCTAGGAGTGACAACATTAGCATCATGTGGGAATTTGATAGAAGTTTTCAGGCTCCATGCTAACCTGCTAGGCTGTGGCCTAACAATGTGTTTTAACAAGTGATTTTGCTGCACACTGGAGTTTGGGAACCACTGTATTACAATATACTGCCTGCTCTTCTTTGTGCATGAACCCCCACTCCCCACTCCAGTCCAGTCTTTTTTTTTAATCAATTTGTCCCTCTTTTAATCAATTCCTTCCCTTTCTCCTACCAAAATACTTCTCATGTCCCAAGCCTTGCAGCTTTTTTCTTTTTTTTTAGGTTTCATTACTGAAAATTTGGATATGTAAAAAAGAAATAGAGAACAGGAAAAAATCCCCACATTTTCAACAACTAAATTCAGGAATTACGAATACATGGCCAAGACTGATTCATCATTATCCTCACTCACACCCATCCTGCCTCAAATTATTATTATTATTATTTTAATATAATTTATTTTATTATCATTAATCTACAATTACATGTGCAACATTATGGTTATTAAACTACCCCTTCATCAGGTCCCCCCCCCAACCCCATTACAGTCTCAAATTATTTTTAAATAAATCATATCAGTTAATCTTTGAATATGTTAGTAAGTCTCTTTAGAAGATAGGGCCTTCCTTCCTTCCTCCATTTCTTTCATAAGCAGGGTACCACTATCATTCCTTTCCAAAAGAACCAAGCAAAGTCATAATTTCTTAATATTATTAATATCCAGCGTTCATTATTTCCTCAATTATCTGTTTTTTTTCTTTTAAAAAATTGTTTGCTTAAATTGAGATCAAAATAAAGTTTGTACCATGTACTCTCTTAAACCTTTCTTTTTTTAATTTTGGTATCATTAGTCTACAATTACATGTGCAATATTATGGTTTTTAAACTGCCACTTCATCAGGTCCCCCCCACCAAACCCATTGCAGTCACTGTCCATCAGCATAGTGAGATGCTATAGAATCACTACTTGTCTTCTCTGAGTTGTACAGCCCTCCCCGTGCCCCCGCAACATTACGTCTGCTAATCATAATGCCCCTTTTTCCCCCTTGTCCCTACCTTCCCGCCTATCCGCCCCAGTCCCTTTGCCTTTGGTAACTATTAGTCCATTTGTGGGTTCTGTGAGTCTGATACTGTTTTTTTTTCTTTCAGTTTTTTTCTTTGCTCTTATGCTCCGCATATGAGTGAAATCATTTGATACTTGTCTTTTTCGGCTTGGCTTATTTCACTGAGCATAATACCCTCTAGCTCCATCCATGTTGTTGCAAATGCTAGGATTTATTTTCTTCTTATGGTGGAATATTCCATTGTGTATATGTACCACTTCTTCTTTATCCATTCATCTACTGATGGACACTTAGGTTGCTTCCATTTCTTGGCTATTGTAAATAGTGCTGCGATAAACATAGGGGTACACCTGTCTTTTTCGAACTAGGCTGAACATTCTTAGGGTAAATTCCTACAAGTGGAATTCCTGGATCAAATGGTATTTCTATTTTGAGTTTTTCGAGGAACCATCATACTGCTTTCCACAATGGTTGAACGAATTTGCATTTCCACGAGCAGTGTAGGAGGGTTCCCTTTTCTCCACATCCTCACCAACATTTGTTGTTGTTTGTGTTTTGGATGTTGGCCATCCTCACTAGTGTGAGGTTATATCTCATTGTGCTTTTAATTTGCATTTCTCTGATGATTAGTGATGTGGAGCATCTTTTCATGTGCCTGTTGGCCATCTGAACTTCTTTGGAGTAATGTCTACTCATGTCCTCTGCCCATTTCTTAATTGGATTGTTTGCTTTTTGTTTGTTGAGGTGCATGAGTTCTTTATATATTTTGGATATCAAACCTTTCTTGGATATGTCATTCATAAATATATTCTCCCATACTGTAGGATGTCTTTTTGTTCTACTGATGGTGTCCTTTGCTGCACAGAAGCTTTTCAGCTTGATATAGTCCCACTTGTTCATTTTTGCTTTTGTTTCCCTTGCCCGGGGAGATATGTTCATGAAGAAGTCCCTTATGGTTATGTCCAAGAGGTTATTGCCTATGTTTTTTTCTAAGAGTTTTATGGTTTCATGACTTATATTCAGGTCTTTGATCCATTTTCAGTTTATACTTTTGTGTATGGGGTTAGACAGTAGTCCAGTTTCATTTTCTTACATGTACCTGTCCAGTTTTGTCAACACCAGCTGGTAAAGAGGCTGTCTTCTCCCCATTGTATATCCAAGGCTCCTTTATCATATATTAATTGACCATATATGTTTGGGCTAATGTTTGGATTTTCTATTCTGTTCCACTGGTCTGTGGGTCTGTTTTTGTGCCAATACCACATTGTCTTGATTACTGTGGCTTTGTAGTGAAGTCAGGGAGCGTAATTCCCCCTATTTTATTCTTCCTTCTCAGGATTGCTTTGGCTATTCAGGGTCTTTTGTGGTTCCATGTGAATATGAGAATTATTTGTTCCAGTTTGTTGAAGAAAGTTGTTGGTATTTTGATAGGGATCGCGTTGAATCTGTAGATTGCTTTAGGTAGTATAGCCGTTGTAACAATATTTATTCTTCCTAGCCAAGAGCATGGGATGCATTTCCATTTGTTAGTGTCCCCTTTAATTTCTCTTAGGAATGTCTTGTAGTTTTCAGAGTACAGGCCTTTCACTTCCTTTGTTAGGTTTATTCCTAGGTATTTTATTCTTTTTCATGCAATTGTGAATGGAATTGTTTTTCTGATATCTCTTTCTGTTAGTTCATCGTTAGTGTATAGGAAAGCAACAGATTTCTGTGTGTTAATTTTGTATCCTGCAACTTTGCTGAATTCAGATATTAGTTCTAGTAGTTTTGGAGTGGAGTCTTTAGGGTTTTTTATGTACAATATCATGTCATCTGCAAATAGTGACAATTTGACTTCTTTACCAATCTGGATGCCTTGTATTTTTTGTTTGGTCTGATTGCTGTGGCTAGGACCTCCAGTACTATGTTGAATAACATTGGAGAGAGTGGGCATCCCTGTCTTGTTCCCGATCTGAGATGAAAAGCTTTCAGCTTCTCGCTGGTAAGTATGATGTTGGCTGTGGGTTTGTCATATATGGCCTTTATGGTGTTGAGATACTTGCCATCTATACCCATTTTGTTGAGAGTTTTAATCATGAATGGATGCTGAATTTTGTCAAATGCTTTTTCAGCATCTATGGAGATGATCATGTGGTTTTTGTTCTTCTTTTTGTTGATGTGGTGGATGATGTTGATAGAGTTTCGAATGTTGCACCATCCTTGCATCCCTGGGATTAATCCCACTTGATCATGGTGTATGATCCTCTTGATGTATTTTTGAATTCGGTTTGCTAATATTTTGTTGAGTATTTTTGCATCTACGTTCATCAGGGATATTGGTCTGTAATTTTCTTTTTTGGTCAGGTCTTTGCCACGTTTTGTTATTAGAGTGATGCTGGCTTCATAGAGTGAGTTCGGAAGTATTTCCTTCTCTTCTATTTTTTGAAAATCTTCAAGGAGAATAGGTGTTATTTCTTCTCTAAATGTCTGGTAGAATTCAGAGGTCAATCCATCTGGCCCGGTGGTTTTGTTCTTGGGTAATTTTTTGATTACCGATTCAATTTTGTTGCTGGTCGTTGGTCAGTTTACTTTTTCTATTTCTTGCTTGGTCAGTCTTGGAAGGTTGTATTTTTCTAATTAGTTTTCCATTTCTTCTAGGTTTTCCAGCTTGTTAGCATATAGATTCTCATAGTATTCTCTTATAATTCTTTGTATTTCTGTGGGGTCCGTCGTGGTTTTTCCTTTCTCATTTCTGATTCTGTTTATGTGTGTAGATTCTCTTTTTCTCTTAATGAGTCTGGGTAGAGGTTTATCTATTTTGTTTATTTTTTCAAAGAACCAGCTCTTGGTTTCATTGATTTTTTTCTGTTGTTTTGTTCTTCTCAATTTTATTTATTTCTTCTCTGATCTTTATTATGTCCCTCCTTCTGGTGACTTTGGGCTCATTTCTTCTTTTTCCAATTTCAGTAATTGTGTCTTTAGACTACTCATTTGGATTGTTCTTCATTCTTTAAATAGGCCTGGACTGCAATATACTTTCCTCTTAGGAGTGCCGTTGCTGCGTCCCACAGAAGTTGTGGCTTTGTGTTGTTGTTGTCATTAGTCTCCGTGTATTCTTTGGTGTCTGTTTTAATTTGGTCATTGACCCATTGATTATTAAGAATGTTGTTAAGTCTCCATGTATTTGTGAGCCTTTTTGATTTCTTTCTAAAATTTATTTCTAGTTTTATACCTTTGTGATCTGAGAAGTTCTTTGGTAGGATTTCAATATTTTTGAATTTACTGAGGTTTTTTTTGTGGCCTAGTATGTGATCTATTCTGGAACATCTTCCATGTGCACTTGAGAAGAATGTGTATCCTTTTGGTTTTGGGTGTAGAGTTCTGTAGATGTCTGTTAGGTCCATCTTTTCTAGTGTGTTGTTCAGTGCCTCTGTGTCTGTACTTATTTTCTGTCTGGTTGATATGTCCTTTGGAGTGAGTGGTGTGTTAAAGTCTCCTAAAATGAATGCATTGCTTTCTATTTCCTCCTTTAATTTTGTTAGTGTTTGTTTCATATATGCTGGCGCTCCTGTGTTGGGTGTATATATGTTTAAAATGGTTATATCCTCTGGTTGGACTGATCCCTTTATCATTATGTAATGTCCTTCTTTATCTTTTGCTACTTTCTTCGTTTTGAAGTCTATTTTTTCTGATGCAAGTACTGCGACACCTGCTTTTTCTCCTTGTTGTTTGCATGAAATATCTTTTTCCATCCTTCCCCTTTAGTCTGTGTATATCTTTGGGGTTGAGGTGTGTCTCTTGTAAGCAGCATATAGATGGGTCTTGCTTTTTTATCCATTCTATTCCTCTGTGTCTTTTGATTGGTGTATTCAGTCCATTTACATTTAGGGTGATTATCAATTGATATGTACTTATTGCCATTGCTAGCTTTATATTCATGGTTACCAAAGGGTCAAGGGTAGCTTTTTTACTATCTAACAGTCTAACTTCCTTGTTAAGTTATTGTAAACACAGTCTGATGATTCTTTATTTCTCTCCCTTCTTATTCTTCCTCCTCCATTCTTTATATACTAGGTGTTTTATTCTTTGCCTTTAGTTAGTATTTGGGTGGTCTGTGTTGTTTGCTATGATTTTATTTTCTCTGGTGACCTCGTTTTAGTGTTAGGAGTGCTTCTATCTAGAGCAGTCTCTTTAAGATATCCTGTAGAGGTGGTTTATGGGAGGCAAATTCTCTCAGCTTTCGCTTTGTCTGGAAATTGTTTAATCCTCCATCATATTTAAATGATAATCGTGCTGGATACAATATTCTTGGTTCGAGGCCCTTCTGTTTCATAACGTTAAATATATCATGCCATTCTCTTCTGGCCTGTAAGGTTTCTGTTGAGAAGTCTGATGATAGTCTGATGGGTTTTTCTTTGTAGGTGATCTTTTTTCTCTCTCTAGCTGCCTTTAATACTCTGTCCTTATCTTTGATCCTTTCCATTTTAATTATTATGTGTCTTGGTGTTGTCTTCCTTGAGTCCCTTGTGTTGGGAGATCTGTGGGCTTCCATCGTCTGAGAGACTATTTCCTTCCCCAGCATGCGGAAGTTTTCAGCAATTATTTCTTCAAAGACAGTTTCTATCCCTTTTTCACTCTCTTCTTCTTGTGGTACTCCTATAATGTGAATATCGTTCCATTTGGATTGGTTACATAGTTCTCTTAATATTCTTTCATTCCTAGAGATCCTTTTACCTCTCTCTGCCTCAGCTGCTCTGTATTCCTGTTCTCTGATTTCTATTCCATTAACAGTCTCTTGCATCTCATCCAGTCTGCTAAGCCCGTCGATCACTTGTCTCATTTCTGCATTGTCTTTCCTCACTTCCCTCACTTCTTCCCTTAGGTCTTGCATATTTCTCTGTAGATCCATCAGCATGGTTATGACTTTTATTCTGAATTATTTTTCAGGATATTGTGCATTTACATCCCATCAGGCCCCCTCTCAAGTGTTGTCTGGCTGATCTTAGTCTGGACCATATTCCTCTGTCTTTTCTTGGCGATAGAAGCAGTCTCTCGTAGGTACCACATATGTCATCTGGGAGAACAAAGTCCCTTCCTGCTTGTTGTTCTCCTTGCCCTTCTCCTGGGCCTGAGCTGTTTTCCTGCACACTGGGAGGCAGTCTCTGTGGTAATCCCCTGAACTGCCTGTGTGTGGGGTCACCCTCAGCCTAGACCTGGTTCTGGGGCTCTTCCTGCTCAGCTGCGTGCCCACTGGGAGTCTGCGGCGACAGCCAGGGAGCGAATGAATGGCAGGCTGCTGGTCTCTGTGAGAAGCCTAGGCACGGCTGCTTTGCCCTGCTGACAGCCAAGGGGCCGAATACCCCACGACTCCCAGCCTGCTGGGCTGAGTGCGCTGGGACTATTTTGTTCCACTGTT
>JAVSCE010011791.1:0-33707 GCA_032199065.1 Smutsia gigantea | reverse complement strand
TTACTGCAGACTTTTCTTTGCCTAAAATTCTAAATAAGAGAAAAATGACTCTTTATATCATTATACCATTTAAATGTCATTTTGGTATCTATGTGCATACCTTTGTGGCTTCAAAACTGAAAAATTGTCTCCTAATTCCAAGATTTTCATTGGTATCTACTGGGTTTAAGGAAGGTTCATACCTTCCATGAATTTTCCATAACCACTCCCAAAACTGATTAATATTTTTCTTGAATGAACAACAGAGTCCAAAATGACATTATTTTATCATTTTCTGGTAGTTCCACACATTACTGCTGTGGTGGTTAATAACCATTTCTTTTGCATATCACAGAGACCAGAATGGTGAATGGCAAATCCAATTTTACCTATAGTTCACACAAATTATTTTTAAAGTGTAGTTAACTATGCTGATAGTTATACTGAGGAAAATTTTCAAAAATCTTCTAGCTTACTGACAGCATTTTCTCATTTAAAGAATCATTACTGTTTTAAACACATATACAAGTAAACTACAAATTATAGGATTAAAATTAGTCATCTTACAATTCTTCATGTTTTTTGAGCAAAGGGAGGAATATAGTAGAGTGGAAGAGTGGAAATAATCTTAGAATTCTGAGGCTTGGTCTGCAGTCCTATCTCAACCTTTTACTAACTTTAAAAACTTGGGAAAATCACATACTTTTCAGAATTTCTTCATCTGTAAAATAATAAAGTTAAAATAAAAATTTGCATGTACATCCTAATTTTAAGATTTCATGTAAATATGTAATAGCAAATTGAAATTCATTACTGATGAAAATGTCAGAAGTACAACACATCTACCCATAAAAGTACATCTGTTTCCTGATTTTGCCCATTGTTGATTTAAGAACTAGAGAAGTTATACAGATAAACATTGACTTAAACTTTTCCTTTAAAGCCTTTCAAAATATGTTCACAGTATCATTCTATTATATTCTCAATTGTCTATTTCATTGAGAAAGTGAAGAAAATGTGAAATATGCACAAGGAATGATTAAAATGAAATATTTGAGAGGAAATAAAACATGAAAAGTGTCTTGGAAGAAACCAAAAATTTTGCCAAGCTACTCTCCAACAAAGCACTAGACCCAGACACCTTCTCAGGGAGGTTTTGCTTATATTAAGAGATCAAATTATTCAAATGTTGCCAAAATTATTCCAGATAATTGAAAGTAGAAAATCTCAAATTTTCTTTCTCTTAGACCATTATTGCACTGATACTATTGCACCATAAAGCTATAAACCTATCTCACTTATGACTATTGATATGAAATTTTGAAATAAAATATTACATTAGCAAATGGAACTCAGAATCATCTGGAAGACTATATATACCACAATTAAGGGCAGTTACATCAGGAATGCAAAGATGGTTCAATTACAGTAAATCCATTAATAAAATTTGCTGTTAATATAGATCAAATGGGGAAAAGTCATATAATCCTTTCACTATCTGTGAAACGTTTTCTAAAATAATTTGATAAAATTGAATGGCTATATTGCATAAAACTTAGTCAAGTGTTCATAGAAATAAATGGGTACTTCCCTAATATATATTTCAAACTCAGAATCTTGCTTAACAGCAAAATATTAATTTTGTAAGTACTAGCTGATGCAATTAGATATAAGAAATAAAGGTAGAAAAATGTAAGAGTAGAGAAAACATTACGACTATGTGCAAATAGTGTGATTATATAAGAACTCAATGAAATTAAGTAAAATTATTAATAGAAATAATTTAATTATTAGATGATGTTAATAGTCAAAAGTGGTACTTATCACTAAAGATCCCAAATTATAATAGAAGAAACATTTTGTTGTAATGGTCATATTTATAAAATACCTAGGAATAAAATTAATAAAAATATGGAAGACCTATGTGAAAGGAAAGTTTGAATGTCCACTGAGAGACATCAAGGATTGCATATTTTTACAAGATTGAATTTTTGTATCCCTGAAGAAGAGGATAGGAAAATTCAATAGTGCAAAGAAATTATCTCTAAAATGAGCTATAAATGTAACTCAGTACACATTTTAAAAATAGAAATAATTATTTGTTTGGAAGAAGCTGATGTCTTTAATATGTTAATAAAAAAAAGATGCCAGGGCATTTCTGAAAAAAGAGAATGCATATTTAAGTCATATGCATTAAATTTTGATTTAATCATCCATCCATCTGTCTGTTGTCTGTCCGGTTTTACTATATGAAATTGCTGATTTTCGAACTTTCTGGTCTATGAAAATGGCAATTTCTTATAACTCAATATATAGGACATTTTAGATCAATGGGGAAAAGATGTGAGTTTACAAAAAAAGGCATTTAAATGCAAGGAAACCAGCTGAGCCTCATTTATAATTAATGAAAGGCATGTTTAAAAATAGCATTCTTAAATGGGCAAAGTAAAGTATGTGCAAATATAATTGTATTGACAAATGTATGGGGAACTAGGCAATATCCCACATTACTGGTGATTGTTTAGATTGGTACCAACTATTGGGAAGGCCAGTTCAGTAGTATCTGTCAAAAACTGCAGTTTTTCTCTAAAATTTCCATTTGAGAAATTTATCTTACAGATGCATTTGAACATATATGCAAAAAAATCTGCCCAAGAAAACATTTTGTGCAGATTTTTCCATTGTTTATAACATCAAAAGATAGAAAACAATCTAAAAGTTTATCAAAAATAGGATAGGATTCATAATTTTCAGAGTATATATTATGGAATGATATGCAGCCATAAAAAATAAGGTAAATGTATGTCTATATGTGCCTTTATGTAAATATTTCTGAGAAATAGTTAAATGGAAAAAAGCAAGGTGTAGAACAGCAAGGATGGTCAGTCCTCAGTTGTGCATTAAATGAAAAGAATGAGTATATTATATATATATATATATATAAACATGTATATATGTATGTACATATATGTGTGTTTGTAAATGTGCAGACTCTGGAAAGATACACTGAAATCAGGAATAGTGGTTTTTTTCTGAGATAAATAATGAGGAAACTGGGGATTTTAGAGTCAGAAGGATACCGACTTTTCATGTGATGCCCTGCATACAGTCTGAGCTTTTTGCTATTAATTAAAACATCAATATTTAAAATAAAAAAAAACATAGTTGCCATATAAAATTTGGGGAGAAAGTTTGATTTTATTTTGACCATTGTAAAAGTTTAATATATGTGTAGAGAATTATTAGTATTGATTCTACAGAATAAAAGGAGTTGACCAACAATCTTAGTATGGAAAATGAAACTTGGTCAATAAATATAACAAGATAAAAATAATATGTAACTTCTGTCCTTATTACCTTTTCTCTGGTGAGGAGCAGGACACAATGTCCCTCATGGCTAATGGGAAAATTATCTGGTATTTTTTTCTTGGTGAAAATCTGCTGACCACAGCATGCTTTTTCCCTTGTACCCCACAAACATTTCCGTGAATGGGGGTAGACCCCCAGGCTCACTCCAAAACCCACATATCAAGTTTGTATTGGTCTTGAGAAATAGCTTATGGGGAAGAAGTCTGAATGATGAGAAATCCCTTTTCACATTTCCTTCTCACTCTGCAATCGTGACAACAGCAGGACTGGAAAATTCTGTTCAAGGCTGAAGGCTCATACGGTAACTACAGAGACCTCCTTTGATACTTCTGAAGTCGGTTTAAACGGAGCCGTCCATTTCGTCTGAGTCGCACAACTCATCCAGAACGTAGTACAGTCATCTATTGCTGCCCGCTGATCACCTGTTCCTCCCATGATCTTTGTGTTTGATCTGGGAGACATTAAGCAGTATGGAGAGCAAAAGCACCATTGGGTACCCTGCCACCTGCCCTCGTCAACTAAATCGATGGAGAAAACCTTTTTATTCACCACTTACTCACTGCCAGAGAGGGTAGGCTGGGGTGAGTAGAATATGTCTGAAGAGTTCAGCAGGGGGTTCAGTCTGCAAAAAGATAACCAAGTTAAAACACAGAAAATGGTAATGCTTTTAAGCAAGGAAGTGATGTCAACCACCAGGTGATCCGCTAAAGAATGGAGTTCCACTAGGGGGCTCGTACAATTGCTTCATAGGATATCTTCCCTCTTCCCTTGAAGGGTCTGGGAACTCCTCTCAATAGACTCAGCGGGTAGCACCAACCACTCCATAGCCAATAAAGAGCTTTTTCTTTATCTTTTTTCCTCCCATTTGGACTGTGATACTTAAGTAATTGCCTTGTGAAAGGCAGTCTATGCCAGGG
The DNA here is from genome assembly GCA_032199065.1 of Smutsia gigantea. Lineage (NCBI taxonomy): Eukaryota > Metazoa > Chordata > Mammalia > Pholidota > Manidae > Smutsia > Smutsia gigantea. The sequence goes on along the minus strand of JAVSCE010011791.1, from coordinate 29,442 downwards.
CACTATGATGTGCCTGTGCAGCTCATGTCAGCAGCAAAGGAGATGGTGGCTGGAGGAGTCAGTAGCAGCGGCTGGGCATGTGCCCCGCAGGGGAAAGCGAGCCTGTGCTCCGGGGAAAGGGGGAGTGGCCTGTGGGGAGAGTAACAGCAGGAACAAATGGCGGGAGCTGGAGCACCCAAACATAGCTTTCCCACAGTGGAGCCTAGTGCCCCATAGCAAGAGAGCACTGGAAAAGTCAGGTGCAAACTCCCTGAGACATGGGTTTGGGCTTGTAATCTAACTTTCCCTGACCTTTTTTTTTTGACCGATTCAAATGAAAACTGAGGAATTTGTGTAGTAAAGGGTGCCCTGTCTTCAAGTGTCTCAATCAAGCTGAATAAAGACACATTTATTTGGAAAAAGATTCCATTTGGAAAACAAAATTGAATTCATGCCAATAAAATAAAATTATTCTATCCAGACTAAATGAATACATATTTTTATATCAAAATAGATATTATTTGTGGTATATTACATTATGCAGCATAACTAAAATCCAAACAGTTTTTAATTAATTAGAAGGAATTTGTGTTTCTGGTACATCAACTGAACAAATTAACCAAGAAAGTCAGAACATACATTCTACAACATAATACAAGCTATGAGGAGATGGTGGTCCAGGTTTTGTCTCAGGCCTCTGTATTAGTCTCTTATTAAAATTTTAGTACACACATTGTGTAAAAGTTGAATTACAGAAATTGAACTCTGTAAGTCTGGACTGGAGACAAATGATGTGAAGGTTCCATGTAACAATTCTTGGCTTAGATACCCCACACGTCTTTTAAGGGTGGGCATTCTTCCATCCTCTCACGTGGCTATCATCCTCACTGAGACCTCGTCAATGCTTCATTAAGAAGTATCCAATCTAAATATTTTCATTTGGGAGAAAAATATAAAATTTCTTGCACTTTAAATTCAAGTATGCTGCCAGAGGTTCCCTTGTGGATTTTCCAATAAGAAACTGAGCAATGATTTTCAGATTCCATAACTTCTGTTCCAGAATGTCTGATATGAAGAAATAGCTGGCTTGTTTTATGAAGCTACAGATATAAATGTACACATACACTTTATACGTATATAAGTCAGGTGGTCACTGAAAAGAGAAGTCCCTGGTTCAAAATACTAACAAAATTTCTGTCTAAGGAGTCCTTTCCATAGATGGTCTATAATTTTGACCTGCCATTACTTTACCCATTTTACTCTGGCTCAATCATGATCAGATAATTTCTTTCATTGGTATTGCCAAGAAGAGTTGTGGCATCATGGTATTTCTGATAAGAACTTTACCAAGAAAGACGAAAAAAAAAGCCACAGTGAACATTTAAAAACATCCTGCTTCTAGTGGACAGTCTTCTACCTTTTAGCATGAATTTGCTGGTCCAATTTGATGAGGTTCTTTCCTGGATGTTGCCTCTCCCAGTTGTTTATAAGGAGTAGATGCCGCTTACCTCCTACAACAAGGAGCAGAATTCATATATATTGTTTCTGCTTGCAGCTACCTAACATATATCTCAATTCCAGATCTCTTCTTTAAGTTTCAGCACACTTGATATCTTCATTTAGAGACCAGTTGACTTTAAAAATTCATATTCCTTTCTCCCCCCACTCTGCTATCTTCCTGTTAGTGAATGAGACCACTACCTAATTTCTCAGGTCAGAAACCTAGAACTTGATTTCTTCCATTGCTTCACTGCTCACCCCAAAAACAAATACATGCATGCACACACACCTCATTCATCATCAAATCCTGGAGAGTCTACCTCAAAACCCAATTTTGAGCTTGCCTCTTAGCAAACTCTCTGTTCCACTAGCTCTCTCTTGCATTACTCAGTTAGCTTCCTAACTAGTATTCATACACTTACTCCTGCGCCTCTACAATCTGTACTCCAAATGAGAAGTAAGAATGATCCTCCAGGATTAAAAACTGGGTCATGGAAGTCTTTATTTTCCCTAACCTTTAGTTTTGAAATAATTTTGTCCTTGCAGAAAAGTTGCAAAGATAGCACAGAGAATCCCATAAACCTTCACCCACCTACCTGTAACGTTAACACTTTATGTAACCATATCTGGCACAATTACCAAAATTAAGAAATATTACTAACTTAACTAAGGACATTTTTTAAAATTTCTTATTTTTCTACTAATGTCCTTTTCTTGATTGCAGAATCTCAGCCTTATAGCACTTGTGCTTAAAAGCGTACAAAGACTTCCTACTATACTTCGAATAAAAATCAAATTTCTAATAACATTTTAGAAATGCCTTCCATGCTCTCTGCTCACCCTCTCTTCACAACTTCATTTTTCTAAATTCTGCCCTTTGGTATGCTCAATGTTACTGAACATCCTTTGGTTTCTTGAATATCCTAAGCCATTTCACACCTCAAGGTCTTTGCACATCTGTTCTCTCTACATGGGGTGCTCTTGTTCTGGCTCTTTGAGCAGCCAGCTCCTTCTCTTCCTTTGGTCAAGTTAAATATCACTTTTAGCAATAGCTCTTAGTATATAGGTTCCCCTATGACATTCTCCATTTCATTTGTCTGCTTATTTCTCAGCAATTATTTTACACTTTGCAATTATTTTGTCAGCCTACTCTATTATTATCTGGCCCACTAGAATATAAGCTGTAGAAGAGAAGGGATCATAAACAAGTTTCTGTGAACTTTGCAGCTTATAGTGACACAAGTTTATTACCAATCAGTTCTGTTTGTCAGAAATTCAGTGAGTTTTCCCTGTGTGAGTCTCAAAATTGGAAATCAGGCTTTTCATAGAGCTTTCTTACTTTCTGGAGGCTCTGGGAGACAATCTGCCTCCAGGTTTATTGTAGGTAGAATTCAGTTGCATGTGGTTGTAGGACTGAGTTCCTATTTGCTTGCTGGTGGTCAGTTAGGGTCATTGCTGTCATCTAAGAACAACCTGCTTTCTCTAGCTTGTGGCCCTTTTCATCGTCAAAGCAGGCTGAGACCCTTTGATGCTTCGGATCTCCTCTGCCCCTTTTAATACCCCATACCTCTGACTTCAACCAGGCAAGTCTCTGCTTTTAGTGGCTCATATGATTAGACTGGGCTCACCAGGATAGCCAGGATACTGTTTGTTGTAGATTGCATTGTTCTCAGTTCCTTGAATTGGCAATTACTGAAGCAAGGATCTCATTGAGTATATTTCCATAGCTTCAGCTGTTTCTCATTTTGAGTGGCTACTAAAAACAGTCATGTGTGCATTGCTGAAAACACAGAAGAAACCTACTTTTGTCTAATGAAAATGTTCTCTGCTACATACTGTTTCATTCTCTGTGCTACTTAACCTTCTGAGCATGACACAGAACAAAAACTAACTTCTTGGTTAACTTTTGCTTGAGAGATGCTTTCTAGGCATCTCTGGTCTTGGATGACTCCTTTTGACTTGTTCTTACTATTTCTTTCCTCCTTTGCATCTTCACTGCAGCAGCTGATGTCAAGGTGGGGATTAAACATGTGAAGTTATATGGACTGTTGCCTGTGACAATTCCTTAGCATTTAAATGTGCACAAGACGCCTTGTGATAGCCTCTCCTTCCTTGAACCACAGTTTTCAATTTGACCTGTTAGTGAACTTTGTGTAATATCTTTTGAGAACAGCATGGCATATTAGAACAAGCAAACATTTTGTCATCAGCAAACTTAATTCCAATTAGAGCTCCAAATATGAAGAGCTACATGTCTCTTAAATTCCTGAGCCTTAATTTCCTCATGATAATGGTGCTTCTCTCATTAGGATTAGTTCAGGTCATTGCTCCTCAATAAACTCAGAAACAATCTTGGAAGAGCAGTTTTCCCACACATTTTTAAATTCGCAGAATCCACAAACACACATACACTCAGAGCTTTATATAATGTTGGGTTGAGCAGAAGTTATCATTTGATCTGGTCATTGGGGAAGAAATTTGCTCCATGACAAGGATCAGAAAGATTACATAGACAGATGAGTCAAAGAGGGAGAGGAGCTTGTACAAATTGCCGGCCCAGAGGTGTGGAAGGGACTGTGAGTGCACCCATGGAAAGATGTTGAACCAATTTATCTGTTGCTGTGAGGAGGAAGGACCAAACAATTTTAATTGGGTTACTGACCCATTATTGGCATCCCTGTAGAAGACATAGATGGAATTTAGAAAAAAGAGCAAGTAGTGGATGGGGTAAGTGGAGAACAAAAGAGAGAGAAGGAGAGAGAGAGTGATTCTAGCATTTTTTGCAGTTCTTTTCCATGCCTGCCCATACTCCCACGATTTCCCTTCTGGAAGGACTCTGATTCTCAGCCCGTCCTGTTTCCCCTGTTGCTAACGTTTGTGAGGCAACATGGATCCCTGAGGTACCCTTGACCCCTCACTGAAAAAAGGAGGGTCGAGATGCCATTGTCTCCAGGCTGCCTCACAAAGGGCTTCTAGGAGCCTCTCTGTCACCTGCACAGGCTGGGGACTTGGGAGCCCCAGAGAGTCTCAGTCGTCAGGAGAGGAGGAAGCTTCGTGGGGCCGTGAGGGAACTAGCAGGTTAAATATGTCTGTTTTTCTCCAAACAGGTTTCTGGTAATGTAGGAAGAGATTAGGCATTTTTGAATAATAAGGCCTGCTGAGAGAGAGAGACTGATGCTGAATCCAGGGAAGTGAGGGAATCTGTGCTTTCAGAGAAAATGAGCAGAAACCCAGCAGCTAAGAGTCACTACCATGTACTTTCATTTTTCGAAAATAAGCCCGTGTCTGAGCTGAAGAGCAACACGGCAGGAGTCAACACTCACTGCTGACAGATAAATAAGCTTAGAACAGTAGCTTGTTGAAAATGGTGACTGGGGAAAGATAGAGATGATCTCTTGAAAAGAAAAGGAGAGCAGATGTGTATATTCAGTTGTTTTTCCTAACTGATCCAGTCTTGAGGACTAAAATTATACCTACAGAAGACTTACCCAGAGTAGAATTTGGATACTACTGCTACGTGTTTGCTTCAATATGAAAAATTAAAAATGTATTTATCTGTAGGGATTTTTATAAGATATTATTTGTCAGTGACAGGATCAAGCCTCTGGTATACCTCTTCTCAGATATCACTTTTTCATTCATGTCTTCTCACCAGCAAGAAAGGAAGGGACTTCACAAAATATAACCTTGAGGCCACTGAATAGGTTAAAGGGAAATCTGTCTTGATTCTAGAGGGAAGGGCTAGATTAAAAAGTTAAGAAAAAAAATCAGATTAAGGAGCCCCTGACCCTCAGGATTAACCTTTGGCTGTTCTTCCTGCCTGCAGTTGATAGCTTTCTGAGATGCCTAAGCTAATATGCACGCGTGCATGAGGATTCAGGACCCCTGGGGCCTTCCTTGGGTTTGAGCCTGCCCCAGCAGAAAAATAGAAACAGCCACAGACAACCAAAGTTCAAGTTCCAATATCCCCTTACATATCTGGTCCCTGTGTTACCCATAATTGTCCTAGATAGGCACCTGGAACCCCAGAAACCAGAGAGTGGTTGTGTGGCAGTAGCTCTTCCCTGGCTCCAGAATCACTGGGGTTCGCCTCCTGAGCTCCACTCTCCAGGGCCACCAGATCTGTGAACTTGGCTATTAGATTTCCTCCTGGTATGCTCTTGGTTTAATTTCTGGACCAATCCTTGGCTTTGATGACTGCCTTATACAGCCATGGATGAAAGGCATCAACACCCTGAATTACTGCCCCGACCCTGTGGTATACCACTGCCATGGGAGCCCTCTTTAGTCCTTTAAAAAGGGAAGCCATAGGGAGAATGAATAGCTAAGTGGTTACCAGTGTCCAAGAATCTAAGGAGCTGCATGAGTGAATAAGGCATTTATTTTGTGCCTTTTGTTTGCTTTTAGGATCTGGAGGCTTAAACATATTTTTCAACAGAAGACATTGTCAGGGAGGAAGAGAAATATTTAATGTGCCAGAGAAAGGGAATTATTAATAATAAAAGGTCTCAGAGGAGGCAAATGGGAGGCATGACAAGGGAGAATATCCTCCTGAAAAGGAGAAGAAATACACCTTTCAGGTAACAGGAGAATAGAAGATGACAAGGCATGAAGATACAGAGAAACTGTGAGTTGAAGAGGAACACCCTTAATATTTCCTAAGGATAGTGAGATTTTGATTTTACATATATATGTATACGTAAAATCAAATATATATATCAAATAATATCAAATCTACCTATATCTATATCTATATCTGTATCTATCTATATCTATCTATATCTATATCTATCTTTCTCTTTATATATATATATAGAGAGAGAGAGAGAGAGAGAGAGAAAGAGAGAGACACTGCACCAACATTCAGAATAATCCTGAGCAAGATCCAAAATGTTAACTGGTATATTCCAGGTTTAATCAATTAGTGAATAAAATGTTCCACAAGTCTGAATGCCATGAGCCCCCAGCTGTTTCAGGAGCATGAAGCTCAGTCTTTTCCTGTAATATCCACACCGGTAAAACCCACTTACTTCATCCAGAAATGCCTGGGAGGGGTTCTGCAAGTCCGTGATGAGGGCAGGGGTGGGGATGAGGGTTTGTTCTCCCGTGATCAGGGCAGCAGGCTGGCAGCTCCATGGCTGCCTTCTTCAGACCACTCATCTTCAGACTCTCTGCTCACTCTGCTCAGCTTCTGCTTTCATTGACAACTCTTTCAGAGGGATCACACCACAGCCAAGCTTCTGGGCCCTGTGACATGGTTCTTTCTAGCCACCAAATTCTGCTTCTCCTGACACACAGCCACTTTGGGGCAGGGACGAAGAGGGGGGAATGAACTGACAGAAGCCAGACTGACAAGCCCATCTCACACTACCCTTAGAACTACCTACTTCATCTTCTACTCTTGCTGCTTCGTCCAGCCTGCTTTGTCAGACTGCTTCTCTCAGAATGATGCTCTTCAGGATTATTGTCACCTTGTTTTTGGCCTGTCCTTCTTTAAGCATCTTTGTTCCAGTGTGGTATGTATCTCTACTCAAAGGTAGGTATATTCTTATAAACAGGACTGCTTGACCTATGACAACAAAGGGAAGTAGAAGGGCGTCTTCCTTAATGACAAAGCCCCAGGCATGAAAACAGATCTTCTAGGGACCACCCCTTGGTTTGACTGACGAAGGTGCTAATTTTGCCAATTCCCAAAGAAACATACTTAAGTCATACAGTTTGATGGGTGGGAGTCATGTAAAGTGATGCTTGGCTTCATCCTAAAGTTTCTGAGAAACTCACCAACCTTTTTAAAGGTTTACAGTGAGATAATTTCTTCTGAGTTAACTGGATTTCTCAGTCCTGTGGTAGCAGTTCTCAAACCATGTCACAGTTCTCCATAACAATCAGTTGAGGAGCATGTAAGAGCACTGCAATTTCAGGATCTAGCTCCACTCAGCTTTAGAGCTAAAATATACACTTGTATCGTGCTCTACAAAATTCTAAACAAAGATATTAACATCCCCTCAGAGCATGCCACTTTATGTTCTTATAGAAAATCGAAACAAGGTCTCCCCCAAAATGTGTAATTAAATATTTTATATAACATGATGAAATGACCCACATATTAAAAAATGTGAGGAAACAGCCACACTGAATGAGTCATCCCATAAAACAAAACAAACAAAAAACCAGAATGAGATCCAGAGGAATTTGAGGTAAAAGAATTAAAAATACTGTGAGCACATTTGAAGAAGAATGACATGGAATGTACACTAATGGAAATTATAGTCACTGATATCAAAAAATTCAATGGATTGGATTACAAAAACAAAAGAAAAAGTAAGCTAAAAGGTAAATATGAAATTATCAAGAATGTAGCAAGAGAGTCAGATAGAAAATATGAAAGGAATTAGAGATACGGAGGATAAAATGAGGATAAGCATATATTTAATTGAAGCAAATGGTTGAAAATTTTCAGAATGATGGAAGACATAAACTACTACATTTGGGAAATTAGAAATCTCCAGTTTTATATTGTAGATTTATAGTGTAGTGTACTAAAGAACACCAAAGACAAAAGGAGCTTTTAACATCAGTCAGAAGGAAAATACTGACTGCCTACAATAGAAGAATAACTAAAATTTAGCAAACTTCTTGAAGAAATAATAGAAGACAGAAGAATGGAATGATGTCTTCTATTGACATCATTGAGAATTGTCAGTATAGATCTTTGTGCTTAGATAAATTTACTGTTTCAGAACAAATGAAAGATAGAAATATTTTCAGAAAAAGGAATTACTTTCCCTTGAATAGATCTTGGGTAATGAAACCCTTAAAGGATCTGCTGAGGGAAATTTAATCTAAAAGGAAGACTAGAGGATGAAAGAAATGGTGAATAAGGAAACTGATAAAATGTGGGAAATCTAAATAGGCATTTGCTTTAAGATAATAGTAATAATAATAAAAGATAATATTTAATTAAAGGATTAAAAACAGAATGCAACAAAATAAATGACTGGGCAACTACTACAGGTATGAAGAAAAGGGGATGATCAGAGTTGAAGTATTCTAGTATCCCTAAAGTGTTTGGTAGAAGGATGGATATGTTGATTACATTGAGACTGTTCTCTATTCTGTTGAATGTATGGTAGACATTTAGAGTGTTTGACAACATTTGTTTCAATTCTTCCAAAACACCCTACTTAGTTCCCTTGCAGGAAGGGCCATGTGATTATTTCTGGGCAAGGACATGAGTGTGAAAGGATGTCTATCCCTCACTTTGAGGCTAAGGCACTGGAAAGCCTCCTGTACGATCCTTGGCATTCTTCTCTGTCTTGTAACATGTCCTAACAACCTGGGTTAGAGGGGATAGCTACCTGCAGTGTTTCTGCAGTAGCAAGAAATGAATTTTTGATGGGTTCAGTCACTGAGCCTGAAGGTTGTTTCTATCATAGCATTGCTACTTTTATCCTGATGAATATGGGATGTAGCATAAGCATAATCACCAAGAGATTCTAAATACATGACACAACTTCAAAAGAATATTTTGAAATGAAAATGGAAAGGAGGGAAGAAAACTGCAAAGAAGGCAAGGTAAAATTTATTAGCTTGAAAATATGGTAAATGCAAGTCCTTATGTTCACATAGAAATGAAAACACATCTTAACTTGCGAAGCCGTCTAGTGAAGAGACAGAGGTTATCAAACTGGTGTTTTAAAATCCAACGATCTGATGATTATATGCATTTTCCAAACTATAAAGAGGTAGAAAAATTGAAATTAAAATATAAAGAAATGCCATGTTATAACAAACAAAAATAAAACAGGTGTATTTGGGTTAATAACAGAAAAAAAATTAAGATTAAAAGAGTTATTAAGGATAAACTGGCCACTACATAATAATAAGGACTTAAATTCACTAAGAAGATACACAGTTCTAAACTTGTAGATATTTAATAACATAACAATAAAAGCAAATCCTATTAAGTTTGACAAAATTATAAAAACATGAAAACCAAAAATATGATAATTACATTAGGAGCTTTTGATATTGCTCTCTCAGTAAAGGTTAGATCAGATTAACGAAGCAACAACAAATGACAAAAAGTTTGAATCATCCAATAAACTTGATATTATAGACACATACAAAACCTTGTACAGAGCAATTACAGAATATTCATTTTTTTGAGCTCTCATGAAATATGTATGCAATTTTACTTTATATAAGGCCTTAAAGTGACTCTCAAAAAATATCAAATTACTCGTTTTCTAAGGACTGTATTTGCTAACTAAAATAAAATTAAATCAGATATCAAAAACTAAATTCTGACTTCAAAAATATCTAAAAATTTTAAAGCACACGGTTAAATAATCCATTCTTCAAGAACTCATAATAAAAACTAGAAAATAAACAGAAGAATAAAGAAAATAATACATTACAAAACTGATAAGATGTGTGTAAATGCAGTTTTTGAAGGGAAATATGTATATACTTATGTGCTTATATTTAATTAATTTTTCTATGTATTTTGCTATTAGAGAAGAAGAAAGTTTGAAATTTAATTGGAAAAGCATCCTAATAAAGAAGTTAATAAAGGACCAATCAAGCAACACAAATAATATAGAAAAAATATATAATATAAAAATAAACCAAAGTTAACAAATTACAAAGGAAAGAAAAATTAACATCAAAATATCAAGTGAATGCCTGTAAATCACTAATAAAAGAAGCATCTTTATGTCAAGCCTGATTAAAAATTAAATGAAAGTTAGGAAAAGCATATGTTTACAATAATGAAAAGGGGACATAAGTGTAGGTAGTGTAGTGATGCAGCAAGGTTAGAAACATTATGAACAACTTATACCAATAAATGAGAATACCTATGCAAAACTGTAACGATTTCCTAGAAAAAATGTAAACAAAAGGACAGAAGAAGAAAATGAAGTTGCATTTCTTAAAAAAATTATAGTATTTAAATCCAGATATAAATATCTACCTGGCTAGAAAAAAATTAAAAATACCAATTTTAATAGTTTTACTAGTGAGTTCTTCCAAACATTCAGGGAAGAAATAGTAACAGAAAACAGAAGAAAAAGGAGAGTATCATAGTCTATTTGAAAATTTTTCATAACCCTGATAGCAGATTTAGAAAATAGATTTAGAACTATAAGGAATTGGATCAACAATTCGATTTACATCAAGCTCAGATTAGTTTGTGAATCTAGGTTCAAACTCAAGCCAACAATGTAACAAATACTTCTATCAACATCTGTATTCGGTGCTGTAATTTGTCTCCTAGATCCCCCACTCAAGACTAAGCCACTGTTTTCCCAGATGTCAGCAGTGTTAGCTTTTGACAATTCACAGCTGAATGCTTTGGACGAAGGGAGGTGCTTCACCCAAGGTTATATGCACTCACTCTGGAGTAGCCTGTGTCAGAAATGACTGGTCAGTGCTGGGTAAAGAAGCCCAGCACCTTACCTCAATTTGAGACAACTGAAGGGCCAGCTAGCTGTAGCTGTATCAGTGGTCAGCTTTGGAGGTGGAGGAAAATGAGTGAGCGGTCACCATCAGATTGGCGTCTACAGGACTTTCAACTGTATTTTTAATATTTTATTTCTTAAGCAAAATGCCTAATACTCAGATGTTCATTATGTTATACCTTTGCGTGTTTCTGAAATATTTAATGATAAATAAATAAATTTCAAATAAATTTATATCAAGAGCTTGTGCTTTGCAGTCAAATAGATCTAAGTTCAGATACTGCCTATCTGTCTCACTTACTTGACAGATCACACCTCACTTAAGGATTCCTACCTGTCCTTAAGAATGAGGATCCCACTGTGCCTAATTAGAGTGTCTATCCTCTGAAATTAAATTGTCTGTTTCCTAGCTCTTTAAACATTCTCAATATATGTTTCAGGAGAAATCTAGTAGAATACAATGTTGAGATGACAGGTGTGCAATTTAAACCAGAAAAATCCACTAGGAGATGAGAACCCTGTAATAATCATTGGAAGGCTTCAGTGAAAAGCAATAAATATGTGAATTTTAACTCAAAGGGTGAAGATCCGAGCAGCAGTCTCCTTTGGTGATGCTTTTTAGGGAAATGTGTGTCTAGGGAAAATCCAAATTGCAGTTTGGATGACATGGCAGCAAAACGTTTGTAGGAAGGTGTGGGGTAAATGGCAGTATTTCCAGAATCTCCAGCCTGGCCTTAGTTCATTTACGTATCAATTGGTGTTTGCCATTGCAAAGACTCCTGTTGATCTGGGGCAAGGGGTGAAGAGGAAACAGTCATTTTCTCCTTCCCTCCGTTCTTGGTGTGTGATTGGTCTGGTGTCTTCCAGTCACCAAGGACCTGCCATGGAGTTCCTGTCAGAAGGGGCAGGCGGGGGAAAGGGAGAGTGAGCCGCAGCCTGAGGAGACGGATGGCACCGGGCCTGACTAGCAAACTCAAGTGACTGTGAGAAATAAAAGTCTTTCTCCCAACCTGTCCTTTTCCCCTGACTCATTTTGGTTTTATTGGATTCATAGGGAACTTGCCCTAGGCTGGGAACACACTTCTCCCTCGAGCTACAGAAGGCATGGGCTCTCAGGAGTTTTGTTTTGTTTAAATACATTGAAAAAAAAAAGGGTCGATGCTACAAGTTAAAATAAGTTAAAATTACATAAAAAATGAGTTCAATTTAAAATTAAAAAGGCTTTGCAAAGATCTGTGCAAGATGTGGAAGGTGGTTAAGGTTGGGCTTGCAGAGCCCTAGTTGGGGTACGGGGTTGCATGCAGAAAGGTAAGTTTGGAGAATAAGAAGGACAGAGGTGAAAGGTGGGAGAAGTGTTTAGGGATGTCATAGTGCCACAAAAGTGGTATGATCTGAATGAATCTGACTGGGGTTGTTGGCTTTGCACCCTTTTTACACCACAGTTAAGTCTGGAAATTACCTTTCTTAACTTGTTTACACTGTTAGTGTTGGGAAATAGATTGGTTGGGTGATGCAGGGAAGTCAGAGTGAAAGTAATGTCAAGGAAGCAGACAATCAAGTTTAATATGCTCTGTAGTAGAGCAGGCCCCAACCTAGTGTCAGAAGGCACTGAATATTCAGGGAAAGTTCTTTTTAATGGGTTTGAAGGGGTTTTTAGGAGGGTGTTGTTATGCAAACTAGTGTTGATTGACAGGCTGGCAATGATATAAGCTAATTTCTACTGTGCGTGTTTTTTCCCAGAATTCTCTCTTCTGATTTCCCACCAAGGGGGGCAAGACCCCAATTCAGATTTATTTTAATGACTTCATAATGAGGAAAGATTACTTCAGGACACCCCAGGAGCATGCCCAGTTGGACTCTAGCTTGTGGAATGTCTCTGTGGTTTTGCACTTCCTACTAGGGATTTTCTCATTGGTAGATGCTATCTGTTGTCTCAACTCTCTAGTCTTAATTTCTCTGTGGTTACCCCAACCTTTCCTCCCACTTATCTCTGGCTTCCTGACTAAGATTAGGACAATGCAGACATTCTAAGCTGAGAAACCTTAGTCATATTAGATACCTCCTTCTCTAATGTTCTGTGATGCTGACAAAAGAGAAATGTAGGCTGTAAATACCTTTCAAGTTACTGGCATGCCATCCTTTAACTGAAGAGATCTCTTTGGACTAGATACTCTGGCTACACATTAAAATTCTTTGGTGGCTTTAAATAAATACCCATGCCCGGGTCCCTACCCTGAGATTCTCAAATACTTGGCCCTGAGTGGAGTTTGGGTGTTAGAGTAAGCGGAATATTAGACATGAACCGAGAGCAGGTGGGGAAGGACTGCTGGAAAAAAGCACAGAAGAGCCTCTAGCTAAAGGCCAGCTGGGACGCTCAGCAAAAATCCCCCAGTTTTGCAGTAGGCACAGTCTGATGCTGTGGTCGTAACATCATGTATTACAGCCACAGTGTGGCCAGACATGAGCAGATAACAGGAAAATGGTGGAATTTGTCTGCTCTAGACCTTTCACTGAGCACTGGACCAGGATGGTCAAAATAACCTAAGTAAGCACGCACAAAACCTCAAAAACCAAACTGCATGTGGTCCCCACCCAGGTGTGGGCAAGGAACAGCGCAGGGTCAGCTAACTCATAGTCCCACCCAAAAGTGTAACTTAGATGGAGTTGGGGGAGGAAGAACCCAAAACCCAGGAAGTCATAACCACATAAAAACCTACCCTTGTAACCACACAGGGCACTCAAAGCTTCTCCGGTAGCCTGCTTGGACCCCTCCAAGTGTACTTTCACTTCTGTCTAATAAACTCTTACCTGGGCTCTCAATTGGATTCTTTCCTTTGAGAAGACAGAAATCGGGGAAAACACAATGCACCCTCCGCTACCAGGCACACGTCTATTTAAAACCTTGGCAGTGATTCTAATGTGCAACATAAATAGGGAGACACTGGTTCAGAATTTCTCAAGTCACAGTCCACCTGCATATAGCTTTCCAGGCCCGATCCTAAAACCATCACATCAAAATCTTGGAATTTGGGGGCTGAATCTTGGAACTGTAGTGTTCTTACATGCTCCCCACCTGTGTCTTATAGACTCAAAGTTTGAGATCCACTGCTTAGGACTGAAACATCCAGTTAATTCAGAAAAAAACTATTTTGGTCTTAATCCTTAAAAAGTTTAGATGGAATTTTCAGGAAGGATCAGAATAAAACCCAGCATCATTTCACTCGACTACCATCGGTCAAATTCTGTGGACTCAATGAGCTCCTTTGGGAATTAGCATGGTCAGCACACTCTCCACTCAAACTGAAGGGTGGTCTTTGGAGAATCTGCTTTCAGAGATCCTTGAGCTGTGCTGGAATAAAGGACTCTGGCTCCGATGGTCATCTTGTTTCTCTGATTTCTTTCCTCAAGCAGACATTTGACTTTGCACTGAGCCTTTACTGTTTGTTGATCACAAAAACCTCTGCTCTGTTGGTTGGCTGCCTAATGGAGTCTTTCTTCTCATTACACAATATCTTCTGCTTTCCTAAAGAGTGAGACTTCTGAAACACAGGCATGACAGGAGCAATCACCTTTTCCTTAGAGTCCTTGGAAATGTAAGTTCTGCTAGCAGGACAAGGCTTGTCTAGGATAAATGACACTCCAGCAATAAACTTCAGTCTTAACAATACAGTCACTGAATGACTTATTACACACTCCAGCAATAAATATCAATCTAACAATAGAATTGTTGAAGCATCTTCAATATATTTTTTAATATTATCTTTACAATGGCTCATTCAGGAATGCAAGCTCTAATATATATTTTTTGGACAAAAGAAGAACATAAAGTTTGGAGAGGTAAACTAACTTAACCACTGCTGTAGACTCAGAAACACAGCTGTGTAGTTAAGACTTGATCCCAGCTCATGCTCAAACCAAAGTGTGGGCTTTTTCTACTCTGACACATTTCTTCATGAAGTTTAGTGAGGATTAGGTCCTGAAACTTATTTGCTGAGTTTCTTTATATAAATCCTAAAAGAGTTTCAGTTATCCTTTTTTTAAAAATGCAAATGTGTGTCTAGATGAAGGATTAGAAACAAAAATTCTTAGAGCACTTCCAAACTAAGGACTAATTTACTTGGAAAACCCAGATTATGTATACGTCTACGAAGGTCATGGTAGTCAGTATTACTATTAACAGAACAGTCTACTCCTCTTCTCTGGAACATAATTAGATTTCACTGCTTCACTGGCTTGGATTTATTTGTATATGTGTAAATTGCTTTGGTCAGTTAAACATAGGACAAAAGTTTGAGAGCTAGTGCAGTTTGATACATTCTTGTTTTCCCTTTGTCATGGCAAGTGACAACAGTTCTTGTGGTGGTTGCTTCATTAGTCTGGGTCCAGGGTGAGGAATATGGAATGGAATGCATAAGCAACCCACGGCAAGTGTGTAGAACTAGTAGGAAATAGTTCTATATTGTTACAGTCCTGCAGTTGTGGAGGTTGTCTGTTGCAACAGCATAACCTAACCTATCTGACTGAAATAGAAATTGGTGCCTACAAGTGATTGTCAACCCTTTGATGGACTATGCCTACATATATTTTTTTATGTATCCAGATACTTGCTTATAAAAGATGTTCAATGAATATATTGGATTTAGATTATTTAAGTCAAGTTAGCATATTTAAACTTAATTCAAATTAAAATCCTGCAATAGTATTATCAGATAGACACAACTTCTGATATATATATTTGCTACAAGCACAGATTGATCTTTTTGTAAAATATTTATAAATCTAATATAGCCCTGTATTACTTCCTCCAAACCTCCCAGTATATGAACTCACCGTGTGGACAGAGCACAGGCTCTGAAATTCTTTACCAGCTGTGAGGCCATGTACATACCCTCAGCCCTTTGGAGTCTCAGTTTATTTATCTGTACAGTTGAGATGGCAGTACCCATCTCATTGTCCTGCTGTGGGGCTAACTGAGCTGTGGACAGGAAGTTTCTGGTGCATTACAATAGCCCAGATTTCATTTTTTTCCTGGGTTCAGAGATGACTTTCACAGCATCACCTTTTCCTTTATACTTCCATTTGAAAAGCTGAGGATTAAAAATGCAAAAGAAGCCCTGCATTCTTCTGTAGTCTATGAATTAATAAGGACAAGCCTGAGTGAACAGCACAATTCACCATTTCCAATATCCTATATCGGCTTCAGTGAAATAGTCGATGTATTTAAGAAAATTTCTCATTTGTCATTACAGTAATTTAAAATAGAGAATTATAAATGAATTCTCCATTTTTTTGTAAATAAAAATGTAAATGCTAACATACATGGACATATTTATGGGGAAATGTTATGTAAATGTAAGTTAATTTAAAAAATACTATCATTTTATTTTTGTTACTTAAGAGTGGTAGCCAGTCTGTATGTGCTTCTTCCTTTATTTGACCAATACAAGTAAAAGACTGTTTTTTGGTAATATTAGCAAGTATTATTAATTAAGCAGTTGAATTGGAGGTTACTTTTCAAATGGCTTTGTTAATGTCTGCTTTGGTTATATGTGATAAATATTACAACATAGCCATTCACTCAATTGTTTTGATGATAGTTCAAAAATAAGATAAAATAAATTACCACTTTTATTACATACTCTGTACATCCAGAAATTACTTCTACATCTATCTGAGTTGTGACAAATACGTTTTAAGACTATGTCAAACAACAAAAATGTATTTTTCTTGAGGAATATATTTGTTTACTATGGTTCTTCCTGACTAGCAGTTTAAATCAACCTGATTTTGATAAAAATCAACTTCCACATATCCTTAAACCTTTGAATAAAATATTGGATAGTGCAGTGTGATGTCAATTAAAATTACTTGTTTTCTATGCCTCAAACTTCTCTGAACATTTGCCAACCTCTATTTGTTTATTATTTAGTATAATATAATCCTGTTTATTCAGTGTCATCACTTAGTGGAAGTTGGCACCCAATAAGCCATGTTTCTAAATAAAGTCAACTCACATCTTACAATATACCTTTATTTTAGTGACCATTCTTTTCTTTGGTTGGGGTCTTTATAATGACATAGCAGTCTAGCATCATTTATCAGCAAATGCTTGAGCATGTTCTTGCTAACTCAAGGTCAACCTTGATGAAGGCTTATTTTCATACTTTACAGAATTACAATGCAGGACGGGTACAGGTACATGTAAGGACAGCTGAGGAATGTGCAGATTTGTTTGCCTTTATGCAAAGATTCCAGGTTGTTGAGTGTTTATATTTCTTTTATTAGATTCATTGTTTCTTACCCCACTGTCAGCAAGTCCATCCATATGCTGTCAGTCCATCCCTATTTAGTCATAGTTAAAAAATCAGTATGTTTACTATGGAGAAGGAACCTGAAGAACTACTAAACTGCTGAAAGTTTTTTTACAAAAATTCCACCTTACTATTTCCCAGATTGTTGAGGAAGCTAGGAGTGTGATATTATCATATTAGTTTAGGATGACTTTTTTGTTATTATAGGAGTTGATTAGCCTTTGTCTTGTTTTTATGTGGTAAACTATACCTAACATACAATTTACCATTTTAACCATTTTTGAGTGTACAATTTAGTGGCATTAAGCATATTCACACTGTTGTGCAGCTGTCCTCACTGTCCATATCAAGAGCTTTTTCATCATCTCAGACTGAAACTCTGTCTCCAATAACCAATAACTCCCCACTGTTCCTTGCCTGTAGTCCCAGATAATCATTATTCTAATTTCTGTCTGTATGAATTTGACTATTACTATTCTAAGTGCCTCAGATGAGTTAGGACCAAATGCTTATTTCTCTTAGCATGTTTTCAAGGGGTATGCCTATTGTAGCATATATCAGAATCTCATTCCTTTCTTTGGTTGAATGACATTTGCATTGTCTGTGTATACCACATTTTGTTTACCCTTTCACCCATCAGTGGCCATTTCGGTAGTCTCTAGCCTTTGGCTATTGTGAATAATGCTACTGTTAACATTGTGGTACAAATATCCATTGGAGTCTCTGCTTTCAAATCTTCTGGGGATATACCAAAAATGGAATTTATGCATCATATGGGATTCTGTTTAATTTTTTGAGGAACTGCCAAGCTGTTTTCCATAGCTGCTGCATCATTTCACATTTCAACTGGCAATGCAGAAGGGTTCCAATTTCTTCATATCCTTATCCATACTTGCCTTCTAATATTTAAAAGAAAATTAAGTTACCTTACTGGGTGTGAAGTGATAGTTTAGACAACTATTGAGTGATGGAGTTTTAAATGTTAATTGATTAGGCTGAGTTAAGAGGACACACAACATTTGAACAATGTTTAAGTTCACCCATCTCCCAGACATAGAATAAAAAATTTCCCAGATAAAATGTAATGAAGATACAGTTGTTAGCTGAATTAACATTGTACCACACACTGTGTTGAGTGCCATACTAGGCATGAGAATACAGTCATGTGCCCTGATGAATTCCAGTGCATATGAGAAATTAGATCAAATGGTTCTTTAACAATTACCTATGGCAATAAAAATGATTTGTCTGTTGAAATGAGGGGCAGCAATATTATTTTACCTTTAGTTGCTATTTCAGAGCTTTTAAGGTAAATTGACGTGTACTGCTACCTTTGATAGAGTCTTTGTCCTTGTGTGTGAAATTGTGATGCTCATCATTCATAAAGTCAGTTGTAGAACTAACGAGCTTGTCAGCTGTTCTCTGATGGTTCCTCTGACTCACAGAATTCCTTAGCGCTCCAGGACATCTGACCACTGGATTCTGTATGGATAAGCTCTTTGGATCTGATGTAACGTCCTATATGTTCTATTCCCCATGCTTAACCTTTCTCTCTCCCTCTTTGAAGGCATGATTATTACAATGAGAAGAGACGTGGCCTGGACTATGGCCTATCTTCATTAATTAGTCATTGCATTCTGCCTCTGGGCCTGGATATCACTTCAGCCCCCTCCTCAGGACAAATGCTTGGCAGCCACTAACAACTGTTTCTAATTTGACTCTCACCCAGTAGCTGGTGGGTCACTTACCAGCCTGCCCTAGATTAATACAACTATTTCACGTTACAGATGGAAAAACGGAGGCTTAGAAAGTTGAGCTTTCCCTTAGTGCTCCTATTATGAGTCTTTTTCAAAAGATAAGGAATCTGAGGTCAGATAGAACTGAGATACTTGGCTGAAATTCCAGGTTTCCTGAATCCTAGGCCAGTGACTTTCATAGAAAATTCCATATGAAATTTTTGACAAAGGTGGGATTTACCTTTTTTCTGACCCAAGATTAAAAGCAAGAAAAAAAGACACCACTTTCCTTTTCCCTCTGTAAGTCAAATGTCTTTACTAGGACAATAAAAGGTAGAACAGAATGTAATGTAGCTTGAAAAAATGTAAATTTCTGAGTGTAAATTTATATTTTTCTTCTTGCTGACTAAATATTTGTTCAGTACAAGTTTATCCTGAGATTTCCACACTAATAATACTGTGTTTTCAAGCCTTATTGTTTTCCCATATATATTTTGTTTATTTAACTGAATAAATAAAGAGGAGGGATATATGGTAAAGTTCAAACTCCAAATGTAATTTTCCATAACTTAGAAATATTGCAGTCTGACCATGCCTCCTGAACTCCAAATGTTTACCTTAGGGGCAACTTTTCTTTGACTAACAAATCAAGGCTGAGCTTTAATTTGGCAGGCAATCAAACTCTCCTTATTTCAGAGCTTTTAAGGTACTTTGACATGTACTCCCACATTTGATAGAGTCTTTCAAATGTAACTTTGATCCCTGAAAGGCTGACTACCTTTAAAAGGTTTATGTTTTATTAGAGAGTGTGATTAAAACATGAAGGTAAGTGGTGAATTCATGGCCAGGAAGACCATCTCGATATATGGTCTACTCTCAAGAGAGGACTGATCTGAAGTCTATTAAAATGAAATTATGCTGGGCCATAAGGTAGGGCAGTTGTGCTGTAAGCTGGGTCACAGAACATCTGCATCTGCTTTGTAACACAGTTTGCACAAGGGATCGCATCGGCAGATTTGTATCTACCTAGAGAGGCTGCTCCTGCCCATGGAACTGTCTCTGCACTTTTATGAGCAGCTTTTTGCCTCCAACTTCAGCCTTCTCTAGTCACCAAGCTAGATAAATTATTTTTAAAAAGTATTTTTTTTCAAAGAAGTAGCTTCAAATAATCTGGCCCACCCTTCCCAATTTGTTGCATTTCCCACTGTTCCCAGCTCAACCTCTGTATTCCACAAAATTTCCCTTCAGTTCCCCTTCATAGTTCTGCCTGGAAAGCCTTTCCACTTCCTCCTAACACTGCTTAAATCCCATTTCTCCCATACATTTTCCTTGGCTTCATCAGGCCCCATTTATAACCTGACCCTCAGAGAAATCTAATGGCGTCACCTTTACCACGTGGATTATTTCCTGAGGAAATGCTACCTTATGTTGCTTGTTGAATGCGGCATTTGCCTCCCCAGCCAGAAAATTCACCTGGGTCGCTTCCTCTGCTGCACTGGCTCTATGCTACGATGCTCCCCTCCCATACCAGTTAGCTCTAGCTGGGCAAGACCAGATCCAAAAACACACCCCAGCATTATCATGAATGTATGAAGGGAAACAGTGTGAAAAAAGCTGGTGAAAAAGAAGTACTGAAGTGGTCATCTTGGGCAAACCCTTAGGATTTTATTGGATTTCTTTGCCTTATTTTATGATTTTGCTCTGTTTTTATTTTTTAACTCTTTTATTTTATAATCTCTTTTCTGTGTTTGAGGCCTTTAGGTTTCTAAATCTAGCCCCAAGGCAGGTTTAGACAAGTTATCTTTGGCTTCAATTTCAAATCATCTTCACTAGGCTGGGAAACAGGAGACCTAGTCCTAGAAATGTGTCCCCAGGCACCTCTGTGACCTGAGAGACTCTTATTCTCTCTGTGTCTCCAAAAAATAAAATAAGATGCCTGGATAATCTTAAATAGCCAGAGTGAAGATGGCTTACCTTTTCTAAGCCTTTCTTCCACCACTTTACTCTCTCACATTTATTATTTTACTAAGCTAGTGTGATTTTGTTCCTGCCCCGGGCAGGTATGCCTCCCCATCAGGAAAGCCATTTTGACTCTTTTTCACTAACTGATGTTTTCCACCCTGTCCATCATGACTCAAAATTTGTTTCTTTGAAACATAACTGAGTACCCCATCAGAAAGCCAGTTCTTTCCTTGTATAGTTCATCTGATAGAATCTTGAATTTGATAGTATTCCTGAGTTCCTTGCTACAGAATTCTTTTATTTTTTTATTTTTATTTTTTTTGGGGGGGTGAAAGGGTTATACCCAACTTTATTTCCACAGTGGCAGGTCAATCACTAAAATCCCACAGAATTCTTTTAAATTCCCCCCAATTATAACCTGAAATTTTCATCAGATCTTTGTCTCCTAATACATTTATAACTTGTGCAGAGTGTAATAAAATTATCTCCCAATAGTAAGAACCAGAACACCAAAACTCAGACAAAATGACAAAGATGCACAAAAGACCTTGCTCGTATTTTTTCAGAGAAAGAATATGGATGAGGAAAAGACGGGCTTCTTGCCTAGCGGGATGATGTCGTGTTAAGAATGACAAAAAGCAAGTATGTCTAACACTTTTTTCATGTTTTCTGTAGTTAAGAGGTTGAGTTTTAAGCTACTAAAGATCAAGCAGCACCAGTATATCATTGTGGTGAAGGTAAGAGAGCACCCAGTTGCATTAAATAATAAAGGTTCCAGATTAATATCAGTGAAATACCAGGACTGAAGAGATATAGGATTACATGTGTATTTTAAGTTACTGCTGATAAATCATGAACTAGGGGAGAGCTATGAGAAGGAAGGAGGGGCGGGCAGAGAGGAGGGAATGCAAAGTGGTCCTCAGAGGCAGCTGCACACCAGAGGCCAGACAGGTGCTGGGTGCTGGGTGGATACTGGGGTGATGGACCAGCTGGTCCAGATTGGCAGCCTAGTTCTACCACTTTCCACTCCTTTCTTAGGCAAGTAGTTTACCTTTGTGTCTCCATTTCCTGACTAGGAACATAAGACAGACACAATATCTACCTTTTCTTTGTTAACGTGAGCACTAAGTTAATTGACGCTGCTCAGCACGTGGACTAGCGCCCACCAAAGAGTGAACAGTCTGGAAGATTTAATGATTTGTGACATTCCATCCAAGCCCTAAAATCTGTTTTCACTCTCCAACATTTTACTAGGTTCCCAAACTGCACATGTGTCCTTAAGATAAATCACAATTTTAGGTAAAGGAGAAGAATGACCTGAAAAGGTATAATATCCAGGAAAATGGCCCTGTTAACCTTTTTTTTTTCTTCTTCTTCAAGAAAAGAGACTTCAGTCCTGGCTCTGTCTCTCATCTGATTCCATAAATTCTCTGTCCCTGGGAACTGAAATGAGCTGCTCCCTGATTCCTTCTCAGTGATTTTCTGCCTTTCCTCCCCACAGAGGCGTGTTACTGATGGGAGGCCCTTATGTGTTATCAAGGGCCCCTGGGATATCAGCTGATGGTTCTCCTTAAAAGTCTTCCTCCTTCTTTCAGGGCACACCTTACAGAATTGGGTTTTGAGGTATGGTCCTTTACCAACTTTTCTATTCACTTAGCATTTTCTTGCAAACCCAGGTTAGGGCCATAGGTTTTCACTGGCTTCCATTCCATTTCTGCTGTTATTTGTCACTTCCCACTCCAGATGAAAATGTTTGCTTCCAATGTTTTTTTAAGACACATATCTGCTTAACTGTACCTGCTCCAAAAAACTGTTAATAATTCTTCACTATGCCTTTTCTCCTTCTAAAGTAAGTGGCTTGTTGCAACCAATGAAAGCCTGATTCTATTCAGAAGGAGGAAACTGCTTCCCTTTCTGGAGATTTTATTATCCTTTGGCATGAAGACAGACCTTGGTTTATTGGCCCAAGATTATTTTCAGCAAAGTTGTGTTTGCATAACTACAGAAGTAATTAAGCTCACATTTGGGGCTGTTTGTTCTGCTGTTAAGAATGGGAACAAGTCCATGGTGCAATTTAACATAGGCAATGCTGACACTGAGTCCTGGAGATAGTAGATAGGGACATGCTCGACTGTGGGAGTCACTTTTCTTTAGTGAATCGTTATCACCCCCACTGTAATTGAAGCTAATTCTGAAGAGAAAAAGTATTTGGAATTCAGGCAGAAACCATAGCTGCCAAAAGTTCTGTGTTCAAAAATCAATAGAAATCAGAGGAAACAATAACATGGTTGGTATTTGCCAGCCTTTCCAGGCAGGATGCCTATAGGATAGTGGTAAGAAGATGGGGCTATGGGTCAGGCTTCCTGGGTTAATTTCTGCCTAGGGATTAAGTTCCAGGTCTCCATAATTAGCACCACATCAAGCTGCCTGCCTCTGCACCTGTATATTTACTTGAGAACCCAGAACATATTAAGTCTTCATTGCATCTGTGTGGAATACATGAAGAGGCCGAGGTGTTGCACGGCCTATCAAGAAGATACCAGCTTAATTCAAGTCTCTGAGCTCCACCTCTGCTGGTAACCTTTTTGTAGCCTTGGACAAGTCACTCTGGGTCTTGAACCCTTGTTTTGTGATCTGTAGAGTCGGACTAACACTGCTGTCTCTAATACATGGAGTTCTTTGGATAAAATGGGAGCAAGGGTCTGAAAGCATCTTTCTGGAATGTTTCTGTTTCAATAAGGGCAGAAAAACCATGAGAGTAAGATTACCAGGCATGCCTAGATGTGGATAGCAGCCTGGGTTGTTACTCTTCCAAGTCTGCTATGCCCAGGACAGGTTAACCATGCATGTGTGTATTCCCTGCCCTAACATAGCATGTATAAGAAGCTTCTTGGCTGAGGCAGTAGATACTTCTGCATTAAGGGCATCAACTTCAGGATATTTCATATGCTTATGGCACACAGAAAAGAATTTACAGCAAAAAGATAATATAGACACACCTAATATCATTAGTGTTTCAAACCTGCAAGAGGAGGAGTTTTGGAAGAATGGAGGAAAAATGGCACCTTCTCTCATAACCAGGGCAGGAGATGGGAAGACCAGAAGGCCTATTGTGTGTGTGCTATGCCCAGAATAGTTCTCTGCCCAGGCAGCCTCTGAATGCTCATCTTCTCCATCAAAGAAGGTTAAGGGTGGACTTAGGTACACACATGCCAGGGTGAAAGTTAGCTCTATGTGATTTTTATTCACTCACTCAACAATTAATTAATTGATTCAGGCATTCAACAAATATTTCTGCTGCCAGGTTATATGCCAGGTCCTGTTTCAGGCACTGGGTATGAAATATTGAAGAAAACAGCAGGCTCTTGTCTCATGTGGAACTTGAACAGGGCACATAGGCACAAAGCAAGCCAACAAATGGATAAAAAATGTATTTCATATATTGAGAAGTGCTCTGATGGAAATAACAGAAAAGTCCACTTAACTTCTCCGAATGTCAGTTTCATTATCAGCCAACTGAAATTTACAGTGTCAAATCCTCAAGATTCTTGCAAAGAAACTACCAAACCCAGAGTGTGTGGCACACAATGGGCACTTAATCAGTATCAGTATCAATGTTAATTAGTATCAGTGCTGTGATGTTTCCTTCTTGCTCCCAATTTTATAATATGGGTGAAGCAATTTGAAACAAAATTTGAAAGAGAAAATGTCTCAGAAGAATGTATGTAGTCTGGAAGATGTGCAAAGAAAAAACAGTGGTTGCATCTCTTTGACTTGCTGCTTTGAGGGAGGGAAGGATGCAATGAGTGTTAAGAACAAGCTTAAGTATAACCTAGTAACATTATCTTCCTTTCCCTTATGGAGAGTGTCTCAGAGTCCTGCCAGCTGCCAGTACTTGACCTATCAAGGACATAGCAAAGGGGCTATGTGAAACTGCCTAGGAACTAGCACGATGACCTTATTTCATTCTATTATCTTGCTCTAGACTGACCTGACTGCAAACTCTGATGCTTGTTTGAAGCTTGGCTTCCACCCTTAGCTCCTAGCCTCCTTTGGCTCTGACAACTTTGTGTCCCAGCTCTGTCTTGGTATCCCCTTTTCTCCTACATCCCTGATGTGGCAGTGTTCAGCAAGGTTACATTCACCCTAACCTTGATGTTAACTCCAGTGACTACAGTGACTAGGTGGGTAGAATCAGGCCAATGGATAATGTTAGGGAGTGGCGGGGACTGTGGCAGGAAAGCACATACCCCATCTAAATGGGGCAGCTGCCACTCTGCTCTAATATTTTGTTGCTGTATGAGAAAGCAAGTGTCAGTGAAGCTGAAACTTATATTTATATATTACATTTCCTTATTTTTAAGACACAGTGCTGTCCAAACAAGCACATTTGCACTCACAGGCTGCCATGTTTTGAGCTCTGAATTTGAGAATTCAAGTCTCAAAATATTAGCTGGAGCTGGAGAAGTTCAGATATACAGTGCAAGTGATATGGCAAGTGTCTCTCTGTGCACATAATACAACATAAAGAGGGAAATAAGTAAGTTATGGTCCCATAGCTGGTCAGTGATACAGCTAGGACTCCAACCCAGTCTCCCAGCTCTTGGCCCAACGGGCCTCTTGCAGCACACTGCCATTCTCCTCCCAGGTTTGGCAGGTATGTAAGACTTTCCAGAAGTAGCCTCTGCAACCTGTGAGTGGATTTGGAGGTTAGCAGAAGCAGGGTAAGAAAAGGATTGGATTTAGAGGGATTATATGATTGATTAAACCTAATATTTCCTAAGCTACTGTGTAATTGAAATCATCTTCATAAAATTTCACTGCTTTACAGGTACTCAATCTTTGACACTATCACCATTCCTACACAAATCAAAAAAACATTTTTGTATTCCTTGGGGTAAAAAAAAAGGTAGCTGTGGCATCCAGTGATACTAACAATCTCAATAGTGTACAATAAAACATTCTTATTCCCACAGTGAATGAAATCTCCAGCACAGAGATTCATGGTCGGGGGACTCTCCTGGGAGGAATTCCTGTATGATCTCAGGAACCCAGACTCTTCCAATGTGGGCCACTAGGACCCTCACATGTGGCCAGTACATAGGGAGGACAGTCCCACCTGGAAGCCTGCTTTTGTGGGGTGTGCCTGAGAGAGCTTCTCCCCATTCCATTGGCAAGTACCGGTCATTGGCCTACAACCAGCTGCAAGGAGGCTGGGAATAATTGTCCTATATTCCCATGTAAAAACAAAGAGATTGGTCAACATATGATATAATCAATATGAAGTTAAGAAATAAAGAAAGGAAAAAAGAAAAGCCAGCATTAGTATGCAAATATGCTTCTTCCCATTGGAAACTTGGATTCTATGATTGAATTAGGAGGGTCCAGTGCTATTGCTGGGAACAGAATTGTTACTGAAGACCACGTTCAGCAGCAAGTGAAATGCAAGAGGCAGAGGATGAGGATATAGAAAGCCTCCATCAACTGCCTCCAGAAGGACATTCACAGGCACAGAGGGCCCAAGTATATGTGATCCTCTGGAAGTTAACTTTCAGTGGAAGTGTTCCAGGATCTGAAGTTCAGCCAAAAAAATCACAGGCCCTCTGTGGTTCTGTCTTAGCCTCTCATAGGGACTGAGGTGTGGGAAAAGTTGACCATTTTCAGAGAATGGACCAATGTCTCCCTGCCTGGCATTCTTACATTCTAAAGTGCCCTTAAAAAGAGAGGAAGAGATACGAGGCGTGTCTCTCTTTCCACATGCACATGGAGAAGAGGCCACATAAGGGCCCTGCAAGGTGGTGGCTGTCTACAATCCCGGAAGAAAGGTCTGTGAGAAACCAACCCTGACAGCACCTTCATCTGAGACTTGCAGCCTCCGGAACCGTGTGAAAATACATTTCCACTGTCTAAGCCAGCCAGTCTACAGTGTCTTGCTATGGAGGCTTGAGCAGCCTGATGCACTGTCTAACTGAGACAACTGTGCAAATGACCTCTGACTACTCCCTCTGCCTTCTCCTCACTCACTCAGGACCTCTTTTGCTTTGTTCTCAAGTCACATGGTTCTACATGAGCTTGAGCCCTGCTCCTTTCTGACAGGTATTTCTGTTTTCTTGTTTGGAACTTTCCTGTTTGGAACTTGTTTGAACACTTTGCCTGAGGTGTTCAAATTTCATGTTTCTGCTTTTGACCCTCATCCGTCTCAAGTAACTTTAGCTCACACCTTAAGTCTTTCTGCCTCAGATTGATACTATCTACATCCTAGGATAATTAACATTATTATAGTTAGAAAGTTAGAATACTATTCCTACAACTACTACCTGATGACTGTCCCTCTGTCTATTTAAAAGTGTATTATCATGTGGTCACCAGTTTACCTACATTCATTGTCAGCCTCTTTGCTGCCCAATGTACGCATGATTCTGTTTCACAGAGAGACTGAGAATGAGAGGTTAACTTGGACAAGGTCACACCGTGAGTCCTTCCGTAAGTGGCAGGGCTGGCATCCCAAGCCAGGCTCGGCTGTCTCCCGACTCAAGCTTACATTTGCCTCCTGTCCCTCCTCCCAGCTGGCAGATGAGGCGAACCCACCCCACTGATCAGGGAAGATGGTTGGGCAGTGCTATGCCATCCAGTCCTTCCTGGGTTCCCACCTGGGTTTAGGGAAATCTCCCCTGAGAATAACCAGGTATGGCTAAAAATGCAATTCTGAGAACCTCCTCAGTTTGGCCACATTAAACAAAAGTTAAGTTGTTGAAGGGCAGGCTGTTGTTTTCAAGAATCCAAATGGTTAGCTGGCTCTCATTTTCAGCAAGCTTAAGATTAATAAAGGGCAAATCGCAAGGCATATTTTACATGCCCCATTAAACTGGTGGGATTAAGTGTGCACAAAAAGTAATTGCCTTTTGATGTGAATAAAGCACAAAAAGCCCAGAGAGAAGAATCATGTCCCCTAACTTATGGTCCAATAGGAGCCTTGCTCTGCAATTACCATCTTAATGTCAAAGAGTGTAATATACGGTAATGCTAAAAGGTACACAGAACAAAAGTCATTGCATCTTTTGACTCTTCTAGGAGGACAAACGGGTCTCCCTTCTGATAAGGCCCTATGGCTTCTCACCCGTGCTGCCAGTGTTCATTGCCGAGGGAGTCAGCCAATCCTGATGGGGCTGTTTGCTGTCTGAGCCTCTGGGGAGTGGAGGCAGAGGGCACCCAGACCACTTTCCAGCAGCCATATAGCAATGCTTCCAATTACTTGGAATTCATGGTATTAAATCAGAGTCTAATACATGACTGAAAACTTGGATTCCCCACCCTCTTGCCCAAGGGCTTAATAATTTGAATTTGCCCAGAAAGATCCTAAGGGAGTTGTGCTAAAAGATGATAATAGCCCAAAGGAGTTCTTTAAAAGGAAAAATCCCGGGGACACTTTAAAGCACAGTAAAAACTCTATGAAATGAAGTTCTTGGAGAAAGGGATTTGAAGGGGTAAGTGAGTGTTTACCAAGGTGTCATTTGGGTTTCATTCATTGTTATGGAAAACTTCCATGTCCTTCATAAATATGCAGCCAAAACTATTAGCCATCATGCCACTGGATATCCCTTATTCAAGGATTTGGAAAATAAATTCCAAATTCTTAAATTTACTCTCTCCTTTACCACCTTCCCCCAAAGGATTGCTTAACCGTGTACTTTTTTTGACATAATAAAAAGATTAAAGACATGTGTACAGCATGAGTTTTAACATACTCACCTCTGAAGCTTGTAAGATCCACTTCTGTCAAATGGACTCTATTCTATCTCATTAAAAAAATTTTTTTTCTCATTCTCTTAAAATTAAACAATAATTTTTGGGATGAATAAAATAAAGCACTGCTTCATGTGGGCTAGAAAAAATATAGGGGGCATGTGGCATGATATAAAAACATTCTGGAATGTCTATCCTGCACTGTGCATCTATACATTGTCACAAATTCTTTAAGAAGTGAACAGAATAGAAACATTAAATTCAATTTGTTGCAATTTATGGGTGAGAATCTGTTCAGCAGCAGAAATGAAAATATAGGGATTGGAAAGGGCTTGAACAGTCACCTGATCTAACTCCCATCAGAACATTGAATTCCCCTGCCACATGCTTTCTAAAAGCCTGCCAATGTCTGAATAGTGAGTACTTCCCACCCATTCTGCTTTCTGTTTCACATGGTCTTTTTTACTGGTCTCTCTGTAAGCTCCTTGATGGTGGGGAGTGCCCATCATCAGTTATTCATGACCAGCAGCAACACATGTGTTTGGACCTATACAATCTTTTTTTTTTAATATAATTTATTTTATTATCATTAATTTACAATTACATGTGCAATATTACGATTATTAAACTACCCCTTCATCAGGTCCCCTCCACCAACCCCATTACAGTCACTGTCCATCAGCATAGACAGATGCTATAGAATCACTACTTGACTTCTCTGAGTTGCACTGCCCTCCCCGTGCCCCC
>JAVSCE010011790.1:0-32102 GCA_032199065.1 Smutsia gigantea | reverse complement strand
ATACTGCTTGTGAAAATGCAAAATGGTTTAAGCCCCCTTGGAAATATTTGCTTTATCTTAATAGTTTCTTATAAACATACACTTGTCACATGACCCAGAAATCTCACTTCTAGGTATTTACTCAGATGAAATAAAAATTTATGTTCCACAAAAATGTGTATACAAATGTTTATAGCTGACATATTTCTAATTGCTAAAAACTGGAAATCTGGTTTTGGCTTCCGGGAAGATGGCAGCATGAGCAGGGCCACGGAAGTCTCCTCCCAAAACCATATAAATTTGTGAAAACACAACAAATACAACTATTCCTAAAAGAGAGACCAGAAGACACAGTACAACAGCCAGGCTACAGCTACACCTACGAGAACTCAGCGCCTCACGAAGTGGGTAAGATACAAAGCTCCAACTTGGCGGGACCCGAGCACTCCCCCCACCCCAGCTCACTGGCAGGAGAATCAGAGTGGGGAGGGAGTGGAAGCACAGGACTGATAAATAACCAGCCCTGGTGATCTGCATCAGGAGCACAGACACACATCGCATGGTGTACTGGCGATTAGAGAAACGGAAGGGCAGGATCTGAGATGGAGACTGTGAGCGGGTCCCCATAGCTGGCTCCACTGGGACAGAAGAAAAGCAGGCGCTTCCTTCAAAGTCTTGAAGAGACAAGGGCCCAACAGCGGAACAAAATCATCCCAGTGCACTCAACCCAGCAGGCTGGGAATCTTGAGAAACTTCAGGCTCCCTAACTGGCTGCTGGGTAAAGCAGCCCCAAAGCCACACATGGGGATAAGCAACCTGCCATTCGTTCCCCCCCACCGGCACTGTAGTGGATCCACCACAGCTGCGGAACAACAGGAGTGTGGCCCCACCCACAACAACCACACAGAATCTCCTCCTAGTGGACATGCAGGGCTGTAGGGCTGCACAGAATCTCCTCCTGGCTGGCGCTCAGCTAACCAGGAAGGGCCAAATAGAATCTCCTCCCAGCGGGCACACAGCTAACCGGGAAGGGCTGCACAGAATCTCCTCGTGGAGGGTGCGCAGCTAACCAGGAAGGGCCGGAGAAGCCAGAGCAAGGGCCAAAAGGCACCAACGGGTGCAGAATGCACCCAGCATAGCTGCAAAGCCCCGCAGTGCTGTAGGCTAGCCTGAGGGTGGCCCCATCCACAGCAGTTTAGAGGATTATGCCAGAGACTGCCTCCCAGTGTACGGGTAACTGGCACAGGCTGTGGAGAAGGGTAAGGAGAACAACAAGCAGGAAGGGACTTTGTTCTCCCAGCTGACATGTGGCACCTGCCTGCAACCACTTCTATTGCCATGAAAAGACAGAAGAATATGGTCCAGTCAAGACTCACCCAGACAACCACAGAGAGAGGGCCTGGTAGGATAGATTTAAACAATATTCCTTAGAAAGAATTAATGCTGTTGGACCTACAGAGAAATATACAAGAGCTAAGGGAGGAAGTGAGGAGAGATATTACAGAAATTAAACAATCGATTGATGGGCTGAAGAGCAGACTGGATGAGGTGCAAGAGACTGTTAATGGAATAGAAATCAGAGAACAGGAGTACAGAGAAGCTGAGGCAGAGAGAGATAAAAGGATGTCTAGGAATGAAAGAATATTAAGAGAACTGTGTGACCAATCCAAATGGAACAATATTCGCATTATAGGAGTACCAGAGGAAGAAGAGAGAGAAAAAGGGATAAAAAGTGTCTTTGAAGACATAATAGAGGAGAACTTCCCCAAGCTGGGAAAGGAAATAGTTTCTCAGACCATGGAGGCCCACAGATCTCCCAACACAAAGGACCCAAGGAGGACACCAAGACATATAATAATTAAAATGGCAAAGATCAAAGACAAGGACAGAGTATTAAAGGGAGCCAGAGAGAGAAAAAAGATCACCTACAAAGGAAAACCCACCAGGTTAACATCAGACTTCTCAACAGAACCTTAAAGACCAGAAGAGAATGCCATGATATATATAACACAATGAAACAGAGGGGCCTTGAACCAAGAATACTGTATCCAGCATGATTATCATTTAAATTTGAGGGAGGGATTAAACAATTCCCAGACAAGCGAAATTTGAGGGAATTTGCCCCACACAAACCACCTCTACAGGATATCTTAAAGGGAATGCTCTAGATGAAAGCACAGCTAAGGCCAAAAAGATGTCACAGAGAAAATAAATTCGTAACAAAGAAAGCAGACCATCCAAATACCAACTAAAGGCAACATCTAATATAAAAAGAATTGAGGAGGAAGAATAAGAAGGGAGAGAAATAAAGAATCATCAGACTGTGTATAAAATAGCTTAACAAGAGAGTTAAGGTAGACTGTTAGACAGTAAAGAAGCTACCCTTGAACCTTTGGTAACCACAAATCCAAAGCCTGCAATGGCAATAAGTACATATCTATCGATAATCACCCTAAATATAAATGGACTGAATACACCAATAAAAAGACACAGAGTAATAGAATGGACAAAAAAGTAAGACCCATCTATATGCTGCTAACAAGAGACTCACCTCAAACCCAAAGATATACACAGACTAAAAGTGAAGGGATGGAAAAAGATATTTCATGCAAACAACAGGGAGAAAAAAGCAGGTGTTGCAGTACATGTATCAGACAAAATAGACTTCAAAACAAAGAACGAAGCAAGAGATAAAGAAGGACATTACATAATGATAAAGGGGTCAGTCCAACAAGAGGATATAGCCATTATAAATATATATGCACCCAACAGAGGAGTGCCAACATATGTGAAACAAATACTAACAGAATTAAAGGAGGAAATAGAAAGCAATGCATTCATTTTAGGAGACTTCAACACACCACTCACTCCAAAGGACAGATCAACTAGACAGAAAATAAGTAAAGACACAGAGGCACTGAAAAACACACCAGAACAGATGGACCTAATAGACATCTACAGAACTCTACACCCAAAAGCAACAGGATACACATTCTTCTCAAGTGCACATGGAACATTTTCTAGAATAGACCACGACTAGGCCACAGAAAGAACCTCAGTAAATTCAAAAATACTGAAATTCTACCAACCAACTTCTGAGATCACAAAGGTATAAAACTAGAAATAAATTCTACAAAGAAAACAGAAAGGCTCACAAATACATGGAGGCTTAACAACATGCTCCTAAATAATCAGTGGATCAACAACCAAATTAAAACAGAGATCAAACAATATATGGAGACAAATGAAAACAACAGCACAAAACCTCCAACTTCTGGGGGACACAGAAAGGCAGTTCTAAGAGGAAAGTATATTGCAATCCAGGCCTATTTAAAGAAGGAAGAACAATCCCAAATGAATAGTCTAAAGTCACAATTATTGAAATTGAAAAAGAAGAACAAATGAGGCCCAAAGTCACCAGAAGGAGGGACATAATAAAGATTAGAGAAGAAATAAATAAAATTGACAAGAATAAAACAATAGAAAACATCAATGAAATCAAGAGCTGGTTCCTTGAAAAAATTAACAAAATAGATAAACCCCTAGCCAGACTCATTAAGAGAAAAAGAGAATCTACACACATAAACAGAATCAGAAATGAGAAAGGAAAAATCACAACGACACCACATACAAAGAATTATTAGAGAATACTATGAAAATCTATATGCTAACAAGCTGGAAAACCTAGAAGAAATGGGCAACTTCTTAGAAAAATAAAAGCTTCCAAGACTGACCATGGAAGAAACAGAAAACCTAAACAGACCAGTCACCAGCAACGAAATTGAATCGGTAATCAGAAAACTACCCAAGAACAAAGCCGTGGGATGGATGGATTTACTGCTGAATTTTATCAGACATATAGAGAAGAAATAATACCATTCTCCTTAAAGTTTTCCAAAAAAATGGGAGAGGAGGGAATACTTCCAAACTCATTCTATGAAGCCAGCATCACTCTAATACCAAAACCAGGCAAAGACCCCACCAAAAAGAAAACTACAGACCAATATCCCTGATGAAAATAGATGCAAAAATACTCAACAAAATATTGCAAACTGAATTGAAAAATACATCAGGAGGATCATACACCATGATCAAGTGGGATTCATCCCAGGGATGCAAGGATGGTATAACATTCGAAAATCCATCAACATCATCCACGACATCAACAAAAAGAAGAACAAAAACCACATGACCATCTCCATAGATGCTGAAAAAGCTTTTGACAAAATTCAACATCCATTAATGATAAAAACTCTCAATAAAATGGGTATAGACGGCAAGTACCTCAACATAATAAAGGCCATATATGACGAACCCACAGCTAGCATCATACTTAACAGCAAGAAGCTCAAAGATCGGGAACAAGACAGGGATGCCCACTTTCCCCACTGTTATTCAACATAGTACTGGAGGTCCTAGCCATGGCAATCAGACAACAAAGAAATACAAGGTATCCAGATTGGTTAGGAAGAAGTCAAACTCACTATTTGCAGATGACATGATGTTGTACATAGAAAACCCTAGACTCCACTCCAAAACTACTAGATCTAATATATGAATTCAGCAAAGTTGCAGGATACAAAATCAATACACAGAAATCTGTTGCTTTCCTATACACTAATGATGAACTAACAGAAAGAAAAATCAGGAAAACAATTCCATTCACAATTGCATCAAAAAGAATAAAATACCTAGGAATAAACCTAACGAAGGAAGTGAAAGACCTATACCCTGAAAACTACAAGACACTCCTAAGAGAAATTAAAGAGGACACTAACAAATGCAAATTCATCCCATGCTCTTGGCTAGGAAGAATAAATATTGTCAAAATGGCTATACTACCTAAAGCAATCTACAGATTCAATGCAATCCCTATCAAAATACTAACAGTATTCTTCAGTGATCTGGAACAAATAATTCTAAAATTCATATGGAACCACAAAAGACCCTGAATACCCAAAGTAGTCCTGAGAAGGAAGAATAAAACAGGGGGAATTATGCTCCCAGACTTCAAGCTCTACTACAAAGCCACAGTAATCAAGCAATTTGGTACTGGCACAAGAACAGACCCACAGAGCAGTGGAACAGGATAGAGAGTCCAGACATTAACCCAAACATATACGGTCAATTAATATACGATAAAGGAGCCATGGATATACAATGCGGAAATGACAGCCTCTTCAACAGCTGGTGTTGGTAAAACTGGACGGCTACATGTAAGAGAATGAAACTGGATTATTATCTAACCCCGTACACAAAAGTAAACTCAAAATGGATCAAAGACCTGAATGTAAGTCACAAAACCATAAAACTCTTAGAAAAAAACAGAGGCAAAAATGTCTTGGACATAAACATGAGCAACTTCTTCATGAACATATCTCCCCAGGCAAGGGAAACAAAAGCAAAATGAACAAGTGGGACTATATCAAGCTGAAAAGCTTCTGTACAGCAAAGGACACCATCAGTAGAACAAAAAGACATCCTGCAGTATGGGAGAATATATTCATAAATGTCATGTCCGATAAGGGGTTGACATCCAAAATATGTAAAGAACTCATGCACCTCAACAAACAAAAAGCAAATAATCCTATTAAAAAATGGGCAGAGGATCTGAATAGACATTTCTCCAAAGAAGAAATTCAGATGGCCAACAGGCACATGAAAAGATGCTCCACATCGCTAATCATCAGAGAAATGCAAATTAAAGTCACAATGAGATATCACCTCACACCTGTAAGGATGGCCACCATCCAAAAGACAAACAACAACAAATGTCCACGAGGATGTGGAGAAAAGGGAACCCTCCTACACTGCTGGTGGGAATGCAAATTAGTATGACCATTGTGGAAAGCAGTATGGAGGTTCCTCAAAAAACTCAAAATAGAAATACCATTTGACCCAGGCACCCCACTCCTAGGAATTTACCCTAAGAATGCAGCAGCCCAGTTTGAAAAAGACATACGCACCCCTAAAAAAAACTCAAAATAGAAATACCATTTGACCCAGGAACCCCACTCCTAGGAATTTACCCTAAGAATGCAGCAGCCCAGTTTGAAAAAGACATACACACCCCTAAGTTTATCGCAGCGCTATTTACAATAGCCAAGATACGGAAGCATCCTAAGTGTCCATAGGTAGATGAATGGATAAAGAAGATGTGGTACATATACACAGTGGAATATTATTCAGCCATAAGAAGAAAACAAATCCTACCATTTGCAAGAACATGGATGGACCTAGAGGGTATTATGCTCAGTGAAATAAGCCAAGCAGAAAAAGACAAGTATCAAATGATTTCACTCATATGTGGAGTATAAGAACAAATAAAAAAAAACTGAAGGAACAAAACAGCAGCAGACTCACAGAACCCAAGAATGGACTAACAGATACCAAAGGAAAGGGACTGGGAGGATAGGTGGGAAGGCAGACCCAAGGGGGGAAAAGGGGCTTTACGATTAGCAGACAATGTTGGGGGGGGGGGCACGGGGAGGGCTGTAGAACTCAGAGAAGACAAGTAGTGATTCTATAGCATCTCACTACACTGATGGACAGTGACTGTAATGGAGTAGGTGGGGGGGACCTGATGATATGGGGAGTCTAGTAACCATAATGTTGCACATGTAATTGTAGATTAACGATACCAAAATAAAATAAAATAAAAATACTGGAAACCCAAAATGTTCTTCTGCTGGTGAATCAATAAACTAAGCATACAGTAGTTTACTAGTAATAGAAATACTACTTGGTCATAAAAAGAAAATTACCAATACATACAAAAACATGGATCAATCTCAAATGTATTATGCAGAGTGAAAGAAGACAGATACAAAAGGTGATGTAAAGTGTGATTCTACTTACATGACATTCTGAAAAAACAGTAAACTATTGAGACAGCAAACCTCCATAGTTGCCTAGGGCTGTGGCAAGGAGGAGGCACTGACTACAAAGGAGCATGGAAAGATTTTGAGAAGTGACAGAACTGTTCTGTCTTAATGGTGATGGTGACCACCTTTGTTAAAACCCACAGAAGTGTTCAGTGCACCACAATGGGTATAATTTCCTATATGTAATTTATACCTCAGTTTTGAAAAACAGAATGAAAAGAATATACATTTATGTGATAAAGCTATTTTAGAAAAGGAAATGATAAAATTCAGATTACTAGGTATCTATAGGGAGGAGAAAATGGGACAAGATAGGAAATAAACAGAATCATGTATGTAATGGTCTAGGTCCTAACTGGATGGTAGATTCAAGAGTGTTCAGTTACTAATGTACTGTATTCATTATGTATCTGTAGCATATATTCTTTCATATTTGTCAAACATCACATAATTTTAATAGAAAAGCATCTTTTAATTGAAAAGCCAAACAAAAAAGAAAATACATTATTTAAGTGAAAAGAGCAGATGAACACTGAAATATTAGGTCAAAGGGTATGCACATTTTAAATATTTGGGTTATATATGAGCAGATTTATTTATTAACCAGTTTTTTTATAAAAATTAATATACTATGTATTTTATTTTAAATGACATAATACTTTATTCTAACTCACTAATTTAAAAAGCTTTAACCCCTGAAAGCAAATCATTCTCTTTCCAGTATCTTCTTTTCCATCACTTCCATTTTTAATTTTAACAAATGAAGCCCAATTTCAATATCATGTAGTACTATAGCATTCCAAAATTTGACAGTTTTCCTCTGAGGTGTGTATGTGAATTGAATATGTAATGCTCAGTATTTTTACACAGCCACAGCAACCCAAGAATTATGATATTCACTGATCGCATATATATTTTAAAAAAAGAACCTGCTCAGTCATGCAAGAACTCACAGTGGGATCTCTATAGTCTCCTAGTCTTTGACTAAATATTTCATATACTCTTTACTAAGGGTAATACAAATGTGAATCTCTTTCTCCTTAATTGCCAGTGTATGACTGTTAAAGATAAACATGCAGGTTGACATACTGATCAGCCACTTGCTGCTCAGAGTGTTAGAAAGCAGCTGTCACCCTAAGACCAGTGGTCCGATCTGGGGAGCAATCAGGCCAGGCATGCACAGATTCTGTTGTCTCAGCCTAAACCCTTATCCTGCCATCCCACTGAGAAGGACTGTTAGAGGAGGATCTAGCAAGCACCCCAGCTACAAGTTTGCCATTAGGTCTTGCATTAGCAACACTCCTGCATGGAGTCTCGGAGTGCTGGCCCCGTTTTCATCTACAGACATTTAATTAAGCAGGGTTTTTTTTTTAAGTCTTTGCAAATCTTCCCTCCCTCCCTCCCCTTCCTACACCAACATCCCTAACGGGACTTATTTGTATTTTTAAAAGCTCTGTAGACAGTCTTTCTAGTTTTATCATGGACTAAAATTCATCTGAATTAAAATCGTTCAAGACTTTATGCATTATGGGGGAAAGGGACTGTGCAAATTAATGTATTCATTCCAGACTGTATTTATCTAACATCTTTCTTCACTTGAGCCTAACAGCTCGAGGGATTGCAAAATTATTGCATCAGCTTGACTGTGATGCTTTGTTCATTTAAAAAAAATAAATCTTTAGGCTCTGGTATCACCCTACCTTAAAGTACTATTACAGTTTCCTAGTGGCTACATAGTCAAAGGGACTG
The DNA here is from genome assembly GCA_032199065.1 of Smutsia gigantea. NCBI lineage: Eukaryota > Metazoa > Chordata > Mammalia > Pholidota > Manidae > Smutsia > Smutsia gigantea. Next base: position 23,490 of record JAVSCE010011790.1, on the reverse strand, counting down.
TGTAGTTTCATTTAATCTCTTTGGCTCTTCAGAGATCTGCATGTCCTACCATCTCCATTACCTCAGGAATTATGATTGGATTTAACCTTCTGCTCATTGAATTAGTGTCAGCTATCATTCTTAGTGTACATTTGTTAAATTCAATCTTTCCTATAGGGGAATGCCAGACAGAGAAACGATAAGTGCATTAAATAATCAGAGAGGGAAGACTGCAGAAATTGGGACTTTGAATCACTGTGCAGATAAAGAGAAGGAAGTTCATGTTGCTGCTTCGTTTCTTTCAAGGAGGATACAATCGCAGCAGGAAGTGTAAGCCTTTACAGTCAGCTTTCCAGAATGTAAGGAATACTAAGTGACTCAGGACTTTCCCTAAAGTGAAGAAGTGGGGTGTTGTTTTTCAAGTCAATGTTAGTGCAACTGAGAAAGCAACCATATGGAAAACCCTTAAAATTCAGGTTTTCTGTTAATTCTCCAAAAAAAAATTACAACACAGGCAGTTGCTGTGAACACTTCCCTCCAGCAAAGCACAGCATCTTCAACTGCTGGGTCAAAAATGAGGCAATGATATCCTGCTTAGCCACATGGCTCACAATGTGGAACCACCCCGATCTGCAAAGGTCCACAATGCAGGTCACAGTGGGTATTCATCATGCTTTCACAGGAAATACCCATGTCTGTTCCAGGGCTGCACTAACAATAAATAAATAAATAAAATACTAAGAAAATATGGCAAAAACAAGTACAAATGAATAACCAAAATTAAAAATTGGTCAACAAAAGATACCATATTATTAAGGTTAAAAAGGAGAAGCCAAGTAAATTTTAATGGAAAAAAATCTAAACCAACACACCTGCTATACAATAGCCCACTCAACCTACCAACACTTCCAAAAAGAGAGAGCTGGCTGACTCAAGAAGCCTCCAGAACAGAAACATCCATAAGACCCAAGGATAGAATGAAAGATGAGGGAGTGGGCAAACACAAAAATGTTACCCTGCATGCCTGGGGCCCAAAAAGAATCAATGAGCTCAGAACATAAATTAAACAATAGGCCTAAATGAAAGTTAATGTAAGCTGCCTTTCATTTCATTTCTCTTTTAGCTTGGTTTTCTTAAGTACTGTTTCCTTGGGGTGAAGCTATGTGTGTTTTAGCTTCAGGGAGAGACAGTAGCTTTGGCATCCTACTACGGTGTTTCTCTAACATTTTTCTCCCCAGCATTCCCTAATACAGCAAAACAGCCTGAACCTCCAAAAAATAATAATAATAAGTTTTAAAAAAATAAAAACACCTGGGCAGGGTTTGGAGATCACACTGCTAGAGAAAAGTAAAACTACACTGCCAACAAGTAAATGCAGAAAACAACCAGCTGGGAACTCCAAGGGGAGAGTAAAAAAGGGGATAAGTATCAGAAGTTTTATGAGATGGAATAAGCAAAGGACAAAGGCAGTAATGAGCCAGTCCTGCTTATACTACAGTAACAAGAAAACAATTTTTTTTCTGACTATGAAGGGAGGGGAGACTAGAGAAATGGGGACATCAAAAATAACACAAGGTCTGTTGGAATTTTTTTAGTGTTTTCTTCTCCCATCCTCCTTCTAGGAGATCATGACTAAGAATGGGTGGTCTACCAAGGACCTGGGATATCATATTTCATGATGGAAGAATTAGAATTAGAAAATGAGTGTATATATTACATATATCTAATTTGAATATATTAATTATACATAAGTATATTAATATATTTATTGTATTATATGTTAACATATTAATTATATATAGATCATCACTAATAAAATTTGCCTATATTTAAAAAACAAGGTGCCATCACTTTTTGTTTATCAAAGTAGCAAAGATTACTACAAAGACAGAGATAGACATTGTGATAAATCCCTGGCGGAAGTAAAAATTGGTATGACCCCTTTGGAAAACAATTTGGCTACAAGTATCAAGAGACTTAAAATGTGTGAGATGCCTTAACCTAATAATGTTTCATAACCTTGAAAAATGGAAAAGCATTATTCAAAAAGATGTTCAACACAGTATTTACTATGAATGAAACTGTGTCAGAAAATGGAGGCATCATTAAATGAATCCATGTTGTAGTATGTTACGTAGCATGAAAAAGTTCATGCAGACTGTAATACTAAAAAAAAAGTATTTACAATATAATGTTATATAAAAAAAGCAAGATATAAAATTTTATATACGGTAGTATCCTAGCAGTTTTTATAGGCCTACATTGAGAAAAGACCAGAGAAGAAAAAAACTATTTACATCAGTTATCTTCAAATTCTTGCTTTATCTTTTTTTTTCTGTATTTTAAATGTTTTCTAATAAGCAAATTTTATAATTAAAAGTATTGAGCTATGAAGTGGTGTAAAGTCAAACGCTTAATTAAGATGCAGAATAGGCAGTAGCTGTAAATATAAAATACCAGTCATATTTTTCTGCCTGATTTTTTAAAAATTAATTTTCACAGCTGATGCATAAAATGTGATGGCAGATAAAGGTAAGGCTGGTTTTTATGTTAATATTTTATTGTGAAGCAACCAGACAGGCACCTGCTTTCTACACAAAATCCACTAGTACATATAGTGGAAATCCTTAGGATGGGTAAGAACATGGTAAATTAAGGAAATAAGATAAAATAAGTGATTATGAGAATAATAATTCAAACTTTCCAAAATAGTGCCAACTGTCGTGCAAATAGGGATTTATTTCCTACATTAACTTACTCTCAGAAAAGATTTAGTAAAGTACATGTGATAGGACTTCTGTTAGACACTCTTATCATCTCATTAAATCTATTATATATATGTGTATATATATATATATATATATATATATATATATATATATATATACACACACACACACACACACACATGTGTAAGATGTATAAGATAGGCTTTATCCCCTTTTAATAGATGAAAAAAACAAGGCTCAGACAGACTTTAAAATTTGCCCAAGGTCAAAATGAATGAATGGGTTAGAGAACCCTTGTCATTCTTTGACATCAAAGTCAGACAGATAAACCTAGAGGAGTAGGTCTTGAATGCTATCTCTAGTACCAAAGACACAAACAGTTGAAAACAAAATGATAAACCCTGGCAACCCCTTAAGCCCTAAATTAGACAAAAGATGAAAATATTTTTTAACTCCTGCAATGCAAAATGCAAGAACCCAAAAATCACATAGCGGATACCCTAAGACTATTTTAAAGATGAAATTCAGTGTGACCTTATGCCTGAACCTGAGAATTCTGCTACATAGCTGCATATTTAAATACTGGAAGTATTTTAGAAGAAGTCTTTTATCTTGGGAATTTCTTTCCCAGCCTAGTCAAGGAAGTTCTTATTCTTGCTACAGAGGTAAATGAACCCAGAATCTTGCAGGAAGATATGACCACCTATCTTTTGTGGACAAGATTCAACACAGGGCAGGCAGAGAAAGTTTCGATCCCACCCCAGGCACAGTGTTATGGGTGGGTAGCCTATGCAGTAGTACTAGCCCCTGAGCTGGGCTTAAGGCTCTTCTATCATCACCTTAAAATTCTTAATAATTTCATTTTTAAACTTGTGTATTGTAAGTGAAATCCACTGAGACAATCAAGCATGTGCCGGAACAGAGGTAGTAATAGGTGCCATTTGGGTGTCTGCCATTCCTTGCCTGCTCTTCGCATATGGAGCTCAGATGCCCCATGAGCACAGAAATCTGGTGGATCCACAATGCATGAGAGCTCAAGACTCAAAGTGAGTACTAAGTAAGAGCGTTACATCTTTGACTGCATAAGCAGAGGTACTGACAGCCTCAAAAGGCCATGCTTTCTGTTCAAACTAGAACCTGATTCAAGCACAGAGACAGCACAGTGGCATTCTAAAAAACACAGACCAAGGAACTGTAATTATCCTTTCTTACTAGTGTTACTGCCCTGTATTAGCCATCCTCTTATACAGAAAATTATGAACAGAAGAAAAAGGAAACACAGCAGCCCATAATTCCTTTTCCTTTCAGTCCTTTCTTACTCATCAGTAAGCCAAAGACTGAGGAGACTGAAAGAATATGTGCATATCCAGAAGCGAAATTAAAATAGTTGAGTTAATGTGCGCAGGGTTTTTACTCTTATGGTAAGAAAGAAATACATATGCATGTATGAGCTATAAAATATGAATTGTATTATTTTGGTGATTCCACATGAGTTAAATGTTCTCAAATTGCATTTGAAACTGGCATTACATAATATAAAGATGAATGATAAAATTTATACTAATAATTTAAATTTTTAATTTTTCTTTTCTTAGAATCACTGTAATAGCAAATAAAAACACAATGACAAGCTGAGAAAATAAGAACATGGAAGAATGGAGAAAGCTTTACATCTCAGTACCTCTAATGGTATTTTTTCCTGCTTTATGAATAAAGGGTTCCACATTTTCTTTTTGTACTGGTCTTTGCAAATTACGTAACTGGCCCTCTCTTATATTAATGTGGCATTGCTTTGAAATTCCAGGAAGAAGCCATGTGAAGGGAAAGAAGAAAACCATTTGGGGTGCACCTATAAAAAATTGTTGGTTCTATTTAAAACAAAACTGGTCCAGTCCTGACAACCTGTGCTTTAGCCAACAGAATGTACAGATTTACAGTAACAAAAGTTCACATATTTGTTTTCTTAGACATGTCTGCAGGGATGTACAAAATACAAATCACCTTTGAGATTTTGAATGCAAAGGACAAATACTTTATCATGGCAAAGGTTATTTAAAATTCATACCTTTCCCTACAGTGTGCAAACCACACTCCATGCAGTCTAATATCTTCCCTAAAGTTAATTAACCAGCCTGCCATTTCTCCTCCATTATCTTGGTCATTGATGAAAATGTTAAACAGATTGGTTCTTTGACTGACCCCTTGAAGATGAGCACCCGGTGATGTCAACCCAAGCTAATGCAGCTTAAAAGTCCTTTTTAAGCACAACACTCTAATAATCTGAGCAATTACTTAAGAGATGTATCTCTCCATTTGTAGACAGCATGTCATGCAAAAAGGAAAAGTCTTACTAAGTCAAGATAAATTACAACTGATATCTTTCCTCAGTTAGTATTTCTCTTCATCCACCCACACTGTCTATTAAGCCCACCTGCATTGTCTCAGAATTAATTAGATCCATTTGCCTTAGCTCAGAAAGAAAACAAATGTCTCGATGGCCTGACTTATTTCAGTCTTGATTATAATTTGAAAAATAAAGTTGAGGCAAGAAGATACTACCTTTTCAGAAGAGTGCTGAGGAATAGAGAAAAGCCACATCATCTACTTCTGCACTTTTGAACCATTCTCTACTCTCCTTGGGTCCTTTATGGTTAGCCTCTAGGGTCCTTCTGCTATTACTCTTCATGCACGAATCCTCCCCATGGGAAGTACAAACATTCACACTGGCACTTTGGATAGGGATTCCACTTCCCAGATAGTCTGGAATATCATTATCCTTTATTCATATAAGAAAACACTTACATGGTCAGTGTCTAAAGTATCAGGCATCTAGAACAAGGGAAATAATATATTCAGTTGCTCTTAGCTCACTTTATGTTTTATAGAAAACTATATTTTTCAGGTAAACTTGTATTCATTGTAAATAGTCTTGTGTTCTCGCCTTCTGAGATGGGTAGCATAGGACAGAACGCTCTAGGATGGAGTAGAAGTAAAAATTATTGATATTGATGAACAATCCATAATTAATAATGTCAGTAAGTTTAAAACAGGACACCCAAACTGCTATAGTCCTAATCATTTTCTAAGGTCATCATTAGACCAAGGTGTTTATAGAGTTTGAAGAATCCAATTTATAATAATTTCTAATACTCAGTATACTTCAGCAATCCAAGTGAACATTTAAGTGGGAAATTTTACTAATTCCTCTCTGACCATTATATCCAAGACTCCCTTGCTAATACTCCTATAAGTATGGTTCCTAATATTACGACAATATAATCCTTTAACTCTGCAAAATCCTACCTGCTCCCCTAAGACCACTCAAAGCATTCTACTTTAAATAGGTCTGACTTGCATTGGAAGAATAGTCTAGGAAATAAAATAAGGAACTTGTGAGTTTAATTATAAAATTAACAGGCAAGAACAACATGGACACACTGTTGAATTCTTTTTAAATGTTTTATTTTTCCATATCAGTCATAAATGATCTTGGATATATGGTAACAACAACTAGTAATTTCTAGAACTGACAGATGAACTCCCGGACAAAAATTTAATCAAAGACTTGCTTTCTGCCTTCCAAAGATTTTCACTATAAGCACACTGATACCATCTTTGCTTTGACTGTTACGAATAAGCTGAGAAAAAGGCAGGTTACTAAGATAGTATCCACATATTCCCTGTAATAATGGCTCAAAATGAAATTAAACCTGTCAACAATTGAAGCATATAGTGGTACCTATCTCATCCACCAAAATCCCTAAATTTTTTCTTTTGTTAGGTCATCATTAATAGAATAATGTAGAAGACAATATTTCAAACTGATAAATTGCCAGATATGAGTAACCTTCCCTGCTCTAATATTCTGATGTGCTAGTGAATTTCCCCTCTGGGATGTTAGAGAAGTATTTGTATGTTCTCATCATTTAAAGAGTTCTGGGTTTTGTGCTTGTTGCAGGCAGGTATAATTGTTGATTAAAAAAACAGGCTGAAGGATTCCAGAACCTCCTAATTGATATTTATGCCTCTTCCTATAAACTAGAATTTAAAGTATAATAAACAGGAGAGTTCTGGGAAGATGGCAGTATGTGCAGGGCAGTGGAAATCTCCTCCCAAAACCATACATATTTATGAAAATACAACAAATACAACTATTCCTAAAAGAGAGACCAGAAGATACAAGACGACACCCAGCCTGCAGCTACACCAGAGAGAACTCGGCACCTCGCGAAGTAGGTAAGATATGGACTGTGACCCAACCACTCCACCACCCCAGCACACAGGCAGGAGGAGAGGATTCAGAGCAGGGAGGGAGTGGAAGCACAGGCCCGCCAAATAACCAGCCCTGGTGATCTGCACCGAGAGCACTGATACACTTCACATGGTGCATCGGAGATTGGAGAGACAGAGTTGTAGGATCCAAGATGGCAGGTCCACTCAACCGGCTCCCCGGGACAAAAAATAAGTGCACGCTTTTTTAGTGGTCTTAAAGAGACAAGGGCCCAATTGAGGACCAGGATCATCCCAGCACAGTCAGCTAAGCAGGCTGGGAGTCCTAGGGACTTTCGGACCCTTTCTACTGCGGCTGGGAAAAGCAGTCGCACCAAGACTACCCACAAAAATCAGCACCCTCACATTCGTTACCTCCCCAGCCAGAGTCACAAAGGAACTGGCGGAGCAGCATGGCCCAGTGGAGCGGCCGTGGCTGCAGAATAGTGGAACAGCAGCACCACCTACAGCATCCTCACACTATAGGACTACTACAGGAAGAAGAGAGAGAAAAAGGGATAGAAAGTGTCTTTGAAGAAATAATTGCTGAAAACTTCCCCATGTTGGGGAAGGAAATAGTCTCGTAGTCCACGGGAGCCTAAAGATCTCCCAACACAAGGGACCCAAGGAAGACAACACCAAGACGCATAATAATTAAAATGGCAAAGATCAAAGATAAGGACAGAGTATTAAAGGCAGCTAAAGAGAAAAAAAATATCACTTACAAAGAAAAATTCATCAGACTATCATCAGATTTCTCAACCTTACAGGCCAGAAGAGAATGGCATGATATATTTAATGTAATGAAACAGAAGGGCCTGAAACCAAGAATATTGTATCCAGCACGATTATCATTTAAATTTGAGGGAGGGATTAAACAATTTCCAGACAAGCGAAAGCTGAGGGAATTTGCCTACCATGAACCACCTCTACAGGATATCTTATAGGGACTGCTCTAGATGGAAGCACTCCTGAGGCTAAAAAGAGGTCACAAAAGAAAATAAAATCACAGCAAAGAAAGCAGACCATCGATATACTAACTAAAGGCAAAGATTAAAACACCTAGTATACAAAGAATGGAGGAGGACGAATAAGAAGGGAGAGAAATAAAGAATCATCAGACTGTGTTTACAATAACTTAACAAGAAAGTTAAGTTAGACTGTTAGATAGTAGAGAAGCTACCCTTGAACCTTTGGTAAACACGAATCTAAAGCCAGCAATGGCAATAAGTACATATCTATCGATAATCACCCTAAATGTAAATGGACTGAATGCACCAATCAAAAGAAACAGAGTAATAGAATGGATAAAAAAGCAAGACCCATCTATATGCTGCTTACAGGAGACTTACCTGAAACCCAAAGATATACAAAGACTAAAGGTGAAGGGATGGAAAAAGATATTTCATGCAAACAACAAAGAGAAAAAAGCAGGTGTTGCAGTACTTGTATCAGACAAAATAGACTTCAAAATGAAGAAAGAAGCAAGAGCTAAAGAAGGACATTACATAATGATAAAGGGATCAGTCCAACAAGAGGATATAACCATTATAAATATATATGCACCCAACACAGGAGTGGCCGGCATACATGAAACAAATACTAACAGAATTAAAGGAGGAAATAGAAAGCAATGCATTCATTTTAGGAGACTTCAACACACCACTCACTCCAAAGGACAGATCAACCAGACAGAAAATAAGTAAAGACACAGAGGCACTGAACAACACGCTAGAACAGATGGACCTAACAGACATCTACAGAACTCTACACCCAAAAGCAGCAGGATACACATTCTTCTCAAGTGCACATGGAACATTTTCTAGAATAGACCACATACTAGGCCACAAAAAGAACCTCAGTAAATTTAAAAATATTGAAATCCTACTAACCAACTTCTCAGATAACAAAGGTATAAAACTAGAAATAAATTTTAGAAAGAAAACAAAAAGGCTCACAAATACATGGAAATTTAACAACATTCTCCAAAATAATCAATGGGTCAACGACCAAATCAAAACAGAGATAAAAGAGTATATGGAGACTAATGACAACAACAACACAAAGCCACAACTTCTGTGGGACGCAGCAAAGGCAGTTCTAAGAAGAAAGTATATTGCAATCCAGGCCTATATAAAGAAGGAAGAACAATCCCAAATGAATAGTCTAAAGACACAATTACTGAAATTGGAAAAAGAAGAACAAATGAGGCCCAAAGTCACCAGAAGGAGGGACATAATAAAGATCAAAAAAGAAATAAATAAAATTGAGAAGAATAAAACAATAGAAAAAATCAATGAAACCAAGAGCTGGTTCTTTGAAAAAATAAACAAAATAGATAAACCCCTAGCCAGACTTATTAAAAGAAAAAGAGAATCTACACACATAAACAGAATCAGAAATGAGAAAGGAAAAATCATGATGAACCCCACAGAAATACAAAGAATTATAAGAGAATATTATGAGAATCTATATGCTAACAAGCTGGAAAACATAGAAGAAATGGACAACTTCTTAGAAAAATACAACCTTCCAAGACTGACCAAGCAAGAAACAGAAAAACTAAACAGACCATTCACCAGCAACGAAACTGAATCGGTAATCAAAAAACTACCCAAGAACAAAACCCCTGGACCAGATGGATTCACCTCTGAATTCTATCAGACATACAGAGAAGAAATAATACTCATTCTCCTTAAAGTTTTCCAAAAAATAGAAGACGAGGGAATATTTCCAAACTCACTCTATGAAGCCAGCATCACTCTAATACCAATACCTGGCAAAGACTTCACCAAAAAAGAAAATTACAGACCAATATCCCTGATGAACGTAGCTGCAAAAATACTCAACAAAATATTAGCAAACCGAATTCAAAAATACATCAAGACGATCATACACCATGATCAAGTGGGATTCATCCCAGGGATGCAAGGATGGTACAACATTCGAAAATCCATCAACATCATCCACCACATCAACAAAAAGAAGAACAAAAACCACTTGATCATCTCCATAGATGTTGAAAAAGCATTTGACAAAATTCAGCATCCATTCATGATTAGAACTCTCAAGAAAATGGGTATAGACAGCAAGTACCTCAACATCATAAAGGCCATATATGACAAACCCACAGCTAACATCATACTTAACAGCAAGAAGCTGAAAGCTTTTCATCTAAGATCGGGAACAAGACAGGGATGCCCACTCTCTCCACTGTTATTCAACATAGTACTGGAGGTCCTAGCCACGGCAATCAGACAAAACAAAGACCTACAAGGCATCTAGATTGGTAAAGAAGAAGTCAAATTGTCACTATTTGCAGATGGCATGATACTGTACATAAAAAACCCTAAAGACTCCACTCCAAAACTACTAGAACTAATATATGAATTCAGCAAAGTTGCAGGATACAAAATCAATACACAGAAATCTGTTGCTTTCCTATACACTAACGATGAACTAACAGAAAGAGAAATCAGGAAAACAATTCCATTCACAATTGCATCAAAAAGAATAAAATACCTAGGAATAAACCTAATGAAGTGTAATACCTATACCCTGAAAACTACAAGACACTCCTAAGAGAAATTGAAGAGGACATTAACAAATGGAAATTCATCCCATGCTCTTGGCTAGGAAGAATAAATATTGTCAAAATGGCTATACTACCTAAAGCAATCTACAGATTCAATGCAATCCCTATCAAACTACCAACAGTTTTCTTCAATGAACTTGAACAAATAATTCTAAAATTCATATGGAACCACAAAAGACCCCGAATAGCCAAAGCAATCCTGAGAAGGAGGAATAAAACAGGGGGAATTATGCTCCCTGACTTCAAGCTCCACTACAAAGCCACAGTAATCAAGACAATTTGGTATTGGCACAAAAACAGACCCACAGACCAGTGGAATAGAATAGAAAATCCAAACATTAACCCAAACATATACAGTCAATTAATATTTGATAAAGAAGCCTTGGATATACAATGGGGAGATGACAGCCTCTTCAGCAGCTGGTGTTGGAAAAACTGGAAAGCTACATGTAAGAGGATGAAACTGGACTACTGTCTAGCCCCATACACCAAGGTAAACTCAAGGTGGATCAAAGACCTGAATGTAGGTCATGAAACCATAAAACTCTTAGAAAAAAACATAGGCAAAAATCTCTTGGACATAAACATGAGCAACTTCTTCATGAACTTATCTCCCCGGGCAAGGGAAACAAAGCAAAAATGAACAAGTGGGACTATATCAAGCTGAAAAGCTTCTGTACAGCAAAGGACACCATCAGTAGATCAAAAAGACATCCTACAGTATTAGAGAATATATTCATAAGAAACGTATCTGATAAAGGATTGACATCCAAAATATATAAAGAACTCATCCACCTTAACAAACTTAAAGCAAATAATCCAATTAAGAAATGGGCAGAGGACATGAATAGACACTTCTCTAAAGAAGAAATTCAGATGGCCAACAGGCACATGAAAAGATGCTCCACATCACTAATCATCAGAGAAATGCAGATTAAAACCACAATGAGATATCACCTCACACCAGTGAGGATGGCCAACATCCAAAACACAAACAACAACAAATGTTGGCGAGGATGTGGAGAAAAGGGAACCCTCCTACACTGCTGGTGGGAATGGAAATTAGTTCAACCATTGTGGAAAGCAGTATGGAGGTTCCTCAAAAAACTCAAAATAGAAATACCATTTGACCCAGGAATCCCACTCCTAGGAATTTACCCTAAGAATGCAGCAGCCCCGTTTGAAAAAGACAGATGCACTCCTATGTTTATCGCAGCAGTATTTACAATAGCCAAGAAATGGAAGCAACCTAAGTGTCCATCAGTAGGTGAATGGATAAAGAAGAGGTGGTACATATACACAATGGAATATTATTCAGCCATAAGAAGAGAACAAATCCTACCATTTGCAACAACATGGATGGAGCTAGAGGGTATTATGCTCAGTGAAATAAGCCAGCAGACTCACAGAACCCAAGAATGGACTAATAGTTACTAAAGGGAAAGGAACTGAGAAGGATGGATGGGAAGGGGGAAAAAGTGGCATTACGATTAGCAGACGTAATGTTGGGGGGCATGCGGAGGGCTGTACAACTCAAAGAAGACAAGTAGTGATTCTGTAGCATCTCACTGCGCTGATGGACAGTGACTGTATTGGGGTTGGTGGGGGGGACCTGATGAAGGGGGTAGTTTAATAACCATAATATTGCACATGTAATTGTAGATTAATGATACCAAAATAAATTATATAAAAATAATAATAATAATAAAGTATAAGAAACAACAATTTACTAACATCATCTTCTTATCAAAGAAAAAACAGCCATTAATTCTTTTCACTCTTGAAAATCTGAATTCTTCAAATATCTTAAACTGTAGAAGTGGAAAATGGATACATTAAATATAGTAGCTAATGGGAGATTTTTTTGGCTCATGCTTTCTATAAGCTTCCAACTTTAAAGCATTTGTTTTTTGTTTTATTTTTTTCCTTAAAGTTCCATATTACTTCCAAATTCAATTATTTTTTATTTTTATTAACATTAAATATATATTTAGAGATGAAAATGTGATCTAGACCAGTCCCATCCAATAGAATTTTCTGCAGTGATAGGTACGTTCTATATAGGTGCTGCCCAATAAGGGAGCCACTGTCCACTTGTGGCTGTTGAGCAATTGAAATGTGGCTAGTACAACCGAGGCATTGACTTTCAAATTTTATTTAGTTTTAATTAATTTGAACTTAAACAGCCTTATGTGGCCAGTGGCTACCCTGTGAGATAACACAGATCTAGACCAATCAACCTCCAGATGGTTGAGACCACTCTGCAGCATCCCTCCTAAGCTACTGTCTCCAAATGACCACTAATAACTCTTCTGAATTCTATTTTGCATGTTATTAAATAATTCTAAAACAAAACAAGCTCAGATTTGATTACACTAAAATGGCAATGGCATTTATGTGTGTATGCGTAAATGTGTGAGCGTGTGTGTGTATTGAAAGATTTCTGTTTGCTCAGACTTGTATGTCATGTAATGGGGGCCGTTAGAAAAATAAGCATTTGCCTATTCTTTGCCAACAGTTTAAGACAAAAACATAACAACGAAAAAAACCCTGAATGATACAGAGCAATGTGTAATTATGTATCTACGTTTCTGAGTGCTTAAAGATTGGGAAGGCTTCTTTCACTAACCCTAACCCATATGACTTCCTAAAGAGGATAATAATGACACGTATAGTAATAATTTTCAATTGAGACCTCTATTCAAAGCATTTATCATCTTTTTGACTCCCCAAGAGAGGCCTCAAATAACAGTATTAAAATTTTATTGACTTCTTACCAGAAAGACACAGATTAACATATGCATGCCTTTTCTGAATTAAATACCTTTGTCATACAAATATTAAGTTAAGCTTTTGATGATGAGTCATATTCCATTTAAATTTTCTCTCCTATGGATTGCTCTCCTTGTCCTTCCATTTTTCTCCTTCCTTCTTTTTCTCCTAGCTATACTTTTCATAGACAGGCATGCAAAGCATTATGTCCTTTTCTCTGAAAAAAAAAAATTCCTAACTTGGATACGGTGGTTATAGCATGGAGGGAACACAGTTCTGGGTTGAATTTTTCTTTTTCTAGGTCTGCCAATTACTGTCAAAAGCAGTGGTGACTTTTTGTAAGGTGGATGCTTGTTCATTAGAAAGTGGCCTGAAACAATAAATTCCCTTCACATAAACCACTGAACTATCATGAGATGGTAACGACTTTCTGTCACTCCCAACCTAGGTCTAATCCAAACTCCGACCCAGAGGTGTAAAGGCTTTGTAGCTCATTAGTGATTCCCCTGGAGCCATCAAGTGCCAAGTCTCTAGAGACACACAGCCTAAAGTGAACAAGTATTGTGCACCTTTTAGCATTAGTGGTATCTTAATGACAAACATGATAGAATTTACTAAGCTAAAATGCTTAAAGAAAATTAAACATTCTCATTATTTTCTATGTGAAGCTAAGGTGATCATGTTCCAATGATTTAAAAATTTTTATTCTAACTACATTATGCTATTGAAACTGTTTCATGAAATCCTAGTGGGGACAATAGTCCAAATCAGTAGGACAGAAATTATTTTTTTCATTTATTCTGGTATATAAAATGTCATTTTGTGAACTAGGAACTAGATTGAGAAGAAAGAGATGATTCTAAATGCTGGACTGAAGATAGTTTTATTTATGTGATCAAGACAACTGAGTTTACTTTCTTCTGAGTTACTTTAAAAATATCATAATTTGAATTTAAATGAAAACGAAGAACAGGATTTTTAAACCCAGTGTTCCTGTTACTGAATTAGCAAAAGTTGGTGTTCTCTTTCAGCTAAGTAAGCCTGATTAACTTTTCAGGTCACTGTAAACTTTTGATTTCAGGTTATGGTGCAATGTCTTGCTGCTTTAGTGAAAATAATTTAGTTTTTGTTTTCTTTCTTTTAATGTTTAAGCTTCAAACAAAACCATATGAAACAATGGGTGGGTTATCCAGACTGATTATAATTTGTTTCATTTTTGGAGTCAATCAAACCAAGGGATTATAAATTTCATGCTTCCAAATATATCCATTATTTATGGCTCTGTATACTTCTGAAACATATTTTTCTTTGTGAATCAATTTCCTTTAAGAGAAAGCAGACCAATTGAACTATTTACTGAATATAATGATATATTTAACCCAAACACTATATTATATATGTAATGGAAGCATTAATCAATTTATATAGAGTTAAGGATCTATTCATGATTCTATTACAGCACCACATTTTAAGTTTTTATTTGTTGAAAATATTTCATCAGAAGAATAAGCTCAATGGCAAAATGTGATTGAATATGAATAATTTCTTAGATGATTTTTACTTGAAAATTAGTTATTTTTAGGCTCTATTGATTTATATGTTTACAATTATTCAATTTTAATTGAATTAAATGATGGAATATGCTCAAATATAATACAAATTTATGTTTAACAGTCAAGAAATAGCTCATGTTGACATGCAATTGTTGCAGCAATTTTAAATTCCTATTAACTTCTGAAGACAAATCTTTTTAAAAGTGGCAGACATCTTAACAATGATCTTCAGTTATCACATCTCCATCACAGCTAGCACTTGTAAGTTGATATTCTCTCTTTGCTAAGCTGACCAAAGTCAATATATACTCCAATTATAGCTGGATGAACCTGACAGCTTATATCTTCTTTCTGAAGGCTGCCTGCCTCATTGAGTAGACAGACAAACTGCCAGATCTTCATTAATATCTGGGTTGCTTTTTTATTGTTTAGAGTAAGTGGTGTTTGTCTTTTATAACATCCAAGGTGTGTATTTTCTTGTCTAGGGTAGCTTTTTATTTTGAGTTAGATTTCTTTTCCTCTAGAATTCTGAAAATTTAGCTAGTAGCTAAATATTTTTACTTTGTTGTACTATTTTCTTGCTGGGTCTTAATCCCTCAAACAGTGCACTGTACTTACATTAAACATTTAATTTCAAAAGCATTTTTAGATATTTTTAGCCTTATGATAATACTTGAAATTCAATTAAAAAGATATTGTTATCATCATTTAACCAATAAAACATTTGAAATGTTATATTCAGAAGTTAATGATTCGCCATTAATTAACTACGTGGTTATTGGTGGAACTTTTCTTGATAATATGTTGCTTTTAAAATGCCATGCAATTATTTTTTTAATAAAACCAGGCCCTCTTCTGATAATTGATGACTAATTTTGCACATAGTGCAACTTAAGTGTCCTACCCTCTTTTGGAAGTCATATTGGTTAGAGTTAGTGAAAGAAGCCTTCCCAATCTTTCTCCTTCCAAATCTTTCAGCACTCAGAAATGTACTGCTCTGTATTGTTCAGATTTTTGTTTTGTTTTGGTTTGGTTTGGTTTGGTTTTGTCTTAACCTGTTGGCAAAGAATAGGCACATGCTTATTTTTTTAATGGCCCCCATTACATGACATACAAGTCTGAGCAAATAGAAATCTTTCAATACACACACACACACACACACACGCGTGAACATGCACACACACACACAAACACAAATGCCATTGGCACTTTAGTGTAATCAAATCTGAGCTTTGTTTTGTTTTAGAATTATTTAATAACATTCAAAATAGAATTCAGAAGAATTATTAGTGGTCATTTGGAGACAGTAGCTTAGGAGAGATGTTGCAGAGTGGTCTCAACCGTCTGGAGGTTGATTGGTCTAGATCTGTGTTATCTCACAGGGTAGCCACTGGCCACATAATGCTGTTTAAATTCAAATTAATTAAAACTAAATAAAAATTGAAACTCAATGCCTCGGTTGTACTAGCCACATTTCAATTGCTCAACAGCCACAAGTGGACAGTGGCTCCCTTTTCAGATAGCACTTATTTCTATCACTGCAAAAAGTTCTGTTGGTTGGGACTAGTCTAGATCACATTTTCATCCCTAAGGAAAACATTAATTTTAAAATGGCATATCATTTTAAGATGCTTTCAGATGCATGTAACACAATCAAATGAACTTAAACAATAAGGTTTGGACTATTAATTGCAAGTCAAGAGGTAGGCTAGGCCTCAGAATAGGCTTGATCTAGTATTTAAGTTCTATTTCTCTGGGATCCCCTTCACTCTTCCTCCACTGAATTGGTTACATATTCAAAATAGCTTCTTTCATGCCAGAACAATGACTACAGCAATTCCTATTTTCATGTCTACACATCCTGAAATCTAATGGAAGAAAGAAAATCTCTTCTGACATCTTCTGTGTCAGAAAATTTCACTCATTGAAGCTTCAGACAACCTTGCATTTCATTGACCTTAATAGGATGCCATGTGCCTTCCGAAACGACACTGATTTAAACTACCTGGCATAGGCCTGTTTACTGAACAGTAACTGTGAAAAAGAGATAAGACTGATTAGCCTTAGCCCAACCAGGACCTACTCCTTGGAGTCAGGGTGTTAGTCTCCTTCCTCTAAAGCACTTGGACAACATAGTAGAAGGGCAGCTACCTGAAAACTTAGGGGTACCCTTATGAGAAAGGAAGGGTGATAATGACTGCAGGGTAAGCAGACAACAGTATCTACCACAGGCAGATAAAAATGTTTATTTTACAATTTTTACACATTTACTAAGACTTCCTTTGAACTATGACAATTTAAGAGTCAATATTCCCACCCACTTTCCCCAAAACACCCAAGCATAAAAATGAACAGCAGAAACAACTCTATTTTTAAATTACATGATGCTCTGACATTTGAGTGGGCAGAAGAAAGTAAAGTGAGTAAAAAGGGTTGTGCTATCATGGAAGATAACTAAAATATAAAAAGAAAGATCTTCTGGCAGGGTGGGGGGTGCTAACAAAGGAATCCAAATTAATATATCTAAGAAAAATGCTCTGTCCCATGGCAGATCTTTAACAATTCTCTCGACCATCATCTAATTTCTATCTTCTAGAGTTTAAAAGAAAAAAATATCAGCGATTTCAAAAAAGTCTAGTGATGGTCAGTGGCAGAGCCAGAACTCAAATAGGACCTAACTCTAAAGCTCATTCCAAATCCCTTCACCAAAAGCCAGTATACCTAAGCCAAAGCCTGTTTGCCACGTATTTTCCATTAAACCCCTGTGTCAACTTGTACTAAGGAGAAAGGCATGGTGAGCTGGTTTGAGAGACAAGATACAAGCTTTAAACATATACATCAGTGCATGGGAGTATATGCTAAGTGTTCCATCAGAAATTCAGATAACGAACTCCACCAGAGTGTACAGATGGGGAGAAAGGAAAAGGAAAAACTAATAACTACAGTCCCAAAATAAACTAAAGGGGAAGGACATGATGGGTCTTGGTGAACGTGGGGCATACTGAAAGTATCAGCCATATGAATCTGAGGAGGATCAACATGAAAAGTTTTCAGAAGGAAAATCCTAATTCTTCATTTATATAGAACTTGGTAAATTTTTAAATATTCTCACATCCATAAATTCCAGTGACAGCTACCTTATAGCATATCAGATATTCTACATGTATTATCTCAATCCTAATTGTAGCTGGTATTGACAGGTCATATGATTTGACCACATCCACATACTTAAGGAGCAAAGACTTATCTGTCTGACTAGAAGCACTGTGCTCTTCTCACTACTTTGTGATTTCTCTCGTCATTTTATTTAGAGATAGTGTGGGATATTTCAACTGAGTTGGGTTAAGAGTTACACAGTGGAGAACATATTCAATAAAATTTTATATGTAATAAATGGAAAAAATGGTTTTTATTTTTGTAACTCACAGGCAATCAAGGTAGACTGTACATTCCTGCATGATAAAGATGCCAAAAAATGAACATTGATATGCTATGGAAATTCCAGAATCCCTTCTGGAAAAGATGGAGGGCATATGATTTTATGTTTATGACTGCTTATGATTGCTCTTCTTCCACCCAGTGTGAGATTAATCCATATGAGTGGATACATTGTCCCAAAAGAAAATGTAGATTACAAGTACAGAAAGAGTTATACTAGTATTCCAGAGGCACAGGATTGAGTCTTAAAAGATAGGAGAAGAGGAAGAAAATATCCAGAGAAACAAAATGGATCTGTACATCTTAAGTTAACTATCAACTCTCAGTAATGGACAGAAAGCAAGAGTTTGAGTGTTTGGGGGAAAAAAAAGAATTGCTATAAACAGCAGAACTTTCTCCACTGAGATATGACAGCATATGTCAGCCTTAGAATTATGGTTTGCATTTAGCCTGTACACATGTCCTGGAGCAATCACATTTCGGAAAATATGAACAAAACTAGGAGAAGACACTAACAGCAAACCACTTTCTAACAGAGTTCTGTTGGTTATACTATCACAGCTGATAGTTCTTCCCCGCCAAAGCCAAAACTACCAAACAATATACATCTTTGCATGTGAGAAGGGAAATGAAAGCAGGAAACACAAAGAAGAGAGGTCCAACCTAGAATCACCACTTCAAAGATCACAGTGAACAAAATTAAAATCCCCTTAAGTAAACATACTAATATCAAAGTCTAGCAGAGTATTATTTTAAATACATTTATTGTATCCTATTTTTAAAATATTTTGCTATTGAAAAATAATAAAAAAATACATAAAGTTACATATGATATATAATACATATATATATAAATATATATGTAAAGATAACCACTGTTGATATATTATTGCATACTCATCCAGAATATTTGGAACATTTTGTCAACAATTATAGATTTATATGATAATTTATAATGGCTAGCAAAAAATGGCTCCCCTCTTTAAATGGAAGTTTGGGAATCACTGGAGTAAATTGTCTTAACTAAAATAAAAGTCAGATACAAGTTACATTGTCATAAATGTTTAAAAAAGTAATATTTGAATTATAAGAAAATGTAAACAAATCGATGACAAGAAGGGCAAAATCAAAGATCCATTAGAAAAAACAAAGTGGTGAAAATGCCTTACTGTTTGTATTTACAAACCAAACTTTTAAGTTTTTTATCACTAATCTGATTAATATATTTTAATATGATGGCAAATTTAAACCCTATTAAGGTATTATTTTAATTTTCGAGATATTTTTATTCAAGAACATTAATAAAATCAATTTTCTTTTAAAATGGAAAATAGAACACTATATTAGTACTGTGAGATCAAATATAAATGCTGGAGTGATACTTCTCTGATCTCCTATGTGCTTATTTTCTATCTGGCTAGTTTTCCCATAATCACTGTCTAACAATATATCTTCAGTGACTGAACTAAAATTTTAATAAAAGTTAAATAACCACATTGGGTTTAAGGAGTAAAACAGTACTGCTTTCTCCAAAACCCTTGTTTCATCTCTTTGATGTATTTGCAAAGTTTTTAAAGGCATGGATATTTCTTATACTATGTACCCCAAGTTGGATAAAATGAACCTGGTAAGAACAGTTAGTCTGTAGTATGTACACAAAGCTATGGAATATTGTTCATCCTTCCTCTCAATTTTACTCAAAGACTTTTGGGGAGACCAGTTAAGCATTCCTTATCTTTAATACCAGTAGGAATTTTAAAATGTATTCACATGGTTTAAAGATCAAAGCAAAAATCACATGTAAAAAAAAGTTTAAGTGATGGTATTTAGTTTGGAGCAATTTCCCTAGAACCTGACAGCAAGAAGTTTTACACTCTGCATTTGAGATTTTTGATAGAAAGGTTTGAGAGGCAATGTCTCTCACACTTGGCACAAATGTGTTTTGCACATAATACAAGTTCTGTAAATAATTATGTTGATTTGATTTGAGTTGCTATCTGATGTAACTTGGAAATCTTGGAACATTTATTTTTGACACATTAGACAGTATATTAGAGGGAAGAAGGAAGGAAAATAATAGAGAAAAATAAATTCTGTTAAATGACTTCTTAACACCTCTCACAGACAATTGGAATTCTCTGTGGAACACTGAATTCTCCAATGGCTGCATTAGTGCCAACTGATTTCTCAGTTGCCTGGTTGGAATAAAATCCAATTTCCCTAACTGTCAATACATCTAGAATCTCAACATATCCTGAGTGTCCCACTTGTTTCCCCATTTTATTACTGTCTCAAGCCAAATTGTACTAGTCCCGGTTTTTCATATACATCTAAAATTTTCCTGTCTTCAGCCGGTCAATTCCTACTAACCTGAATGCCTTTGCGTTTTGCCATTATCATTTATTAGGCATGGCCCAAATGCCACCTCTTCCAGAAAGCCTTCCATGTTCTTTCACCATGAGAAGTTATGCTTCTTTCTGATCTGAATAAGAAATGTATAAATGCCTCTTACATTGAATTATTTTCTACCTTATGTTGTATTTACATATATGTCTTACATTCCCTATCAAATGATAAGCTCTTTTATTTGAGGGTAGTTAAGATATGTGTCTAAATACCTAATGAATAAGACTTGAAACCATAAAACTACTAGAAGAAAATAAAGGCATTACATTCTTGGACATGAGCATTCATAGTATTTTTCTGTATATGACTTCCCATGCAAGGAAAGCAAAAGCAAAAATAAACAAGTGGGCCTACATCAAACTAAAATGCTTCTGCACAGCAAAGGAAGCCATCAATAAAATGAAAAGGCAACCTGTAGTATGGGGGAATATGTTTGCAAATGATGTATCTGACAAGAGATTAATATCCAAGATATATAAAGAAATCATGTGATTCAACACCAAAAATACAAATAATCTGATTAAAATATTGGCAGAAAACCTGACTAGACATTTTCTCCAAAGAAAACAATACAGATGGGCCAGACACATGAAGAGAGGCTCAACATCACTAATCATCAGGGAACTGCATATCAAAACTACAATGAGCTATCACTTCACACCAGTCAGAATGGCTAGTATCAACAAGACAGGAAATAACAAGTGATGGCAAAGATGTAAAGGAAAGGAAACCCTCGCACACTGCTCATAGGATCGTAAATTGGTGCAGTCACTATGGAAAACAGTACGGAGGTCTCTCACAAACTAAAATCATGACATGCCATACAACTCACTATTTCCACTTCTAACTCTGCCCAAAGAAAACAAATGAAAAAATATGTGCACCCCTTTATTTATTGCCACATTAGTTACAATAACCAAGATATGGAAGCAACTGAAATGTCCATCAACAGATGAATGAATAAATAAGATATGAACAAATATATATATGATGGAATATTATTCAACCATAAAAAAGAAAGAAATCTTGACATTTGGGACAACATGGACAATCCTAGAGGGTATTATGCTAAGTGAAATAAATCCATCAGAGAAAGATGAATACTATATGGTTTCACTTATATGTGAAATCTGAAAAACAAAACAAACAAAAAAAACCAGAAATAGACTCATAAACACAGAGAACTGACAGGTGGTTACCATGCAGCAGGGAGGACAGGTGAATTGGTGAAGGAGATAAAGATACAAACTTCAAATTATAAAATAATTTAGTCACAAGGATGAAAGAATAGCATAGGGAATATAGCTCATATCATAATACCTTTGTATGGTGACAGATGGTAACTACATATATCATGGTGAGCATTTAGTAATGTATATAACTGATGAATCACTAAGTTGTTCATCTGAAACCAATATTGCACATAAACTATATTTCAATTTAAAAGTTTTTAAGAGATAAATAAATGCCTAATGAGTAATGACTGAATATATTCAAATCTTTTCTAAAAGCCAAATAATCATTGTTTTAGTTTAATGCTTCAAATATACTGAAACTTGTATGTAATCAGAAATAAACAAAATGAAAGGACCACTTAGGCAGTCCATGGATCAATTTCCATTACCTCCTGTAACAATTGTTCCATTGGCTAGAGAAAACCGAAAAGGAGAGAACCACCTTTTAATAAAATCTACAAAGATCCTATCTGTTCAAAGTCTGGAGTAAGAACTCACTGCCAAGTTCCTTTTGGATTCTGTCAGCAGGTTTTCAAACATTTTAATTTAAATGGATCATCCAAAAAAATCTATGGCATTTAATACACCCACCTCTAAGAGATATGAAATTCACATTTTCTTTATGTAATTTAATTGATGGTGCCAGATAATGTCAAAAACTTACTGAATGATAGCTGTTTCTGATTTATTGGAAATAACTAGAACAAAAGTTGGATAAATTTTTTACAGAGATGTTTGGTCTAAGTGAAGAACCAGACGCAGTAAGTAATAGTTGCAGGCCCTTCTCAGACCACCTATAACAATCATAGACTGCAAAATGCACTTTCAACTGGTTTAAACAAGGGCATGATTACATCAAAAAAAATATTTTTAATTCTCCTAAACATTTACAAACATAAAAACATGTTTGTTGTTGTTTCAGAGTGGGTTGGAGGCATCTGAGAAAACAACATAAAAATTAAAAATAAAAATACCACCACCAACCACATGTTTTTAAACACAGAGTTTGCCAACAGGAAAATATTTTAATTCATCTTAAACTTTGGAAACTAACTGAATGCTGAGAAATCTACAGAATTTATTTTATGAAATATTGTTTCTTCGATCTACTGAAGTGGGTATAATATAATGTAAAACAAATGGATGTGAATGTGTGTGATTTTAATAGCTTTCTTTATATTCTCAGCTTTACCAAGATATAATTAAGGAGTTCCTTTTGGAGTTACTTCCAGAGCTATTCCAGGTAATTCTAAAGGGAACTCCTTAGTCTGTTTGGCTTAGATTTGCACAAAACCAGTTTTTGCTGGAGACAGCTCTTTGAATTGCTTATTTTCCTTAATTGGAAATCATCATTTTCAAGGATCCTTGACTCTAGTCTTTCCTCCTCTCAGAATTTCTCAGCTACTTCATCCTTATTCATCATTCATAATATGCACAAGTATTTCTGTTGCACAAGAGCAAATAAGATTTTTTAGCAAAAGAAATAAATTCTATTAGCTTACTCTACTTTTCAA
>JAVSCE010011789.1:0-72749 GCA_032199065.1 Smutsia gigantea | reverse complement strand
ACTTCAAAACGAAGAAAGTAGCAAGAGAGAAAGAAGGACATTACATAATGATAAAGGGGTAAGTCCAACAAGAAGATATAACCATTATAAACATATATGCACCGAACACAGGAGCACCAGCATATGTGAGACAAATACTAACAGAATTAAAGGAGGAAATAGACAGCAATGCATTCATTTTAGGTGACTTCAACACACCACTTACTCCAAAGACAGATCAACCAGACAGAGAATAAGTAAAGGCACAGAGGCACTGAACAACACACTAGAGCAGATGGACCTAACAGGCATCTACAGAACTCTACACCCAAAAGCAGCAGGATACACATTCTTCTCAAGTGCACATGTAACATTTTCCTGAATAGAACACATACACTGCCAAAAAAGAACCTCAGTAAATTAAAAAATATTGAAATCCTACCAACCAACTTCTCAGATCACAAAGGTATAAAACTAGAAATAAATTTTAGAAAGAAATCAAAAAGGCTCACAAATACATGGAGACTTAACAACATTCTCCTAATTAATCAATAGGTTAACGACCAAATCGAAACAGAAATCACAGAATATATGGAGATTAATGACAACAACAACACAAAGCCACAACTTCTGTGGGATGCAGCAAAGGCAGTTCTAAGATGAAAGTATATTGCAATCCAGGCCTATCTAAAGAAGGAAGAACAATCTCAAATGAATAGTCTAAAGACAAAATTACTGAAATTGGAAGAAGAAGAACAAATGAGGCCCAAAGTCACCAGAAAGAGGGACATAATAAGGATCAGAGAAGAAATAAATAAAATTGAGAAGAATAAAACAATAGAAAAAATCAATGAAAGCAAGAGCTGGTTCTTTGAAAAAATAAACAAAATAGATAAACGCGTAGCCAGACTCATTAAGAGAAAAAGAGAATCTACACACATAAAAGAATCAGAAATGAGAAAGGAAAATTAACAATGGACCCACAGAAATACAAAGAATTATAAGAGAAAATTATGAGAATCTACACGCTAAGAAGCTGGAAAACATAGAAGAAATGGACAACTTTTTATAAAAATACTACCTCCTAAGACTGACCAAGCAAGAAACAGAAAAACTAAACAGACCAATCACCAGCAACGAAATTCAATCGGTAAACAAAAAACTACCGAAGAACAAAACCCCTGGACCTGATGGATTCACCTCTGATTTCTACCAGACATATAGAGAAGAAATAACACCAATTCTCCTTAATGTTTTCCAAAAAATAGAAGAGGAGGGAATACTTCCAAACTCATTCTATGAAGCCAGCATCACTTTAATACCAAAACTGGGCAAAGACCTCACCAAAAAAGAAAATTACAGACCAATATCCCTGATGAACGTACATGCAAAAACACTCAACAAAATATTAGCAAACTGAGTTCAAAAATACATCGAGAGGATCATACACCATGATCAAGTCGATTCATCCCAGTGATGCAAGGATGGTACAACATTCGAAAATCCATCAACATGATCCACCACATCAACAAAAAGAACAAAAACCACAGTATCATCTCCGCAGATGCTGAAAAAGCATTTGACAAAATTCAGCATCCATTCATGATTAAAACTCTCAACAAAATGTGTATAGACGACAAGTACCGTAACATCATAAAGGCCATATATGATAGACCCACAGCTAACATCATACTTAACAGCGAGAAGCTGAAAACTTTTCATCTAAGATTGGGAACAAGACAGGGATGACCACTCTCTCCACTGTTATTCAACATAGTACTGGAGGTCCTAGCCATGGCAATCAGACAAAACAAAGACATACAAGGCATCCAGATAGGTAAAGAAGAAGTCAAATTATCACTATTTGCAGATGACATGATATTGTACATAAAAAACCCTAAAGTCTCCACTCCAAAACTACTAGAACTAATATCTCAATTCACCAAACTTGCAGGATACAAGTTAACACACAGAAATCTGTTGCTTTCCTATACACTAACGATGAACTAACAGAAAGAGAAATCAGAAAAACAATTCCATTCACAATTGCATCAAAAAGAATAAAATACCTAGGAATAAACCTAACGAAGGAAGTGAAGGACCTGTAGTCTGAAAACTACAAGACACTCCTAAGAGAAATTAAAGTGGACACCAACAAATGGAAATGCATCCCATGCTCTTGGCTAGGAAGAATAAATATTGTCAAAATGGCTATACTACCTATAGCAATCTACAGATTCAACGCCATCCTTATCAAACTACCAACAGCTTTATTCAATGACCTCGAACAAATAATTCTAAAATTCATATGGAACCCACAAAAGACCCCGAATAGCCAAAGCAATCCTGAGAAGGAGGAATAAAAGAAGGGGGAATTACCGTCGCTGACTTCAAGCTCTACTACAAAGCCACAGTAATCAAGACAATTTGGTATTGGCACAAAAACAGACCCACAGACCAGTGGAACAGAATAGAAAATCCAAACATTAACCCAAACATATACAGTCAATTAATATTTGAAAAAGGATCCTTGGATATACAATGGGGAGATGACAGCCTCTTCAGCAGCTGGTGTGATAAAACTGGACAGCTACATGTAAGAGATTGAAACTGGACTACTGTCTAACCCCATACACAAAGGTAAACTCAAATTGGATCAAAGAACTGAATGTTAGTCATGAAACCATAAAACTCTTAGAAAAAAACATTGGCAAAAACCTCATAAACATGAGCGACTTCTTCATGAACATAGCTCCCAGGGCAAGGGAAACAAAAGCAAAAATGAACAAGTGCGACTGTATCAAGCTGAAAACCATCTGTACAGCAAAGGACACCATCAGTAGAACAAAAAGATACCCTACAGTATGGGAGAATATATTCGTAAATGACGTGTCTGATAAAGGGTTGACATCCAAAATATATAAAGAACTCACACACCTTAACAAACAAAAAGCAAATAATCCAATTAAGAAATGACAGAGGACATGAATAGACAGTTCTCCAAAGAAGAAATTCAGATGGCCAACAGGCACATGAAAAGATGTTTCACATCACTAATCATCAGAGAAATGCAGATTAAAACCACAATGAGATATCACCTCACACCAGTTAGGGTGGCCAACATCCAAAACACAAACAACAACAAATGCTGTAGAGGATGTGGTGAAAAGGGAACCCTCCTACACTGCTGGTGGGAATCCAAATTTGTTCAACCATGGTGGAAAGCAGTATGCAGGTTTCTCAAAAAACTCACAATAGAAATACCATTTGACCCAGGAATTCCACTCCTAGGTATTTACCCTAAGACTGCAGCAGCCCAATTTGAAAAAGACAGATGCACCCCTATGTTTATTGCAGCACTATTTACAATAGCCAAGAAGTGGAAGCAACCTAAATGTCCATCAGTAGATGAATGGATAAAGAAGATGTGGTACATATACAGAGTGGAATATTATTCAGCCATAAGAAGAAAACAAATCCCACCATTTCAACAACATGGATGGAGCTAGAGGGTATTATGCTCAGTGAAATAAGCCAAGCCGAAAAAGACAAGTATCAAATGATTTCACTCATATGTGGAGTATAAGAACAAAGAAAAAAAAAGTGAAGGAACAAAACAGCAGCAGACTCACAGAACCCAAGAATGGACTATTAGTTACCAAAGGGAAAGGGACTGGGGAGGATGGGAGGGAAGTGGGGGTTAAGAGCGAAAAAGGGGAATTACGATTAGCAGACATAATGTTGTGGGGGCACGGGGAGGGCTGTATAACTCAGGAGACAAGTAGTGATTCTATAGCATCTCACTATGCTGATGGACAGTGAATGTAATGGGGTTGGTGGGGGGTACCTGATGAAAGGGTAATTTAATAACCATAATATTGCACATGTAATTGTAGATTAATGATACCGAAATAAATTATATAAAAAAAAGATAAGTGCTTGAATATTTTAAAACAAACAAGAAAAACAAAAAAAGATTAAACAGGTAGTATACATATCAGCTTTTTAAATAATTCTATCAAATACATAATGTTTGTACCTCTCTAGTACAATATTGCCAAAATATAGTTCTTGACCTCCTCATGCCTTTGCATTATTCTCTGGAGGCATGAAGCCAGTACTTCTATTTCCATGGAAAAGAAAGGCACAAAAAAATCCAGTGCCTTCCTTAGGGTTGTACAGTGTAACAGCAGGAGAAAATTAGTGGTAATACAGACAAGATGTTGTGTTTTTAATTTAGGAAGCCTAGTGTTCTTTCTATGCTACTGTTACACTCTGGTTTTTCTTTGTAAATTGCTGTACATTTATAAGTGTTTAATTGCCTGTACACCAGAAAACATCTAGTAAAAATCAGGTATTCCATATTAGCTGCTAATTTATAGTCAATGAAGAAAAAAAATCACATAAGAAGCTAATCATTGGTAGTGATATAGAACTGGAAGGTAAAATTTTGGGCATTATCTTTATTTTGGAAATGTCTGTCCAGATAGGTTGTAGAAGTTGAATTCCTAATAAGGTGGTCCATTCTGAAACTGCACCTTATTTTGGGAGAAAGTTACAAACTTTGTGATATTACCACTGGAAATAATGAATAGGAGTAATTTATAGAACACATGTTATTCCCTGTTTTCTGGGTCCCTAACCTTTCTGTCGAGAGTGATGTGCATACTTTGACATATAGATGGTTAAATTCTCTTTTCATAAGTTCGTTTGGGTTTTGCATTACAGAAAGGACTCCTTTGGGAGAACATCAGTTTACACTATTTATACTTTCAGAAAACTCATCATCATTCTCCATTATCTGCTATTTCTACAAAAGCACAAGCAAAACATTTAGGGAGCTGAATGAATATTTTCAGTCTACCTGCGTAATGTTCTAAAGTCTAAATTACCACTTTTGCCTGGCTCTTTTGTCTCTATATGATGTTTTTCAACTCTATTCTATCCTTTTCCTTTTCACCAACCTCTTTTTTCTCCCCTTCTGAGCTGTGTATGTCTTTGGAATAACTGCCATGTATATTAACAAGAGCATTTCATATGATGCAGTAGTGTTTCTGGTGGTGTGTGTAAGAGAGAAAAAGAAAGAGAAGAGGGAGGGAAATATACACATCCTAGGCAAAATCTTCCTGATTATCATTTCCCACTTTGGATGGTATCATTATCTGTTACAGTTGTTTATGAAAATGTATTTAGTACCTGCTGCAGTTTGTGAAGTAGTGTTGATTGCAGATAACTGGATTACATCTGATTAGGCTAAAGCTCTACCCTTAAGCAAGAAACAAGAACTACCAGGATGGTTTGGGAATGAGGGAAAGTAAGATGGTACGTTTGAGATTAAGTTGGAAAGTTGCAGAGAAGCCAGCCGATTATTAGATGTTAGGACATCTGGGTTCTAGAACCATCTCTGCCAAGAAGTAGCTGTGAGGCCTTCAGCAATTCTCTTCTTGTACCTGACATTCTGTTTTTCAATGTATAAAAATAGGAAATGGAACTAGATGACATTTAAGGACAGTTCCAGCTGTGTTAGTTTTACCTTTGTGTATAGGCTGTTTATTCCTGGCACTCTAGTTTAGACGGGGGCAAGAGAAGTGTCCTGAATGTAGATAAAGCTGGCCATGTAGTTCAGAGATGCCTGCAAGCAAACTTTAGAAAACTAATAATCCAGATATGGTTTTATTGTCAACCCTCTGTTTATTTTCTAGAATACTAGTGCAACTAGAATACATCTTCTTCTTACATATTAGGTAACACCTAAAAGCTATGTAATGCATCTCCACAGTACATAGTAAAGAAAGTATCCCTGGTCCAAAACCCCTTTTTTCCACAATAAAGGAAAATATATTAATATAATATATGCTGGAAGAAGAATTGGGGTTGTCATTATTCTAGAAAGAATTAAAACTCAAATGAGAAACCTCTTTCCCTTGCCTATAAAGATCAGTTCAGTTATATTTCTCTTCCTTCAGTTTAGAATAGCTCTGATCTCCATGAGCTATATGTCTTAACATACCATGAACAGTAAAACTTTAAAGCTCTCTTTGGACTTCCTGAACAGACTTTCCATAAGAAAATTTGTAACTAAATAAAGTGCAATATTTGTGTACTTCAGTTGTTCAGTGGTGCTTCGGGGGATCAGCTTCCCTGGGTGTATCAATGTTAATGGGAACTGCATGCACTCATTGAAGGAAAATACATACCTCTTAGTTTGTATTTCAGCTATTTAGGCATATTGCATTATCTACTTTACTTGATTTATCTAGTCTGTAACCTTCCTTGCATTCTAAGAAGTGGCACTGGATTTTAATTGCAGAAAAAAAACAACTTTTTCTCATTGAATCAAAATTACCTACTCACAAGTAATCCTTTTTTATATGTAAGCTTTGTTGTACCAAATTTACTTTGAAGTATAAGGAACATGTCTTTATAGAGCACGAAGAAATACCTCCAGGCATCTGCCAAGTAATAGGGAAGAAATCTTTCAGTTTCTTGCTATATTTACTATAAGAACTAAATGTAATGCAACAAAAACTAATGACAAAATGAAAGTACCACAATTAAACTGTTTAGAATGAAGCATTTTCACACATCTATCACCTTGCTGATCTGCTACAAATTTATGGTCTTTAAGTACAGAGGTCTGAATCTTCAAAGCTTGAAAAACAGAGGTACAGCATGAACTAATCTTCATTTTTCCCCTATCTTCTTATAGCAGCACTAATGGAAATGTATTTTGTTTAATGACTCTGAAATCCTGTTTGTAATTAGATGTGGGAATTGGTCTTACTTTGTAACAGATGATACTGGAATAATAATATGAGAGATGCTACACTGAGACCACTATCCTCCTAAACCTATATCATTTTTCATTTTATTGACAGGAGATGTGTGCAAGGAACAAAGAAATTGATTTTAAAAAGGAGGAAAATAAGATCTAATAAAAACTTCCAATCCAAATATTTTAGTGTTACTTTCAATATATTGCAGTGGGGGAAGGAAAGAGCACATACCTTGTTTTTAATTTTAGGAAACAAGGGTTTTAGATTTGTTGCTTTGTTCCTGATAATGATCTTTGAATGTTATTGCAAAGACTAAGTAGAAAAGTTTAATTAAGTGACAGAGATCATATCACAGAAGCATGTATTCTATGTTAGGATGATTATACAAAATAATTAATATCTGTTAAAAAACAATTTTATATTCAAACAAAGAATTTAAAAAGAGTGGACATACTGAATGCAACAGCTGTTCCGTTTATCATGTTCTGCATTGTCAGTAAATGCTACTGTTACAAATCATTCTGGTCACTAAGATTTAGTAATGTTTGTAGGTCTTAGATGTTTTTACATTTAATGCTAATGGACTCCAGGAGCCACAAAAAGACACAGAAATTAGAGGCATTATGGGTAGGTTTCACCTTCCCTACCAAACACATGTGTTATTGCCATTTACAGTAGTATGCATACTTGGACACTTTCTTGGAGATTTTGATTAGAACATTCTTAATAGTATATGATAATCGATTTAGGTGCTATTACATTTCTTTGCTGTCTTTTTCATGTCTTGGATTCTTCTTAGTAGATAATAAGACTTGGAAAAAGAGAGAAAATATGTTTCCTTAAAAACTCAAACTTGTTTAGCAATTTAGTTTACAAATCAGTTCCACACCTATTTATTTACTTTGGTTTTCACAAAAATCCTATGAAGCAGAGCAGGTATTATCATCATACCTTTTTGGTAGTTTTAGACACCAAAGCTCAAAGAGGCTCAGAGATTTGGTTAAGTTCAAACAGATAGTATATGGTCAAGTATACTACTTTTAACTCCAAAGCCAACATTCTTCCAAGGCAAAATAACTCATTTTAAAGAAATTAAATTGAGAACACATATGGTTACATCAATTTGTAGGTTAATAGATTTTGGTGACATAATAATGGGCAAGAACACAATGTAATTAGAATGGAAATTTCCCCAAACCGTGGGTTCAAGACTCTGTCCATATTGCAAGACAATATAGTAGATTTCAATTCAATGATGACAAAGAGAATCTTTTATTTGCAATGATAACTAGCATTTTTTAAATATAAAATACAGGACCTTCACTGGGTTCCTTACTCTTTCCTTGCAAAAGAAATCAAAGATCATATCAGTGACAAAGCAACAATTATAAAATCCTTGTTTCTTAAGATTAAAAACAAGGCATGTGCACTTTACCTCCCCTGTTGCAATATATTGCAAACACCATATGTTTGTATTGGAGGTTTTCATTAGATTCTCTTTTCCAGCTTTAAAAATCAATTTCTTTGTTATTTGTACACATAATCTGTTAGCTATAAGGGCTAATAAAATGACCTGTGTGAGCTCAAATATACAAATTAACCGTAGGATTTCTAGATGCTTCATTATGAAACACTAGAAAGCTCCTTATACTTATGCAGCAACATGATAATTATCTAGTTTCCCTGTTTAGATTCATTAGTGTCTTATATAAAGTTGCCATGACAAATATATAAAGGCTAGATCAATTATATCAACTTTAACAGATGTTTCTGGTACATATATAGGTATTCAATAAATATTTACTGAATGCTGATTATGTAATATGCCACTGTATTCTATACATTATACTGAAAGTCCTGTGGTTTATCAAACTATAAGATATACTGTAAATCCAGCCCTGTCTTCATTATTGACAAGGATTGTTCTGTCAGTAAAACAAAGAATTGTGCGACCCTGCAAAGTCCAAAATAAATACATAAATGGAAATTTTATAACTAGCATTGTTTTGTCTGCTAAACAGCCTACAAGAAAGTATGCTTAACGGTGAAATAGTTATAATGAACAATTTTGTAATAAGCTTCAGCTTAGAAACCTCAAAGGAAAACATTAAATGTATTGCTATGATTTGCTATTGCAAACAGTCAGTCTCAGCAGTCCTTATCGATGGATTACTTGGGATCATTTCCAGTTTGAAAGATAAGCTTTGTCTTAGTGATGGGATCATTAGGACAGGAATACTATTCAGATAGTAGGTATGGCAAGTAACATAAAAAGGTGATCACAGACAATTTGGAGAAAATTCAGACAACTGAGAGCAGTATAGTATAAGATATTTTGATGTGCTGCAGACAGTGGGGGGTGTTGGTCAGGAGATACAAAGCTAGAAGAAATTGGAACAACATAAACCAAATCAACAGGGCCTAGATGCCCTGAAAGCAAAAGTCAAGTAATGATTGAAATGGAGTCATCGGAAATCTCAGGAAATCATGGCACTGAATATAAAAGAGGCTCAAATAAAATAAAACACTGAATTAGAATGGTCAGTAAATAAAAAATATACAAGAACGAGTATAAGGCATATCTATATTCTTCACCCATTTGTGGAAGTATTCAGAGAATCTCATCATGTCTGAGTTGAATTCAGTTATATAAATTATTCTCAATAAATTATTTCTACAGATATGCAGTGGATATAAGTCAGAAAGGAAACAGTCCTAAAACTATAATACTAAAGAAGACTAAGGACAAGACTGTACACTTAGCCATCTAAAACTGCATTAAAATTATAGAATTGGAGAGAGAGATTATAAATATATTGACAAAAATTACCCTAAAAATTAATAATAGACTACTTGTTTTCTACATTCATTTAAACCACTAGCAATACAGCTATTCTTCTTTCTTTTAATTCATATATTCATTCAATAAACATTTATTGATTGCCTACTCTGTGGCACTGATGTTAAGGAGAATAAGACAGTCCTTTCCTTGGAGATACTCATAGAACTGTTGTGAAGATAAAATGAAATAATGGATTCAAATGCTGTCAGAAGTTAAAAGTACCTTACAAATGCTAAGAATTTTTTACAAACTCCCAATATGTGTGATGATTATTGCATAAACTTGGATAGTGTGTACAGTTTGAATGAATTAGGTCTCATGACCATTTTTTTCTTAATTTTTAAGGCAATTCTGGGAAATACATGTGGGAGAAGTGATTAGTAAGATGTCCTATATAATTACAATAGTAATGTAGAATTTTTTGTTTCAAAGCAATTTTATGCCCATTATCTCATGATTTCATGTTTTAAAAATCAAGTGAGGTTGTAGGTGTGAAATATACTTTGCAAATTCTAATTGTCAAACATACGTCAGGGATGATTATTTACTTACTCTATTTTTTCCCCAGAGAAGAGGTGCCTCCTTCATAACCCCTGTGAAACCTACCCCAGTTTCCATCCTAAGCTTGATCTGTATCCTGGCCCTGGGCCTTAGTGCAGATATACGTCTCTGCCTAGTTTTTTGGTTGATGAACAGAAACAGGTTTTAGCAGTAAATTCATGGTGCAGCCACTGACTGACAATATGATCTTGATCTTCATGTGTGTGAATCTCAGTTTCCCCCATCTAAAAACGATAGTTTTAAAAGTTCCTTCCAGTTGGTATATACTGAAATATACTGTTACTATTACCATGACTAACTTGAATTTGTTGTTTCTCTTCTTATCTATAATGCGAAGGAATAGGGTATGGGCAATATTATAGCGACCAAACGAACCAGCATTTTTAACTTATCCCTTGTTGTGGCTCTGTTGTCTTTCTGAGGAGTCAGTGCTACCCAACCATTTGGTGCAGATAGAGTTGCTGGGGACAGAAATACATGGGAATAGAATGTTTTCAATTAGATATATGAAAGATGTCAATAGTAATGGCCTCACAATCCAAGTTGTTATTGTATATTTACTTGCACTGACTGAATTGTTTCCTTTGTTTTAGTGACATGATTGAATTTCGTTTGTTACAGTGACAAAAACTCTATGTCATATCTACTATATGAGTATAAAATGGACTGGATAAAACTAGAAATATAAATTTTTAACAATATATTTCTCAGTGATCCTAACTGTATATATGTGATACCTTATAATCCAATTAGGATCAGCTATATGCCACATTAACTTTTTGTTAAAACCCATGCATTGTACTAGGAAAAAGGCATTAATTTAATAATATCAATTTAACTAGTTTTAGCTTGTTGACATTGACCCCGAAAGTTGTACAGAGGAAGAATCTTTGAATAATTTGGTTCCCTGCCTAGTTCCCCATTACTCTAAGGATATATTGCAACCCTCTGCTCTTTTCTTTGCTCTCTCAGCTAAAGCCAAAATCTACCATTGGTTAATTTTTACATGCGGATTCAGAGGACATCGTTTATTGCTCATGTTTGGAAGTCACCTTCACAGACTCTCAAAAGAGGAACCATTTGCCCCTACCCAGCCATAATCTCTCATTTGACTACTGTGGAAGTCACAATTCACTAGATTTACTAACTATTGGGCTCAGGAAATACGTGGTGATTGGAAATTTAGAAACTGTAAATGTCCAAGTGTTCTACCGGCAAAGAGGGCTGCAAAGGCTCCATTGTTTAGCTTGTTCTGTCTTGAATTGGTTTTTATTGGTGTATACATAGAGTTGGTTTATCTTTTACAGCTGAATAGTCAAAAGAGTAGACTAGAGTTATGTTTGATACAAATCAGGACTACTCATTAAAATGTTGAAATTATTAAGGATAAGTAACATCATTGTGAATAGAAATTTTTTGGGATAAAGAGTTTATCTTCTCTGGCTTAAGAATTACTTATTTCACAAATTACAAATCAGTTACTTTTCTGCATTTTGGTTTGTGTTATTTGAAAACTGATGAAAACACAAGATTTCTACTCATAAGAAAATGACAGGTATTTTATTTTGTACACTCTGGGCAGTCTGGACACATCACTTACTCCCCTCCCATCAGTATTTGGTTAAAAGAAGTCTTGCGCTACTGTGCACATAGCACATCCTAACATTAAATAACTTGAAAATTAGATCCAGTGGAGTAGCCACAGGCCATTGTGTATATTTTTTCCCTTTATAATCTTTTTAAAATATTTGAAATATAGAAAACAAATATGCAACATATATGTAAATTATAAAGCATAATAATATTAATGTCAGGGAACTCACCATGTAACTCAAGAGCTAAAACCTTGTGAAAAACTTGCATTTATTTGTGGGCCCATATTTTTTCCCTATTTTTGCCTCCCTATCAAAAGTAAGCACTCTCCAAAATTTTGTGTTTAGCTTCTCATAGTTTTCACTCTCCTTATTTGCAAGGAAATATCTATTCATAGAAACAACTTATGAAATCATAGAATGCCAGTGTTGGAATGCACCTGTGAGATTATCTAGATCAATTCCATCATTTACAAAAAGGGAAACTGAAACCCAGAGAATGCAGAATGAGGATGTCTAGCCTTTTTGTGGGAATTTAATCATCAGTTGAGAGGTTGAAAAAAATCCTAATATCCTATGAATCTACTATCCATTCAGTGAGAACTGCAATCATAATAATGGATATTAAAATATTTCACAATCAATCTAGATACAGTAGTTCTCAAATCAGGGATCTTTGTGACTTCAAAATATAAAAATTATATGGGGAAATATTTACAGAAAAAAATGCTTACAAATAAAAATTGTATGTATTATATATTAGTCTCTGAATTATATTCTAAGCCCAGAGCAACAGTCACACCGAAAATTTTAAAGTATGCAATAAAATCTTTTAAAATAACATCTCAATGAAAAATAGTTTTTGATGAAAATATTACTCTGCTCTGATTTTCTTTAGAATTA
Source organism: Smutsia gigantea (assembly GCA_032199065.1). Classification (NCBI taxonomy): domain Eukaryota; kingdom Metazoa; phylum Chordata; class Mammalia; order Pholidota; family Manidae; genus Smutsia; species Smutsia gigantea. The sequence goes on along the minus strand of JAVSCE010011789.1, from coordinate 60,096 downwards.
TATTATATTGCTACACACATTAAAATAGTAAATAGTATGATGAACTAGTGAACTAATGTGATAAATTAAGTGAGTGTATTGGTAGTTTGTGTGTGTGTATGTATTTTTTCCAAACCAGCTAAGCAAAGTATTCATCTCCAAAACAGTCCCTAGAAATTGTAGTATATCATTCCTTTGACATCACACTCACTTCCTTATAGAACTGATAACAAGACAGCTTTCTGATGGCTTGTCATTTTCACACTCCATTTGTTGGCTACTGGATTCATTCAGGGGGAATTGTGGGTAAAATAGCACTGATTTAGTTAAAGGATGATCTTTGTTAAAGTTTTCCAAAGTCGGGCCCCTTCTGGGAAGATGGCGGTGTGAGCAGGGAAGTGGAAATCTCCTCCCAAAACTATATAAATCTATGAAAACACAGCAAATACAACTATTCCTAAAAGAGAAATCGGAGCACACAGGAAAGTGCACAGCGTGCAGCCACACCTGGGAGGACTCAGCACCCCACGAGGTGGGTAAGATACAGAGCCGCGACCCGGCGGCACCCGAACGCTCACCCAGCCCAGTGCACCGGAGTCGGAGCCGGGAGGGAGTGGAAGAGCAGGTGAGTGAAATAACCAGCCCCAGTGGTCTGCGCCGGGAGTGCCAGGAGCACTGACACACATCGAACGGTGCATCAGACATTGGAGAGGCAGAAGGTGCAGGTTTTGAGCCGGGAAGGCGCCGGGATTGTGCAGCCTGCGCCCATTTGTAGCAGTCTCGGAGAGGCGGGGGGCCCAGCGAGGGAACACCATCGCCCCGGCGGGCTCAGCCCTGCAGGCTGGAAGTCCTGGGGAACTTCAGTCCCCTTCGCTAGTGACAGAGAGAAGGGAGCAACCATGCTGGAACTTTATACACAAAACAAGAGCATCCCATTCATTCCTGCCCCGCCCAGACCTACAAAAAAAAAGCAGTGCGACCACAGCTGCGAATTAGTGAAGCAACAGCGACACCTACAGCATGCTTAGAGAATCCATTCCAGGTTGGCTTTTTTGCTCGTTTGTGCTATTTCTTGCTTTTTTTGCTCGTTTGTGTTATTTTTGCTTTTTTGCTAATCTGTTTTATTTCTTGCCCTTTTTTTCTTTTTTTCACCTTCCTTTTCTTTCATTTCTTTTTTTCTCTTCCTTTTTTTTGGCTTGCTTGTTTTTGGTGGTGCTTTTTTTCTTTTCTTTTTAAACCTTAAAGAGCCCAGCTGACATATGTGGCACCTACCAACGAACTCTCCTGTCAACATGACAAGACAGAAGAATATGATACAGACAAAAATCACCAAGATCCAGAGCCCATCTGAGAAGGAATCTGAAGGAATGGAAATGCAGCATCTTCCTGAAAAAGAATTCAGAATAAAAGTCATAACCATGCAGATGGATCTACAGAGAAATATGCAAGAGCTAAGGGAGAGAGTGAGGGAAGTCAGTAAAGATTATGCAGAAATGAGACAAGCCATCGACGGGCTCAGCAGCAGACTGGACGAGATGCAAGAGACTGTTAATGCAATAGAAATCAGAGAACAGGAATACAGAGCAGCTGAGGCAGAGAGAGAGATAAAAGGATCTCTAGGAATGAAAGAATATTAAGAGAACTGTGTGGCCAATCCAAAAGGAACAATATTCGCATTATACGAGTACCAGAGGAAGGAGAGAGAGAAAAAGGGATAGAAAGTGTCTTTGAAGAAATAATTGCTGAAAACTTCCCCATGCTGGCGAAGGAAATAGTCTCGCAGTCCATGGAACCCCCAGATCTCCTAATACAAGGGACCCCAGAAAGACAACACCAAGACACATAATAATTAAAATGGCAAAGATCAAAGATAAGGGCAGAGTATTAAAGGCAGCTAGAGAAAGAAAAAGATCACCATCAAAGGAAAACCCATCAGACTAACATCAGACGTCTCAACAGAAACTTTACAGGCTAGAAGAAAATGGCATGATACATTTAACAAATGAAACTGAAGGGCCTTGAACCAAGAATACTGTATCCAGCACGATTATCATTTAAATATGATGGTGGGATTAAACAATTTCCAGACAAGCAAAAGCTGAGAGAATTTGCCTCCCATAAACCACCTCTACAGGACATCTTAAAGGAACTGCTCTAAAGGGAAGCACTCTTAAGGCTAAAAAGCTGTCACCAGAGAAAATAAAATCATAGCAAAGAAAGCAGACCATCCAAAACTAACTAAAGGCAAAGAATAAAACACATAGTATATAAAGAATGGAGGAAGAAAAATAAGAAGGGAGAGAAATAAAGAAACATCAGATGGTGTTTACAATAACGTAACAAGAAAGTTAAGTTAGATTGTTAGATAGTAAAGAAGCAACCCTTGAACCTTTTCTAACCACGAATCTAAAGCCAGCAATGGCAATAAGTACATATCTTTCGATAATCACCCTAAACGTAAATGGACTGAATGCACCAATCAAAAGACACAGAGTAACAGAATGGATAAAAAAGCAAGACCCATCTATATGCTGCCTACAAGAAACTCACCTCAAACGCAAAGATATAAGATATCCCCAGATTAAAAGTGAAGGGATGGAAAAAGATATTTCATGCAAATAACAAGGAGAAAAAAGCAGGTGTTGCAGTACTTGTATCAGACAAAATAGACTTCAAAATGAAGAAAGTAGCAAGAGATAAAGAAGGACATTACATAACGATAAAGGGGTCAATCCAACAAGAGGCTATAACCATTTTAAATATATATGCACCCAACACAGCGGCGCCGGCATTTGTGAAACAAATACTAACAGAATTAAAGGAGGAAATAGACAGAAATGCATTCATCTTAGGTGACTTCAAAACACCACTCACTCCAAGGGACAGATCAACCAGACAAAAAAGTAAGTAAAGACACAGAGGCACTAAACAACACACTAGAACAGATGGATGTAACAGACATCTACAGAACTCTACACCCAAAATTAACAGGATACACATTCTTCTCAAGTGCACATGGAACATTTTCCAGTATAGACCACATACTAAGCCACGAAAAGAACCTCAGTAAAATCGAAAACATTGAAATTCTATCATCCAACTTCTCGGATCATAAAGATATTAAACTAGAAATAAACTTTAGAAAGAAAACAAAAAGGCTCACAAATACATGGAGACTTAACAACATTCTCCTAATTAATCAATGGGTCAATGACCAAATCAAAACAGAAATCAAAGAGTATATGGAGACAAATGACAACAACAACACAAAGCCACAGCTTCTGTGGGACACAGCAAAGGTAGTTCTAAGAGGAAAGTATATTGCAATCCAGGCTTATCTAAAGAAAGAAGAACATTCCCAAATCAACAGTCTAAAGACACAATTACTGAAATTGGAAAAAGAAGAACAAATGAGACCCAGAGTCACCAGAAGCAGGGACATAATAAAGATCAGAGAAGAAATAAATAAAATTGAGAAGAACAAAACAATAGAAAAAATCAATGAAACCAAGAGCTGGTTCTTTGAAAAAATAAACAAAATAGGTAAACCTCAAGCCAGACTCATTAAGAGAAAAAGAGAATCTACACACATAAACAGAATCAGAAATGAGAAAGGAAAAATCACGACGGATCCCACAGAAATACAAAGAATTATAAGAGAATATTATGAGAATCTATATGCTAACAGGCTGGAAAACCTGGAAGAAATGGACAACTTTTTAGAAAAATACAACCTTCCACGACTGACCAAACAAGAAACAGAAAAACTAAACAGACCAAACACCAGCAACGAAATTGAAGCAGTAATCAAAAAACTACCCAAGAACAAAACCCCCGGACCAGATGTATTCACCTCTGAGTTCTACCAGACATATAGAGAAGAAATAACACCGATTCTCCTTAAAGTTTTCCAAAAAATAGAAGAGGAGGCAATACTTCCAAACTCATTCTATGAAGCCAGCATCACTCTAATAGCAAAACGACGCAAAGACCTCACCAAAAAATAAAACTATAAATGAATATCCCTGATGAACGTACACGCAAAAACACTCAACAAAATATTAGCAAACCGAATTCAAAAATACATCAAGAGGACCATACACCATGATCAAGTGGGATTCATCCCAGGGATGCAAGGATGGTACAACATTCGAAAATCCATTAAACCATCCACCACATCAATAAAAAGAAGAAGAAAAACCACATGATCATCTCCATAGATGCTGAAAAAGCATTTGACAAAATTCAGCATCCATTCATGACTAAAACTCTCAAGAAATTGGGTATAGACGGCAAGTACCTCAACATCATAAAGCCCATATATGACAAACCCACAGCTAACGTCATACTTAATGGCGAGAAGCTGAAAGCTTTTCATCTAAGATCGGGAACAAGACGGGGATGCCCACTCTCCCCTCTATTATTCAACACAGTACTGGAGGTCCTAGCCATGGCAATCAGACAAAACAAAGACATACAAGGCATCCAGATTGGTAAAGAAGAAGTAAATTGTCACTATTTGCAAATGACATGATATTGTACATAAAAAACCCTAAAGACTCCACTCCAAAACTACTAGAATTAATATCTGAATTCAGCAAACATGCAGGATACAAAATTAACACACAGAAATCTGTTGCTTTCCTATACACTAATGATGAACTAACAGAAAGAGAAATCAGAAAAACAATTCCATTCACAATTGCATCAAAAAGAATAAAATACCTAGGAATAAACCTAACGAAGGAAGTGAAAGACCTGTACCCTGAAAACTAAAAGACATTCCTCACAGAAATTAAAGAGGACAGTAACAAATGGAAATTCATCCCATGCTCTTGGCTAGGAAGAATCAATATTGTCAAAATGGCTATACTACCCAAAGCAATGTACAGATTCAAAGCAGTCCCTATCAAACTACCAACAGCTTTCTTCAATGATCTCGAACAAATAATTCTAAAATTCATATGACACCACAAAAGACCCCAAATAGCCAAAGCAATCCTGAGAAGGAGGAATAAAACAGGGGGAATTACACTCCCTGACTTCAAGCTCTACTACAAAGCCACAGTAATCAAGACAATTTGGTATTGGCACAAAAACAGACCCACAGATCAGTGGAACAGAAAAGAAAATCCAAACATCAACCCAAACACATGCAGTCAATTAATATTTGATAAGGGAGCCTTGGATATACATTGGGGAGATGACGGCCTCTTCAGCAGCTGGTGTTGGAAAAACTGGACAGCTACATGTAAGAGAATGAAACTGGACTACTGTCTAACCCTATACACAAATGTAAACTCAAGGTGGATCAAAGACCTGAATGTAAGTCACGAAACTATGAAACTCTTAGAAAAAAATATAGGCAAAACACTCTTGGACATAAACATGAGCGACTTAGTCATGAACATATCTCTCCGAGCAAGGGAAACAAAAGCAAAAATAAAGAAGTGGGACTATATGAAGCTGAAAAGCTTCTGTACAGCATAGGACACCATCAGTAGAAGAAAAAGACTTCCTACAGTATTGGAGAATATATTCATAAATGACGTATCTTATAAGGGGTTGACATCCAAAATATATAAAGAACTCACGCACCTCAACAAACAAAAGCAAATAATCCAATTAAAAAATGGGCAGAGGAGCTGAACAGACACTTCTCTAAAGAAGAAATTCAGATGTCCAACAGACACATGAAAAGATGTTCCACGTCACTAATCATCAGAGAAATGCAGATTAAAACCACAATGATATACCTCCTCACACCAGTGAGGATGGCCAACATCCAAAACACAAACAACAACAAATGCTGGCAAGGATGTGGAGAAAAGGGAACCCTCCTACACTGCTTGTGGGACTGCAAATTAGTTCAACCATTGTGGAAAACAGTTTGGAGGTTCCTCAAAAAACTCAAAATGGAAATACCATTTGACCCAGGAATTCCACTCCTAGGAATTTACCCTAAGAATGCAGCAGCCCAGTTTGGAAAAGACAAATGCACCCCTACGTTTATCACAGCACTATTTACAATAGCCAAAAATGGAAGCAACCTAAGTGTCCATCAGTAGATGAATCAATCAAGAAGAGGTGGTAAATATACAGAATGGAATATTATTCTGCCATAAGAAGAAAACAAATCCTTCCATTTGCAACAAAATGGATGGATCTAGAGGGTATTATGCTCAGTGAAATAAGCCAAGCCAAAAAAGACAAGTATCAAATGATTTCACTCATATGTGGAGTATAAGAACAAAGAAAAAATACTGAAGGAACAAAACAGCAACAGACTCACAGAACCCAAGAACAGACTAATAGTTACCAAAGGGAAAGGGACTGGGGAGAATGGGTGGGAAGGGAGGGCCAAGGGGGAAGAAGGGACATTACGATTAGGAGATGTAGTGTTGGGGGGGCACAGGGAGGGCAGTACAACCCAGAGAGGACAAGTAGTGACTCTATGGCATCTCACTATGCTGATGGACAGTGACTTTAATGGGGTTGGGGGGGAGACCTGATGAAGGGGTTAGTGTAATCACCATAATATTACTCATTTAATTGTAGATTAATGATATCAAAATAAACTTATTAAAATAAATAAATAAATAAAGAAGCAAGACAAAAAACAAGTTTTCCAAAGTCTTAAAAGACATTGGTGCTTTGTAAACACACTGTAATGTTTTCCTAATTGTTTATCAACTGAGACTATTTAAACTGGAGCTTCTTTCCTTCGACTGAGGATATCAAAGAATTTCTGAATCCTGTTGTAAATTAATCTCAGTATTTGATTTATCCGTTCTCAAATTCATATTTTTGCCCACAGTTAAATCCTGCTAATTTGTATTCGTGGGGAGGTATTGAGTCTGAAATATAGACTGGCATTGACCATTAAAACTCTCTGTGATAATGGAAAAGTTTTTCATGCTGTCCAATATAACAGCCACTAGCCACATGTGACTATATAGCACTTGAGTGTGGCTAGTGTGACTGAGAATTGAATCTTTAATTTATTTGTTTAAATAATTTAAATCTCAATGTGCAGCTAATGGCTACTATATGGGACAGCTCAGATAAAAACTGTTCAAAGGTTAATTTGATGATATCAAGAAATAAGGATGTGTAGCCATAGAGTCATCCTACTGGAAATATTTGCTTTGATAACCATTTTAATATAGTGCTATTGTTTGCTCAGAAATTATTTTAAGGTAGTTTTTTATGTGAGTGAAACAAATCAATAATTGAAAACTGCTTATCTTTTTGATACATCCATTTTCATAGAGTGAGGAAAGATATCCTTCACCCCACACTGTGTTAGTATATTATATATTCTAAATGTATTAGTGTAGATTTATTATTTTTCTCATACAGAGTAACAACAGAGAGGCCCAAAGTAATATGGTTTTCATTGAACAAGGAATAATAAGAATAATTTCCATTAAAAAACAGAGGAAAGGCTACCAACATAAATACTGGACCTCAAAAATAGTTAGTTCCTATGAGAGAATCCTCAACTAAATACCCAGCATATCCGTGTGTGTGGTGAGAAAAATGAATGAATCTTAGATTTCAGTTAACCAGTGTCTGAACACTTTAATGGTTAACTTTTAACTGAGTTGCCATTTTCATGTAAGAAGCTTAATAAAAATGACCTTAATATGAATATATAAATTTTATCCTTAAAAGTAGTGGCTTTGACATTCTCTAAAGATACCTTAGAGCTTGTTTTTAAACCTGGTCCTGTCTTTTCATTGAAAACCATCAAAAAGAATGCTATTTGCCGACTATTTTCCTAAAATTAAGAGAAGCTTCATTTACTCTGAAAAGTTCTCTTGGCTTCCAATCATGTAAAAATGGAAGCATTGCCAATCTGTCCTAAACGCTGGAGCACAGTTAAGGTAAAATAAGCTTTAGATCCTCAGTATATTCAGTTTGTAAATAGTAGCATGACAACCGAAAGCAAGGAAATAGGGTGTCAGTGAGGGGCATTAGTTCTGAACTGTAGCAAGTGCAGTAGTCCTGTGTGATACAGACATTGGGAGACCATGTTAAAACTACTTTACCAAAAAACTAACTCAATTTTCAGAAGTGAAAAGTGAATTCTCAAGTTTTACAAAGTACAAGAGCTTTGGGAAGTGTGTATTTTGTCATTATAGTTAATTTGCACATACCTCACTGAAGAAAAGGCCAGGGGAGCTAGGCCGAGAACACAGCTGTACAGGCGGCTCAACTAATTGCCTCTCCATCCTCAACCTCATTTATCTTCATTTCTTCCCAATTATACCAAATTATCAATAGTCTCTGTTGCATCAGAGTCTTAATCCCCTTTATTCAGGCAGCATTAGATAGTGGCAGATGAATTCTTGGAAGGAGTCAGGGTAAACAGCCACGAAATGCCATCTCTGGCAGATGGCATTGCTCACAAGCAATGTGACAAAACATTTGGAATTTGTAACTGGGCATTGGTATGAGGATACAAGCTGTTAATATTTTTTTAAAAAGATAATCAAGGTGGTACATGATAAACGTGTAGCCCACATTTTAAAGAAAAAATACAAAGGTACAGGTGTTCATGTCTCAAAAGATTAATACATTTTTATGTGGTATATTCCCACTGAGCACGGTAGCCATGAAATCCTTTCAAGCCATGATGTTTTATGATAATAAATGGCCTATTTTCATTTGAAGCAAGTTACAAGCATTCTGTATTCAAAGACAAAATATCATTTATTTTTCATTCCAATCAAATAACAGACTGTGCAATATTTATTTATTGTGTCTATTGCCAAATGAAAATATGCTTCAAAACTGGAAAACAAACTGAACATCAAAAGGAAAACATATTTGTGAGAAAACAATGTTTGGAAATGCTTAAATGTATTGCTTGGTAAAAATAAGTCAGAATAAGAATTCATTTTTGTATCATTTGTGAAATATCAGTAATATAAATCTAAATAATTTCTTTTCATTTGATGAACAAATCTGTTGATTTTCAGAAATAATTGCATAGCAAGTATGTTTTATGATTTTAACTTTTAGAAGCACATGATCTGTAGACATAGATCATATTATTACATAGATGCAGTGGGAGAAACCAATTTAAATAAATAAGAGAAATCTAAAATAATAAAATAGTCTACCTTAGAGTATTTTATTGTCAAGTCAAAGACATTTTTAGAAGAACTGGTGGATTTATCTTTGACCATTTCTGTCATATCATACAGCCCTGCTTAAGGGGGGGTATCACTTTCATCTTTGTCATCTACATATTAGGTACTGAATTCAGTTGAATGAGCACAAATGAGAGCCCTTTGGTCAGCGACAGAGGAGGGGAAAAATGGGCAAAACTATGGAGCTTCTTTACCCTTGGCATCCCAGGTTCCAGATCTACATGTCTTTTTCTCTTCCCCTTCTTAGGCTACCCCTGGGCAACTGTATCTTATGCCATCTCCATCTCCCACACAGTCTTATCCAAGTTACATCCCAGAAAAGTTCTTTCTCATCTCCATTTCTATAATAGTTTAAATTTTGCATGCTTACTTTATAAAATGTATCTAAACTATCTTGACTGCATGAAATATACCTATATGAATTGAATTGTTAATCAAGGTTGGAAAAATAATAATTTCTAGCCTTTTTTCTAAACTTGCTCTTGAAGCTCCTTAAATTGAAACCCAATTTCTAAGGCTACTTTGTGTTGTGCAGTGTTAACTTGGGAGATTTTAAGATATGTGTGTTGTCCCCACGGATCTATTAAGAGCTCATCCCATTTTTTATTTAGAACTCAGACCCTGGCTGTTCTCTGTTCTACGACCTGGGCAAAACATGTTACTACTGTAGATAACATAATGGCAAAACTACTGTAGACATATTCAAACTTTTAAGATGCCTATAATTTCACAATGTCAATAGCTTTGAAGCTACTATTATTTTAAGCTTCAAAAAGTTAGTTTTAAAACTTAACATACAGACTTTGCTTTCAGTGCCAGGTATAGGTGATGTATTGTTTTTTTTCAAATGTATTCATCATGCCAGATTGTCAGCCTTGGAAATGAAAGTCTGTAGCTTGGCCAAAAGCATCAGACATTCTTTGGCTAGAAGTCCTTGCTACCTTTGCCGCGCTGGCAAATAAGCTGAGCCTGTGTGGTGTGGCCACTGCATATTTAACCTTTCATCCTTATAGGTATGAGTCTGAGCTTAATGGTGGTTCTGTGTTGGGATTTAATAGTCTGTGGACAATAGAGAGAATCCCATACTAAGTTATATTATGCAACTGAATCAGGGCTTCTATGTGAAAGAATATGTAGTCTATTAGTAATTTACAGGATTAAAAAATACAGATTTAGACAAAATAGACTCATTTGTTGAAATTCCACTCCCTCTTTTCTTAGTGAACTACACATAGCATGAAGATACAAAAAATTTAATAATGGTAAAATATTCAACTTTTACTTAAAATATTTCCAACATGTAAAATTGTATTATTTTTATTTTAAGGTCAACTTTGCACCTCCAAATCTTGCTGAATTTTGAAAATGAATAATGAAACATAACTGAAAGATTCTAAAACTTTTCTAACTATTGCGCTGCTCTTGAAAAACTAAAACTTGTTAAAGATAACTAAGGATCATCTAGCATATAGTACAGAATGTATAATCCTATTTTTGAAACATCTACCTCCCATATATGTGTGTATGTATTATGTGTAGTAAAAAATTTCAGCTAAACTATTAATGTATTAAGTATTTTTATGCAATGTTTTCTTTCTATCTTTGAAAAATACTCTTAGAAGAACATTCTGGAATCAGAAAAAAACTCACTTTTTTTTTAACTTTCTTGTCTATACTGCATTGAATAGCCATTTGGAGAGCAAATCATTAGTGCTTCTCCTTGATCACTTGAAAATTTAGTGCATATATTAACTACACTCACCATTATTTTCTTTAAAAAATTAGTGGCTTTTAAAACCAGTAAATTTATTTTAATTATTTCATCCATAATAACTTATTTCCTTTGGTTTGAAAACAGGACATTTCTTTATGTAGGACTCCATTCACAGGGAGATGACACCATGTGCTTCACACTCAAGTCTGTGTGAATGTATGACTCCACTTTGTCATGTTTGATATGATTTTCTTGAATTTGTGTCTTTATGATACAGTAAGCATATAACACCAAAAGAAGGGAGCTATGAAATGGATGTTTTCCTTTTTTTTCATCAAGAAAACAGCCTTCTTTCTAACGTCTGTTAATTCACTACTTGAAAAATAATTCCAGATGGTTAAATAAAGGTTGGGAATTGAGGTTAAAAAAAAACTATCTAGAAAGATTTCTCAACTTAATGCATTTTTATTATATTTTGAATTAGGTATATTTTCATTACTTTAAGCCCATGACTTTTAGCATCTTTTTCTGAAGATTAAACAGATGTTTTGACAATTATATTGGATGTAGTAATGCTGCCTTTTCCATTTGAATTATTTTTTTCAATTGTGCCATTATGCCTTATATGTTTTGTTCTCTTTTCAGTGATTGGCTTCCAAGAAATACTATTATTTTCCACTCTTTTTTCTCTTCAGGCATCAACTTGGCCTTTTTCCTCTTGATGTCTTGCAGGCTCTCCCTCATTTTCAAAATTCAGAGAAAACACTATCCAGAGTTCATGTATATGATTTATGTCTTTAAAAACTAAAAAGAGGGACCTGAATAGAAAAGTGGCTTTCTTGTCTACTTGCAATTGAGAGGTTTTCTTTGAAGGCCTTCCCACTTCATGGCTCACACAGATCTGCTCACTACAGATCTCTGCCTAGTCTAGTCAGCCTGTCTTTGAAACTGCCACTTTCTCAGTTCTTTTCTGGAAGTGTCTCATTTTGTTCCTCAGAGTTGAAACAGTGTGCACATTCACAAAGTTTCAGTTAAAAATGTTTATATCAATATGCCTTGTATAAACAACAGTTGATGACAGTGGTTTAGTGTGTGCATTCTGGAGCTTGTTTGGTTCAATTCCTTACTGTGTGAGCTTGGGCAAATCACTTAATCATTTTTAGCCCGTTTTCTTTATAAAATGTGACTCATTATAGTACCTTCCATATAGGGTTGGTGTAAAGAAACTAGATGAATAGATTCTGGCACTTAATAAGTGTTCAGTGTGCCTTGATCATTTTTTCTGTCACATAGTAAGTGTTCAAGAAATGTAATTTCCATGTATATTAAACTTATATATTGTATTTTTTTCTAAGTAGTGGCCCATACAGCTAATTGTAGTTCTAATTACTCAACATCGTCAAATAGTCCATTTATGAACCTCTTTAATACCATCAGAAGTACCTCACTTAAGTCCCTTATAATAGAAGTGAAAGATTGATTCCATACATACATAGGTACTAAGAACACAGACCTCATAAATGTTTCTTGTCAAGTCTATAATTGTTATGAATTGTTGTTACTTTATTTCTATAATTATTCGTTCTCTTCTCCTACTCCTTTCCCCTCTTCTTTCTTTTTCTTTTCATTATTTTAAAAACCATATTCTTCTGCCCTCTCTTTTTTTCCTCCTAAAATAGATTTTGCTGTATTCACTCTAACCACTCAGTTTAACAAAATATATGTTTCTTCCCCTCTGTATTGTCATCCTGGGCTCTGCCTTGTGCTTCCATTTATTATATTTTGCCCTGTTTTATCACTTTCTTTGAATTTGGGTCTTTAGCTAGAGTCTAAGAAGTGTAGATTTTGTCTTTATTTGAATAAAATGATGATTTTTTCCTGCAGAAATTCTTTCCTCTGTAACTTCCACTTTCACATTATCTGCCTGCTTCTTCCCTCCCCTTTTATTATATTTTGCATTCATTTTAGAGTGATACAAACATGTTTGAAAAAAGTTATAATACATTCTTTCTTCCAATATCCTTCTCATTTCAGTGCTTATTCCATCTTATTAAATATATTGCTTTTTCTTATGGTTCTTTTTTCAAGAAATCCTAGGATTAATACCTACTGTCTGCCAGCCAAACTCGGTCCCCACTGTACAGAAAAAACAAAACAAAACAAAACAAAAATCTGCCCTGCTTTCTTAAGAGGAGATCAGGCTATATATAGTTGTTTAGGTCTCACTCACCCTCCTTAATATATTCAGCTGTTTTGTGAATATACATGTATGTATATGTTCTATACATTATGTATATATGTGTATATATATATATATATATATATATATACACACACATAATATATTTGTGGATATATATATCATAATAAACTTTCTTATATGCCCACAATTTTCGGTACCTTCTTGCATCTGCTTCTGAGACAAAGTTTGGTTTAGTTAATATAATGACTTTTAAGAAAAGACTTGAAGTATATATTTAAATATTCAAAGGGATTTTATTGTATAATTATCAATAGAATCCTTCACCTACATGGTGACAGGCATATTTTTTAAGTATGACTGACTGATGGACAGATTGGGAATTGCTGAATTAATGGGCACATTTCAAATCCTTGGCAAGGCTTGGCAGTAATTACATCTGCTGAACCACTTGATATAATATTGGAAGTAGCCCAGTAAAGTCATATCAGGAGTTCTCAATTTTCAATGCTTTAACACACCTGATTATACAGTTCATTTCAAAGACAAAATGTTTAAATGCATATGGTCACACAAGTAAATGTGTTACCTGCAGAAATAATGTTACTTTTGTAGATTATTAATTCTCAGGGTCACTGTTGGTCTTCATCATACTGGTAGTGTTGTTAAAAAGATATTTACCCTATAGACAAGTCAATGACGTTAATGACTAAAAGCAGTTTACTTTGTCTTTTATATTCTAAAATAATTTAATGATAATAGCTTTCATCTGTTTACTACCTAATATGTCCAGATACTGTATTAAGTGTTTTACATATTCTATCTCATTTAATCCTTGCAACAACCATAAATAGGTAGATATTATTATCTTCATATTAGATTATCAGGAAACAGATTCAAAGAACTTTAGTGTCCTTTCCAAAACCCACAGCTATTAATTAAAGGAACCAAGATTCAACCCCAGATCTGTCTGATGCTCTTTCTCCTATACAATTCTAATTTGGAGAGAATACAATCCTTCCCTCTCTATTTTGTGTCTGTCTTTCTCTCTGCCACTATTTTTCACAGACCTTTGCCAGTGGTCAACTGCCAGTCAAGTAAGATCATTTTAGCCTCAACACTCCAAGGCATACAAATAGGCAGACTGAAATCCCAACAAGAAAAGTTATATGAGTAATAATTAATTCTCCGCATTTGCTACAAAAGATCACAACGGCTTCATTCCAATTTCCTGGGCAAAATTATTTCTATTGTCTAGATACCACTTTATTGTGCCTCCGGATAGTTTTTTGATACTTGTAAGGACTACTCTGACAGGAAAGTATTAATATTTGTAGGGATGATATTAATATATGTGTATTATACATATTAATCATGTGCATACATTAAATGATTAAGTATATCACCATTGAGGGGTCTAAAAAACAGAAATGATGAATTACTCTGCCTCATTCCATGTGGCCAGTCTTGTTCCTTGCTTTTAAGTCTAACTCAGTAGTTTCAAAAGCATGGATTATTTAGTTAAATTAACTGTAATAGCAGTGATATTTATGTAAATAGCAGGTTTATAGACCATAGATCTAGTGTATAAGAAAATGAAAAGTGAGGGTTGTAAAAATTTAACATTGTGAATGCATATTTTGAGAGGATTTCTGGTTGATTGTGAAAATAAATTTAAATTTGTGCTCACTTAATATTTTTTTCATAAGGCAGGTGTCTAAAATGTTTTGTACATTCAATCAGGTAAATAATCAGCATGTTATCTTTGTATAAATTGAATTTTGAGCTATGTACATCTACTAACATATATACAAGATAGAAATTAAATGGTGAGATGAAAATCAAGATTTTAACTAATGCATTTTATTTATTAATTATTTAAAAACTTTTAAAGCATATTATTAATGGCAATAACAGCAATGCAATTAATATGTCCAATCTGATGACCTTGACAATATTTTTACCTTTTAATGAAGGTGGTATAATGTTCCTACAAGGAATAAAAGTGTCAGTTCTGCCATGTTATTGTTCTTCTTGTACTTGCATTATCTTCACTCTGTGGTTGTGTTGTATTGCCCATTAAGTAAAGTTAATTTCGTTAAAAATAAATAATGCAGTTCACAAATCTATTCAATTGGAAATATATAGATCACATCACAATGGGGTAAGAGTAAGTGAAAGATTGGGGTTGCCAATGGCCAGCCACTTGCTCTGTTGTGAGCTCCCACTTTTCCTTTGAGATACCTCTGATCCTTGACTGGTGAGGGCAACAGTGATGATCCATATCTTAAATATTAGTGAAACATAATGTTGTACTTACATTTTAGTTTAAATAAAAATTGAAATTTAAATATCTTGATCTGTCTTCATAGATCATATTTTATATTTTCTGGGGTATATACATATCTCATTTTAGGGACTTAAAATTTAAGGTATATTTCACAAGAGCATATATCACAGCTTATGAATTCTAGGACCCACCTCTTTAAAATAAATACTTAACATTTATTCCAAAGTTGATGTTCAATATTTCTGAAATATGACAGAAAAAGGGAAAAGACAGATGTTGGTGTTGTATGATTATTTATTGCAAAGTGACTTGAAAATATGGTTGTCTTTTAAACAGACAAACCACATGCTATTAAGGGTCAAAGAAGGAACTTAAATTCAGATAAGAAACTATTGTCAATGTCTTGAACTTATATTAGTTTTGAGGATCTTTCATCTTGTGCTAACGCTAGCAAGAAATGAATCCATACTTCAGACTGTCTTCTCACACACATAAAAAGTTCTGTCATAGCCATGGCACACAGTTTATTTGAAATTGAAGGTCTTTTTTTTTTTAATTTGGCTTCAGGAGACACATATTTATACCAGGATGAATACAAGGACAATTTTGAAATGTGTGTGGTTCACAGGAGAGTGATTAAGATAAGTTTATCATTTGAATTGCAGAATAATAGCAGACAAAACCCCATTATTCTTCCTGTGTCTACAGCAAAATTCTTTTAACCAGTGTCTTATTCAAGTTATGCAAACATTACAGTTTGCAAGAGTTTTTTCAACCCTGTCAACACACTCCCCAGGTCATATAGGAGAGCACTGTGCCTTCATTACAGGTGATTTAATTCCCTTATATCTGAAATAATCTTTGAAACTCAGTAATGCAATGTTCAGGTTTGAACCACTGTGCCTTAAAGTAGCATACAGGGAATATGTGCATCTTGCAACATTTTAATTTAGAAACAAATGTACTGTTACTTTGTTTGAGTTTTCCATTTACTTAGTGAAGCCTAGTTCTTAGAATGATGTATGAGTCAGGTGTAATTTATTTGGGTAAGCGTCTGGTGAATACTTAATTTTTAATTACTAATTATACTTTTATGCAGGTTTCCCATTAAATCCAGATATAAGCTTATTTACTGACTATTAATTTTTGAAACTTTTAGACTCCATATGTTTTAGGATGATGATGGTGATGGAAGTGTACAGCTGGGTTTTTTTGTTTGTTTGTTTTGCTTAATTAGAGTGATTCTGATACATTGATACAATAGTTGGAAAACATGCTGGTCCACACTCACTCTCTACTAGTGTTTATGATATATAAACTGTGGTCATGGAACTAAGGTATTCCTTTCTTGTTTTCTGGATATTGCTCTGCTCATTTCCCTCCTACTTTTCCAATTGTCATTTCTGATACTCCACCTTCTTTATTTTTATTTTCAAAAGCTTATTTTGGCAACTGTGATAAGAATCACTTGGAGAAGAGCTTAGAGCTAGGAAAGCCTGTTAAGAGGCTCTTGAGATAGTATAAGTGAGGGAGTAACAAGGGTCCAAATGAAGGCAGTGGCAGTGGAAATAGAAAGGAAACCAATGCAAAGTTGGTTACAGGACCTTGGCCACTTTAGCAGGGAGTGAGGAGGTAGAGAGATGACAATGATACTCATTAGACTGAGACCTTTGAAGGTAGGGGCTCTGTTATCTCTGTATTCCCAGTACCTGAGAATAGCACCTGACACATACAGGAAACTTAAATCTTTCCAGTTGAAACTCTTCAATTATGCAACTACCAGATATAGAGAACAAAGAACCAAGATCTCTTTCATTTAATAGTGGTCAATTTAGTATTGGATATATTGAACAGAAGATGCTGAAGATAACTGTGTTTATTAAACTCTTTTACATAAACTAACCATTGACTTATACTCTAGAATAGCACTGTCTAATATAACTTGCTATAGTGAAGGAAGTAATCAATGTATGTACTTCCCAGTACAGTAGTCACTGGTCTTATATGGCTTTTGAGCACTTGAAATGGGATTAGTACAATTGAAGAGCTGAATTTATTTTATTCCATTTTAATTTATTAAAACTTAAATTTAAGTAACTACATGTAAAAATTAGCTAGTGTAATAGAGAACACAGTCCTAGAGGCCCATCAGTGAGCCTCTAGTGAACCTCTGAAGAAACTTGAAACTCCTAGCCCATAGTCCTAGTGTGTGGCTGTTCCTGTAACCAACATTTCAAAGCAAAAAAGAAGATGAGCTGGTAAAAAGACATCTTCAACATTTTTTTTGGTATTATTAATGTACAATTACAGGAGCAATATTATAGTTGCTAGACTACCCCTATTATCAAGTCCCCCCACATACCCCATTACAGTCACTGCCCATCAGTGTAGTAAGATGCTATAGAGTCACTACTTGTCTTCTCTGTGCTATACAGCCTACCCCATGCCCCCCCCACCCTGCATTATGTGTGTTAATCATAATGCCCCTTATTCCCCTTCTCCCTCCCTTCCCACCCACCCTCCCCAGTCCCTTTCCCTTTGGTAACTGTTAGTCATTCTTGGGTTCTGTGAGTCTGCTGCTGTTTTGTTCCTTCAGTATTTGCTTTGTTCTTATGCTCCACAGATGAGTGAAATCATTTGGTACTTGTCTTTCTCAATCTGACTTATTTCACTGAGCATAATATCCTCTAGTTCCATCCATGTTGTTGCAAATGGTAGGATTTCTTTTCTTCTTATGGCTGAATAATATTCTATTGTGTATATGTACCACATCTTCTTTATCCATTTATCTACTGATGGACACTTAGGTTGCTTCTATTTCTTGGCTATTGTAAATAGTTCTGCAATAAACACGGGTGCATGTGTCTTTTTGAAACTTGGATCCTGCATTCTTAGGGTAAATTCCTAAGAGTGGACTTTCTGGGTCAAATGGTATTTCTAATTTTAGTTTTTTGAGGAATCTCCATACTGTTTCCACAATGGTTGAACTAGTTTACATTCCCACCAGCAGTGTAGGAGAGTTCCCTTTCTCCGCATCCTTGCCAACATTTGTTGTTCCTAGTCTTTTCTATGTTGGCCATCCTAACTGGTGTGAGGTGATATCTCATTGTAGTTTTAATTTGCATTTCCCTGATAATTAGCGATGTGGAGCATCTTTTCATGTGCCTGTATCTTCAACATTTTTAATGAATACTTGTTTTATTTTTTATAAATATCCTTTGAAGTTCCAGATATAGTACATGTATTGCATTGCCAATCTACACCAATCTAAAAGTTGGTAAATATTCCATTTTATGAATGCATACAAGAAAAACAAATAAAAGTACAATATGACAAGGTTTATAGAATATAACACCACTGCATACATACTCCTAGTTTTCCATTCATATATTAATACTTTGGAATGTTCTAAATTCTAAATTAACACCTATTTCTTTCTCTGTTGTGGTGTCTCTGTCTCTGGCTCTCTCTCTGTCTCTGTCCCTGTCTATCTCTTTATATATATATATATATATATATATATATACACACACACACACACAGATATATATACATTCATATACATACATATGTATACAAATGCTTATATATATACATACACATGTGTGTACACATATACACACAACACACAAACTTACAAGCACACATACATGTACCATATTATTTAGAGAAAACAAGGAAGCCTTTGCTGGTTAATTATTCCTTAATTTTTGTTTTTTACTGTGAGCGACCACATCATCAAGCAATGTGCATGCAGCTAGGACTCTAGCTAACCAAAATATTGTATGAATGAGGAAAAAATTGATTTAGGCCATATCCTACATAGACTTTGCTTCCCATTTGGCTGCTTGCCTTGTGCCTTATGTGTATAAGATTACTGGAAATATGATCAATTCAGGTCCATATTTCAAATAATCTGGCTTTATGTTTTGTTATAGCTACAAAAGGCTGAAGGTAAGGATAGCTTGTTGTAAGCATTTACATTTTTCATATCTAAGCTCACTTTTGGATTTAATAATTAACTTACATTTCCTTTTAATAGGTGGCTTTTACATTTTGTGCTTTCCAATCTATAATAGCAAGTCCTACTATGCCTTGTTCCTCGTAAATGTCAAAAGACAGTCCCAACTTGAGTCAGAAGACAGACAGCTCTTTTTTTTATATATGAAGCTGTTGTACACAACTCACTTAAACTTGTAATCTTAGAAACTCAAAGCCACAGAAATAGTAGCCTATCCATTTCTAGTGGATTACTAACCCCTAAGTGGGGGATGATGAATACTGATTACTAAATTATCCTGATAGCCTCACTTTGATTTCAGCCAATGTTTCATTAGCTACCTTCATTGCTTGTTAAAAGCAAAGCATATATAGAAAATGACGATCAGTAGTCCGATAAAAAAAGAGAGCTAAGGTTACAAATGATGTTTGGTATTTGTACTTAGAGGCTTACTGTTTTTATATCTATTTCAAATACTTTGCAGTTTGGGCTTGAAGGGCTATCATAACTTGTCTGAAACACACAATATTTTCCATTGCTTTTCAGGAACCTGACCAGAGTAAGCATTCTGTTATTGGGTGTGTCAGAAAAATGGGTGGGGGAGTACTAGTTAGGCAAAATTTCAGGGTGTTAAAATACTGCCTTGGGTACTACTCTTATGGTCCTGCTACTTTTAAAATCATTATTTTTAAGTAAATTAATATAAAAGTCTTTTCCATCTCTTAAATTTTATGTATCTATTGCAAAGTCCCCTTGATTCAGAGGTCTCTGCCCTCTTGCCAATTCCCTAACAAAGAAAAAGCAGCAAAAATAAACAGTACCCTGGGAACCCTAACATTTTAAAATGAATTTTAAAGAAAAAATTATAATTGTATACTTATGAGTTTTTAACCAAGGCAACAAAACTTTGTCTAATGCTTCTTAAAATTAATATTTCCACATAGTTTATCATTTCATTATCCTTACATTGATTCTAATTAATATTCCTCCTATGTAGAGCTTAAAAAAAATGTAGTTCTCTCTAGCTTTCTCATTAGAAAGGCTGGAATTAAGTTAATTAATTAGCTATACTATTAATGTAGTAACAACCCCTATACTGTTTATTTCATAGCTATAGTATTTTACTAAACATTGAGCTATAATAGGGATATGTAGTTGATATAGAAAACTTGAAATCTTTTTTTTTAAATTTTTTATTAGGTATTATTGAAATACACTCTTAGGAAGGTTACATAATAAAAAACAATGTGGTTACTACTTTTACCCATATTATCAAATCCACACCCATACCCCAATGCAGTCACTGTCCATCAGTGTACTAAGATGCCACAGATTCACTGTTTGCCATCTCTGTGCTACATTATTTCCCCATGACCCACACACCATGTGTACTAAACATAATAACCGTCAATCCCCTTCTCCTTCCCTCTGCACCCGCCTTCCCACACCCTTCCCCTTTGGTAACCACTAGTTACTTCTTGGAGTCTGTGAGTATGCTGCTATTTTGTTCCTTCAATTTTGCTGCAGTGCTATACTCTAAAAATGAGGGAAATCATTTGGCACTTGTCTTTCTCAGCCTGGCTTATTTCACTGAGCATAATATCCTCCAGCTCCATCCATGTTGTTGCAAATGGTAGGATTTGTTTTCTTCTTATGGCTGAATAATACTCCATTATGTATATGTACCACCTCTTCTTTATCCATTCATCTGCTGATGGACACTTAGGTTGCTTCCATATCTTGGCTATTGTAAATAGTACTGCAATAAACATAGGGGTGCATATGTCTTCTTGAATCTGAGGACTTGTATTCTTTGGGTAAATTCCAAGGACTGGTATTCCCTGGTCAAATGGTATTTCTATTTTTAGTTTTTTGAGGAACATCCATATTGCTTCCCAAAATGGTTGAACTAGCTTTCATTCCCACCAGCAGTGTAGGAGGGTTCTCCTTTCTCCACATCCTCACCAGCATTTGTTGTTCTTAGTCTCTTGGATGGTGGCTATCCTTACTGGTGTGAGGTGATATCTCATTGTGGATTTAATTTGCATTTCCCTGATGATTAGTGATATGGAGCATCTTTTCAAATCTGTCTGGATTTCTTCTTTGGAGAATTGTCTGTTCATATCCTCTGCCCATTTTTTCATCGGGTTTTTTGCTTTTTAGGTGTTGAGGTGTGTGAGTTCTTTATATATTTTGGATGTTACCCGCCTGTCAAATATGTCATTTACAAATACATTCTCCCATACTATAGGATGCCTTTTTGTCCTGTTGTTGGAATATTTTGCCATACAGAAGCTTTTTAGTTTGATGTAGTCCCATGTGTTCATTTTTGCATTTGTTTCACTTGCTTGAGGAGATACGTTCAGGAAGCAGTTGCTCATGCTTATATTCAGGAGATTTTTGCCTATGTTGTCTTTTAAGAGTATAATGTTTTCATGACTTACATTCAGGTCTTTAATCCATTTCCAATTTACTTTTGTGTATGGAGTTAAACAATAATCCAGTTTCATGCTCTTGCATGTAGCTTTCCAGTTTTTCCTACACCAGCTGTTGAAGAGGCTGTCATTTCTCCACTGCATGTCCATGGCTCCTTTATCATATATTAATTGACCATATATGATTGGGTTTATACCAGGGCTCTCTAGCCTTTTCCATTGGTCTATGGGTCTGTTTTTGTGCCAGTACCAAATTGTCTTGATTACTGTGGCTTTGTAGTAGAGTTGAATTTGGGGAGCATAATCCCCCCATCTTTATTCTTCCTTCTCAGGACTGCTGTCACTTTTCGGGGTCTTTTGTTGTTCCATATGAATTTTTGAACTATTTGCTCTAGTTCACTGAAGAATGCTGTTGGTATTTTGACAGGAATTGCATTAACTATGTAGATTGCTTTAGGCAGGATAGCCATTTTGACAATATTAATTCTTCCTATCCATGAGCACAGGATGTGTTTCCATTTAGTGGTATTTTTTCATTTCTCTCATGAGTGTCCTGTAGTTTTCAGAGTATAGAACTTTCACTTCCTTGGTTAGGTTTATTCCTAGGTATTTTATTCTTTTTGATGCAACTTTGAATGGAATTGTTTTCCTGATTTCTCTTTCTGCTAGTTAATTGTTAGTATAGAGGAACGCCACAGATTTCTACGTATTAATTTTGCATCCTGCAACATTGCTGAATTCAGATATTAGATCTCGTAGTTTTGGATTAGATTCTTTAGGGTTTTTTTATGTACAATACCATGTCATCTGCAAACAGGGACAGTTTAACTTTTTCCTTCCCAATCTGGATGCCTTTTATTTCTTTGTGTTGTCTGATTTCTGTGGCTAGGACCACCAGTACTATACTGAATAGAAGTGGGGAGAGTGGGCATGCTTGTCTTGTTCCCAATCTTAAAGGAAAAGCTTTCAACTTCTCACTGTTACGTACAATGTTGGCTGTGGGTTTGTCATGTATGGCCTTTATTATGTTGAGGTAGTTGCCCTCTATACCCATTTTGTTTAGAGTTTTTCTCATGAATGGGTGTTGAATTTTGTCAAATGCTTTTTCAGCATCTATGGAGATGATCATATGGTTTTTGTCCTTCTTTTTGTCGATGTAGTGGATGATGTTGATGGATTTTCGAATGTTGTCCCATCTTTTCATCCCTGGAATAAATCCTACTTGATCATGATGGGTGATCTTTTTGATGTATTTTTGAATTTGGTTTGCTAATATTTTTTTGAGTATTTTTACATCTATGTTCATTGGGGATATTGGTCTGTAATTTTCTTTTTTTGTGGTGTCTTTTGTTTTGGTATTAGAGTGATGCTGGCCTCATAGAATAAGTTTGGAAGTATTCCCTTTCTTCTATTTTTGGAAAACTTTAAGGAGGATGGTTTTGGGTCTTCACTAAATGCTTGATAAAATTCAGTGGTGACTTCCGGGAAGATGGCGCTGTGAGCAGGGCAGCAGATATCTCCTCCCAACACTATATTTATCTACGAAAACACAGAAAATACATCTATTCCTAAAAGAGAGACGAGAATACACAGGAAAGCGCACAGCATGCAGCTACACCCGAGAGCACTCGGCACCCCAAGAGGCGGGTAAGATACGGAGCCGTGACCCGGTGGGACCCGAGCCCTCCCCCACCCCAGCGCACCGGCGGGAGCAGAGGAGGCAGAGCCGGGAGGGAGTGGAAGTACACCCCGCGAAGTAGCCAGCCCCGGTGATCTGCGCGGCGAGCGCTGACCCACATTGCGCAGTGCAGCAGAGATTGGAGAGACAGAGTGGCAGGATCTGAGCAGAGAACACGCCAGGGTGCTTGCAGCCGGCTCCTTGGAAGGAAAAAAAAAAAAAGTGCACTTTCTTCAGCAGTTTTAAAGAGACAGGTGCCCAGCGGAGGAGCCGGATCGCCCCAGCACACTCAGCCCAGCAGGCTGGGAGTCCTGGGGAGTTTCAGGAGCCTTAGCTGGCGACTGTGGAAGCGTAGCCATACTTAACACTTCTCACTGAGATCAACAGCCTCCTATTCTTTCCCACCCCTGCCAGACCGATAAAGCGCCCTGCGGAGCGGCACAGTCACAGCTGTGGAATAGTGGGGCAACAGTGCCACCTAGAGCATTCCCACAGAATCTACATCCGGTGGGCATTTTTTTTTGTTTTTTTGTTTTTGTTTTGCTTTTTGTTTTGTTTTTGTTTTTTCTTTTCATTGTTTTTCCTTTTTTCTTTCTTTCTTTCCTTCTTTTTTCTTTTCTTCTTTCTTTTTTTCTTTTTTTTTCTCTCTTTTTTCTTCTCTTTTTAAAGTCTTAAAGAGACCAGCTGACTTACATGGCAACTATCAGTGACCAATTATATAGCCATGAAAAGACAGAGGAATATGGTTCAGACCAAAATCAACCAGACAACCCCAGAGAGGGAGTCTGAGGGGGTGGAAATGCACAGCCTACCTGAAAAAGAATTCAGAATAAACGTCATAACCATGCTGATGGACCTACAGAGAAATGTGCAAGAGCTGAGGGAGGAAGTGAGGGAACTGAGGAAAGACAACACAGAAATCAGACAAGCGATCGACGGGCTTAACAGCAGAATGGATGAGATGCAAGAGACTGTTAATGGAATAGAAAACAGAGAACAGGAGTACAGAGCAGCTGAGGAAGAGAGAGATAAAAGGATTTCTCGGAATGAAAGAATATTAAGAGAACTGTGTGACCAATCCAAACGGAACAATATTCGCATTATAGGAGTACCAGAGGAAGAAGAGAGAGAAAAACGGATAGAAAGTGTCTGTGAAGAAATAATTGCTGAAAACTTTCCCTCACTGGGGAAGGAAGTAGTCTCGCAGTCCACCGAAGCTCATAGATTTCCCAACACAAGGGACCCAAGGAAGACAACACCAAGACACATAATAATTAAGATGGCAAAGATCAAAGATAAAGACAGGGTATTAAAGGCAGCTAGAGAGAGAAAAAAGATCACCTACAAAGGAAAACCCATCAGACTATCATCAGACTTCTCAACAGAAACCTTACAGGCCAGAAGAGAATGGCATGATATATTTAATGTTATGAAACAGAAGGGCGTCGATCCAAGAATATTGTATACAGCACGATTATCATTTAAATATGATGGAGGGATTAAACAATTTACAGATAAACGAAAGTTGAGAGAGTTTGCCTCTCATAAACCACCACTACAGGATATCTTAAATGGACTGCTCTAGATGGAAGCACACCTAAGGCTAAAAAGATGTCACCAGAGAAAATAAAATCATAGCAAAGAAAGCAGACCATCCAAATACTAACTAAAGGCAAAGAATAAAACACCTATTATAGAAAGAATGGAGGAGGAGGAATAAGAAGGGAGATACAATAACTTCACAAGAAAGTTAAGTTAGATTGTTAGATTATAAAGAAGCAACCCTTGAACCCTTGGTAACCACGAATCTGAAGCCAGCAATGGCAATAAGTACATATCTATCAATAATCACCCTAAATGTAAATGTACTGAATGCACCAATCAAAAGACACAGAGTAACAGAATGGATAAAAAAGCAAGACCCATCTATATGCTGCCTACAGGAAACTCACCTCAGATCCAAAGATATACACAGACTAAAAGTGAAGGGATGGAAAAAGATATTTCATGCAAACAACAAAGAGAAAAAAGCAGGTGTTGCAGTACTTGTATCAGGCAAAATAGACTTCAAAACGAAGAAAGTAGCAAAAGATAAAGAAGGACATTACATAATGATAAAGGGGTCAGTCCAACAAGAAGATATAACCATTATAAATGTATATGCACCCAACACAGGAGCGCCAGCATATGTGAGACAAATACTAACAGAATTAAAGGAGGAAATAGACAGCAATGCATTCATCTTAGGAGACTTCAACACACCACTCACTCCAGAGGACAGATCAACCAGACAGAAAATAAGTAAAGACACAGAGGCACTGAACAGCACACAAGAACAGATGGACCTAACAGACATCTACAGAACTCTACACCCAAAAGCAGCAGGATACACATTCTTCTCAAGTGCACATGGAACATTTTTCAGAATAGACCACATACTAGGCCACAAAAAGAACCTCAGTAATTTCAAAAATATTGGAATCCTACCAAGCAACTTCTCAGATCACCAAGGTATAAAACTAGAAATAAATTTTAGAAAGAAATCAAAAAGGCTCACAAATACATGGAGACTTAACAACACTCTCCTAATTAATCAATGGGTTAACGACCAAATCAAAACAGAAATCAAAGAATGTATGGAGACTAATGACAACAACAACACAAAGCCACAACTTCTGTGGGACGCAGCAAAGGCAGTTCTAAGAGGAAAGTATATTGCAATCCAGGCCTATTTAAAGAAGGAAGAACATTCCCAGATGAATAGTCTAAAGGCACAATTAGTGAAATTGGTAAAAGAAGAAAAAATGAGGCCCAAAGTCACCAGAAGGAGGGAAATAATAAAGTTTAGAGAAGAAATAAATAAAATTGAGAAGAATAAAACAATAGAAAAAATCAATAAAACCAAGAGCTGATTCTTTGAAAAAATAAACAAAATAGATAAACCCCTAGCCAGATTCATTAAGAGAAAAAGAGAACCTACACACATAAACAGAATCAGAAATGAGAAAGGAAAAATCACGACGGACCCCACAGAAATACAAAGAATCATAAGAGAATATTATGAGAATCTATATGCTAACAAGCTGGAAAACATAGAAGAAATGGACAACTTCTTAGAAAAATACAACCTTCCAAGACTGACCAAGCAAGAAACAGAAAAACTAAACAGACCAATCACCAGTGATGAAATCGAACTGGTAATCAAAAAAGTAGCCAAGAACAAAACCCCTGAGCCTGATGGATGCACCTCTGAATTCTACCAGACATATAGAGAAGAAATAACACCGATTCTCCTTAAAGTTTTCCAAAAAATAGAAGAGGAGGGAATACTTCCAAACTCATTCTATGAAGCCAGCATCACTCTAATACCAAAACCTGGAAAAGACCTCAACAAAAAAGAAAATTACAGACCAATATCCCTGATGAACGTAGATGCAAAAATACTCAACAAAATATTAGCAAACCGAATTCAAAAATACATCAAGAGGATCATACACCATGATCAAGTGGGATTCATCCCAGGGATGCAAGGATGGTACAACATTCGAAAATCCATCAACATCATCCACCACATCAACAAAAAGAAGAACAAAACCTCATGATCATCTCCATAGATGCTGAAAAATCATTTGACAAAATTCAGCATCTATTCCTGATTAAAACTCTCAACAAAATGGGTATAGACGGCAAGTACCTCAACATCATAAAGGCTATATATGACAAACCCACAGCTAATATCATACTTAACGGCGAGACGCTGAAAGCTTTTCATCTAAGATCGGGAACAAGACAGGGATGCCCACTCTCTCCACTGTTATTCAACATAGTACTGGATGTCCTAGCCACAGCAATCAGACAAAACAAAGACATACAAGGCATCCAGATTGGTAAAGAAGAAGTCAAATTGCCACTATTTGCAGATGACATGATACTGTACATAAAAAACCCTAAAGATTCCATTCCAAAACTACTAGAACTAATATCTGAATTCAGCAACGTTGCAGGATACAAAATTAACACACAGAAATCTGTTGCTTTCCTATACACTAATGATGAACTAACAGAAAGAGAAATCAGAAAAACAATTCCATTCACAATTGCATCAAAAAGAATAAAATACCTAGGAATAAACCTAACGAAGGAAGTGAAAGACCTGTACTCTGAAAACTACAAGACACTCCTAAGAGAAATTAAAGAGGACACTAACAAATGGAAATGCATCCCATGCTCTTGGCTAGGAAGAATAAATATTGTCAAAATGTCTGTACTACCTAAAGCAATCTACAGATTCAATGCAATCCCTATCAAACTACCAACAGCTCTCTTCAATGAACTGGAACAAATAATTCTAAAATTCATATGGAACCACAAAAGACCCCAAATAGCCAAATCAATCCTGAGAAGGAGGAATAAAACAGGGGGAATTACACTCCCTGACTTCAAGCTCTACTACAAAGCCACAGTAATCAAGACAATTTGGTATTGGCACAAAAACAGACCCACAGACCAGTGGAACAGAATAGAAAATCCAAACATTAACCCAAACATATACAGTCAATTAATGTTTGATAAAAGTTCCTTGGATATACAATGGGGAGATGACAGCCTCTTCAGCAGCTGGTGTTGGAAAAACTGGACAGCTACATGTAAGAGAATGAAACTGGACTACTGTCTAGCCCCATACACAAAGGTAAACTCAAGGTGGATCAAAGACTTGAATGTAAGTCATGAAACCATAAAACTCTTAGAAAAAAACTTAGGCAAAAATCTCTTGGACATAAACATGAGCAACTTCTTCACGAACATATCTCCCTGGGCAAGGGAAACATAAGTAAAAATGAACAAGTGGGACTATATCAAGCTGCAAAGCTTCTGTACAGCAAAGGACACCATCAGTAGAACAAACAGATATCCTACAGTATGGGAGAATGTATTCATAAAAAACGTATCTGATAAAGGGTTGACATCCAAAATATATAAAGAACTTATGCACCTTAACAAACAGAAAGCAAATAGTTCAATTACGGTATGGGCAGAGGACATGAATAGACACTTCTCCAAAGAAGAAATTCAGATGGCCAACAGGGATATGAAAAGATGCTCCACATCGCTAATCATCAGAGAAGTGCAGATTAAAACCACAATGAGATATCACCTCACATCAGTGAGGATGGCCAACATTGAAAACACAAACAACAACAAATGTTGGCGAGGATGTGGAGAAAAGGGAACCCTCCTACACTGCTGGTGGGAATGCAAATTAGTTCAACCATTGTGGAAAGCAGTATGGAGGTTCCTCAAAAAACTCAAAATAGAAATACCATTTGACCCAGGAATTCCACTCCTAGGAATTTACCCTAAGAATGCAGCAGCCCAATTTGAAAAGGACAGATGCACCCCTATGTTTATTGCAGCACTATTTACAATAGCCAAGAAATGGAAGCAACCTAAGTGTCCATCAGTAGATGAATGGATAAAGAAGATGTGGTACATATACACAATGGAATATTATTCAGCCATAAGAAGAAAACAAATCCTACCATTTGCAACAACATGGATGGAGCTAGAGGGTATTATGCTCAGTGAAATAAGCCAAGCCGAAAAAGACAAGTATCAAATGATTTCAGTCATAGGTGGAGTATAAGAACAAAAAAAAATACTGAAGGAACAAAACAGCAGCAGACTCACAGAACCCACGAACGGACTAATAGTTACCAAAGGGAAAGCGACTGGGGAAAATGGGCGGGAAGGGAGGGATAAGAGGGATAAAGGCGCATTACGATTAGCATATGTGATTTTGGGGGGGCACGGGCAGGGCAGTACAACTCAGAGAAGACAAGTAGTGATTCTATAGCATCTCACTACGCTGATGGACAGTGACTGTAATGGGGTTGGTGGGGGGGACCTGATGAAGGAGTAGTTTATTAATCGTAATATTGCACATGTAATTGTAAATTAATGATAATAAAATAAATTATATTAAAAACAAAAGTTCAGTGGTAAAGCCATCGTGTCCAGGGGTTTAGTTCTTAGAGAATTTTTGGATTACCAATTCAATTTTGTTGCTGGTAATTGTTCAATTCAGATTTTATCTTTCTTTCTGGGTCAGCCTTGGAGGGTTGTACTTTTCTAGAAAGCTGTCCATTTTGTCTAGGTATCCAGTTTGTTAGTATAAAATTTTTCATAGTGTTTTTTCAGAATTCTTTGTATTTCTGTGGTGTCCGTAGTGATTTTTCATTTCTCATTTCTGATTCTGTTTATGTGTGTAGACTCTCTTTATTTCTTTATAAATCTGGCCAAGTGTTTATCTATTTTGTTTATTTTATCGAAGGACCAGCTCCTGCTTTCATTGATCCTTTCTATTGTTTTATTCTTCTCGAATTCATTTATTTCTTCTCTAATCTTTATTATGTCCTTCCTTCTACTGACCTTCAGCCTCATTTGTTCTTCTTTTTCTAGTTTCATTAATTGTGAGTTTAGACTGTTCATATGAGATTGTTTTTCTTTCCTGATGTGTGCTTATATTGCAATATACTTTCCTTTTAGGCCAGCCTTCTCTGGATGTCAGATTTTCCGGTGTTGAATTATTGTTGTCATTTGTCTCCATATATTGCTTGATGTCTGTTTTTATTTGGTCATTGATCCATTGGTTATGTAGGAGCATGTTGTGAAGCCTCGATGTGTTTGTGGGATTTTTCATTTTCTTTGCGTAATTTATTTCTAGTTTCATACCTTTGTGGTCCTAGAAACTGGTTGGTACTATTTCAATTTTTTTGAATTTACCAAGGCTCTTTTTGTGGCCTAATATATGATCTATCCTTGAAAATGTTCCATGTGCACTTGGGAGGAATGTGTACTCTGCTGCTTTTGGGTGTAGAGTTCTGCAGATGTCTGTTAGGCCCATCTGTTCTAATGTGTTGTTCAGTGCTTCTGTCTACTTACTTATTTTCTGTCTTGTTGATATGTCCTTTGGAGTGAGTGGATTGTTGAAATCTCCTTGAATGAATTCTATTTACCCTTTTAATTCTTTTAATATTTGTGTTACATATGTAGGTGTATCTGTGTTGGGTGCAAAGATATTTATAATGGTTATATCTTCTTGTTGAATTGACCCCTTTATCATTTTGTAATGTCCTTCTTTGTCTCTTGTGACTTCCTTTGTTTTCAAGTGTATGTTGTGTGTTACAAGTACTGCAACTCCTGCTTTTTTCTCCCTATTAGTTGCATGACATATCTTTTTCCATCCCTTCATTTTTTCTACATATGTCTTTGCGTTTAAAGTGAGTCTCTTGTAGGCAGATTATAGATGGGTCTTGTTTTTTTATCAAATTATTTACTCTATGTCTTATGATTGGTGCATTCAGACCAGTTACATTTAGGGTGATATTCATTAGGAATGTACTTAATGTCATTGCATGCTTTAGATTCGTGGTTACCAAATGTTCAAGGTTAACTTCCTTTCTATCTAAGTCTCACTTAACTCACTTAATATGGTATTACAAACACAGTCCAAAGGTTCTTTTTTTTCTCCTCCTTTGTCTTCCTCCTCCATTCTTTATATATTAGGTATCATATTCTGTACTGTTTGTCTATCCCTTGATTGACTTTGGGGATAGTTGGTTTAATTTTGCAGTTGCTTAGTAATTAACTGTTGTACTTTCTTTACTGTGGTTTTATTACCTCTGTTGACAGCTATTAAATATTAGGAACACTTGCATCTATAGCAGTCCCTCCAAAATACACTGCAGTGATGGTTTGTGGGAGCTAAATTCTGTCAGCTTTTTCTTTACTGGAAATTGTTTAAACCCTCCTTCACATTTAAATGATAACCTTGCTGGATAAAGTATTCTTGGTTCCCCACCCATCTGCTTCATTGCATTAAATACATCATGCCACTCCCTTCTGACCTGTAAGTTTCTGCTTTGAAGTCTGATAATTGCCTGATGGGCTTTCCTTTGTATGTGATCTAATTTCTCTCTCTGGCTGCTTTTAATAGTCTGTCCTTATCCTTGATCTTTCCCATTTTAATTACTATATGTCTTGTTTGGGACATGTAGTCCCTTGTGTTGGGAGATCTGTACACCTCCATGGCCTGAGAGATGATCTCCTCCCCTAGATTGAGGAGGATTTCCGCAATTATCTCCTCAAAGACATTTTCTGTCCCTTTTTCTCTCTCTTCTTCTTCTGGTACCCCTATAACGTGAATATTGTTCCTTTTGAATTAGTCACACGGTTCTCTCAATATTCTTTCATTCTTAGAGATCCCTTTGTCTCTCTGTGCATCAGGTTCTTTGTATACCTCTTCTCTAATTTCTATTTCATTTATCATCTTCTCCACCATATCTAAACTGCTTTTAAAACTTTCCATTGTGTTTCATTTCTGATACTGTCTTCCACAATGATTGGATCTCCAACCATAATTCCTCCCTGAGTTCTTGAATATTTTTCTGTACTTCCATGAGTATGTTAATGATTTTTATTTTGAAATCCCTTTAAGGCAGATTCATGAGGTCAATTTCATTTGAATCTTTCTCATGGGTTCTATTCATATTTATAATTTTACTTTAAACCAGGTTCCTTTGTCATTTCGTATTTGTCTAAAGTTCCCTCTAGTGCCCAGAAGCTCTACTCTCTGGATCTGCTTGGTCCCTAAAGCAATGTCGGGGGTCGTAGGGTAGTGGTATTGGTTCCTTAGGGGAGAAAAGATCTGTTTCCTGCTTCCCAGCCTCTGTGCCTGTCTCCATTGCCAGAACCAGTGGGCTGAGCATACAGGTATAAGCCTCTATGCTTTGCGTTTGTAGTTGCTGCAGACAGTGCTTTCTTCTGGCCTGCCTAATGCCATGGTAGGGTATGCTGGTTTGCACGCCAAGTAGGGCTTTCTGAGAGAAAGTCTCAGTAGACTGCTTATCACGGGGGTGTCCTTGGACCTGTGTAGCCAGCCAGGGAGCTGCAGCTCCTGAAGTTTGTAAAGTTCCCAACCTGCTGGGCAGAGTGCACCCTGACAATTTTGTCTACCTGTCCTTTCTCTTGAGCTCTAAGCTCTGTGCAATCCTTGGCCCTTTAGCCACCCTCTTGCTATTAGGAAGTCTCTCACACTGCACACCTTTCTTTTGTTCCAGAGCAGTCAGATATGGATCCCTACTTTCCACCAGTGGCTGGAGTCTCCATCTCTCCAGGTATTCTGCCTGTCTTAGCTTTCCAACCCCCTAATTATGAGAGTACCATGAAAACACCATGAAATGTAGGTTTGTGATCACAGATCAGACCTCCGGAGTTTGGTGTTATTCTGCAGTCCCAGGCCTCCACTCCCTCCCTGCTCTGGTTCTCTTCCTCCCCTTCAGAGAGCTTTGGTGGGGGAAGGGCTTGTGTCCCAACCGGTCACGGCTTTGGGACTTTACCCTGTTCCATGAGGTTTATTCTTTTCTCCAGGTGTATGCAGTTTGGTGCAGTCCTCTTTCTTGTTGCTTTTTCAGGATTAGATGTTTTAGTTATATTTTTGTATTATATGTGGTTTTAGGAGGATGCCACTGTCTCACCTCTCATACTGCCATCTTTAATCCTTCACCAGAAAATCTGAAATTTTTATTCCACTCTTGAGGATTTGCTGCCCTTTCTACATTACTCTCACTACTTAGGACTGTGTTATGTTAGTTTTTACTTAATATTAAGTTTCTTGAAGTAAAGATGAAGACTTTGATGAGGTTTCTCTATTTTCCCTAACCCACTGCTACCTGGTTTCTTAGATATACTTTGTTGAAATGCTATCCAGTTTTTCTCCTTTTTACTGGAGGGTTTCCCTCACAAAGCTGGGATGACTTGGCTCTGCCAAGGATGCATATTTTCATGTTATGTGTTGATTTGTATCCGTCTAAAATTCATTTTTTGAATCCCTAATCTCTAGTGCCTCAGAATGTGACCATATTTGGAGATTATAGCTTTGAAGATGTGATTAAGTTTAAAATGAGGCCACTAGTGTGGGCCCTAATCCAATCTGACTGTGTCCTTATAAGAGCTTTCTACAGAAAAAATACCAGGGATGCACACACTCAGAGAAAAGACCAGCTAAGGACACAGAGAAATGGCAATCTGTAAGCAAGGAAGAAAGGCTTCAGGAGAAACAAACCTGCTGACACTTTGATATTGGACTTCTAACCTCCAGAACCATATGAAAATGATTTTTTCTTGTTTAAGCTACCCATTCTATGGTGTCTTGGCCCATTTGTGCTCCTTTAACAAAAACAACAGACTGGGAGGCTTATAAACAACTAATTTATTTCTCACAGTTCTGGAGGCTGGAATCCCATGATAAAGGTACAGGTATATTCAATACCTGGTGAGGTCCCACTTCCAGGTTCATAGACAGCCATATTAAAACTGTGTTTTCACATGGCAGACGGGTGTCAAGAACTCTTTGTGTTCTCTTTTACAAAAGTGTTTATGCCTTTCATAACCTAGTTATCTCCCAAAGGCCCCACCTTCAAGTACCATCACATTGATGGTTAGGGTATAACATGAATTTGCAGGGGGGCAAAAATTTTCAATCTATAGTATATGGTATTTTGTTATGGTAGCCCTAGGAAGGAAATACACCTAGAGATAGATAGGTACATAGAATATAGTTGATGATAGATAGATAGATCAATTATAGATATATAGATAGTAGATAAATAGATAGATATGGATAGATAATAGGGACGTGGATTGAAAAAGAAAGGTTGATACCCAAGCCCTCCATATCATGGTTAAAACAAAACGGTTCGGCCCAGGTTAGATTGACAAAAATATTTTGATGACTTTAAGTGCAGTGGTTGTTAATACAGATTGGCAAGGGATTGTAGGGCAAAGCAGTTTGGGGGCAACAAAACCTTGAGATTGAGTTATAAGTCAATTTTTACATAATTAAAAATGTAATGATTTTAGATCAAAAGATAAAAATGTGTCCAGAGTTCTAATGCCTCCTAATGCAAATATCCAGGACATCCCACACTCCTTGGTAAATTCACTTCATATGCAGTTGCCTTCCGAATGCAGGATAATTTATTATATCCATACTGGGTGAAGATGGGAAAAGCTGGCAAGCACCATCTTTCTATAATTTTTAATGCAGTAATGAAAAAGATGAGAGTTGTTGGAAAAGTTCATCTAAAATTCACATCAAAGCAAAGAAACACTTTGAAATTCTTTAATAAGGTTTTAAGAAACATTTCTATGCAAGTTTATTTAGAATACATGATGTATAAAACAGGCTAATACCTAATATACAAATTAATGTTGAATGTGAACTAAAAGATTTTCAATTTATAAAATAAATATTGGCATACGCTTAGCCCCAGTATTGCTGTATGCTGCTGGCATAGTTTAGTGTCTTCTAAATATATCTTCGTCAGTGTTTTGCTCATAATTTTGTAAATTACAGTTGTGTAATAGTGAGCTAATTCATATCTTGGACATAGTGCTAAAATGATGGAGTGGTTCCGTTTTTACTCAGCAATTGATCTTTCACATTTTTGCATTTTCCGGTATTAATCATATTTATTGCTCCAATATTACTATAAAGAATTCTCAGTAGTTATTTTCATCATTTATTAAGATACTCCCCTTCCCCCACCATTCCTGTTCATTACAACATAACAATGTCTCATTGATTTTAATTGGAATTTCAAATTTGTGAATGTTAAATTATGAGAATGCACCAACCATAAATTACCTCCATGCTTATAGGCAGTAATTATACAACAGCAAACATCTGGACAAAAAGAACAATTGATGTAATCATAGGAGTGTTGTATGCTTTCAATGAATACACCAAACCTCGATATGATCAAGAGAATGATTTCTGGTTCATTAAGCGAGTCTATCAAATTCAACCAAATTTCCTATCTTCTAAGCTTCCATGCATGTAAAGTGAGTGGCTTACAGTGGGAATTGAGCAATTAGCTACTTGTTTCTTCCCCATTTGATTGGAAGAGCTTTGTCTATATAGGAAAAGGCATGTACTCCTCAGCCTTTATATATGCTCTGGGAAAATCTGGTGTTTCCTCATTTGGAACTCTTTTAACCTTGTTTAAGACCTGCCAGGACTCCCACCTTTGGAGTAGATACTGACATTGGCCAAGAGGGGCGTTGAATGAGTCATGATGAGAAGATAGATTCCAAGATGTGGGGTAAGATTAGATTAATGGGTAGAAAAGTAAAAAACAAAACAAACAAACAAAAAACCTATCAGAGATTCTGTTTGCTTTAATAAATTTTAAATATTCAGAGAGAATACCAATTGGCCCTGAAAGCATTTCCCTAAAGTTTTCAACTCTAAACACTGCTTTTGCAAATTTGGTACTTAAAAGCAAAAGTATAAAAATGTTCAAAACCTTTGAACCACAAATACAACTATAGAGAATTAATTGATTCTAAGGAAATAATTCAAATGAATATGGTTACTGAAATTTAGATTTGTGACAGATTTGAAAAAACTCAGAGTCCAGTGTCTAATAAATCATAGTACATTAGCCTAGTAGACTATTGTGTAGCTGTTATACTTTGTAAATATGATACCAGAAGCAACATGGCAGGGTGTCTACAATGTAAAAATGGGTATCCATATGAACAAAGCTTGGGAGGGCACTCAAAGACAAAAAAATAATTATAATGTTGACTTTTAGGAATATGAGCATGTTGATTTCTAGCTTCTGTTTTTAACCAGTAAATGCACATATTTTGCTGATTGCCCAACATTGCCATGCCTTATACCCTTCTGCAAAACAGGTCATTGTTTTAGGCAGTGGATTGAATAGAGTCAGGCAGGTGGAGATGTTAATGTCACAATCACAGCATGGGAATGGGAATAGAACCACTCACGTCTGAGTGAATAAACCACATCAAGCAAATAAATGTAGCTGCCCACACAACCATTTTGTTTCCTAAAGTCAGACTGGTTGCTGCTACAGTGACTGGAATTCAACCCCTTACCCCTCTGTTTAAAGCATTCTCCTAAGAAGAATAATTCTGTGGTTGTTTCCTATAGAGTTTTAAGCAATGATTCTGTCCCCTCAGTATGCTAACGTATCAGGTGAAATAGCCTATGCTACTGTAGAATATTATGATAATATAATAGTATGTATTGATTGATGCACATTTCAATTCACTCTTTAGCATGGATAATCAAAGTAAAGTAGAATTTCAAGTTTGGGGCCATTGTTTTGTGTTTTATCTAGCTATTCTATGCAAAAGCTGCTGTTATGAACAGATTAGGTTACTGAGGGCTGGATATAGGAACAAAGTAACTGATCATTCTGTTTCTTACCACATATTTTGTATGTTATCATGCTCTTATAAATGAGTGTGCTATTTCTGAGTGAACAGCCACTTCTCTTCATTAAAATATAGCACATGCATGTCAGAGGGTTGGAATGAGGGGCAGTACTTGTCAGTTAATGACCGTCAACATGTAAGTGGTTTCAAAAGCTATTCATTCTGATTTGAGATTTGTTTAGACTACCTGTAAGGCAGGTGGGCCTATATATATATTTTTTGCCATTTTTTATAAAGGTATTATTGATATACAATCTTATGAAGGTTTCACATGAAAAAAAATGTGGTTACTACATTTACCCATATTATCAAGTCCATACTCATACCCCAATTGAGTCACATACCATGTGTACTAAACATAATACCCCACAATCCCATTCTCCAACCCTCCCCACCTGCCCTCCCACACCCCTCCCCCTTTGGTAACCACTAGTTCCTTCTTGGAGTCTCTGAATCTGCTACTATTTTGTTCCTTCAGTTTTGCTTCGTTATACTCCACAAATGAGGGAAATCATTTGGAACTCGTCGTTCTCCACCTAGCTTATTTCACGGAGCATAATATCCTCCAGCTCCATTCATGTTGCAAATGGCAGGATTTGTTTCCTTCTTATGGCTGAATAGTATTCCATTGTGTATATGTACCACCTCTTCGTTATCCATTCATCTACTGATGGACACTTCGGTTGCTTCCATATCTTCGCTATTGCAAAAAGTGGTGCAATAAACATAGGGGTGCGTACGTCTTTTTGAATCTGAGAAGTTGTATTCTTTGGGTAAATTCCAGGGAGTGGGACTCCCGGGTCAAATGGTATTTGTATTTTTAGTTTTTTGAGGAACCTCCATATTGCTTTCCACAATGTTTGAAGTAGCTTACATTCCCACCATCAGTGTAGGAGGGTTCCACTTTCTCCACATCCTTGCCAGCATTTGTTGTTCTTAGTCTTTTGGATGGTGACCATACTTACTGGTGTGAGGTGATATCTCATTGTGGTTTTAATTAGCATTTCTCTGATGATTAGTGATGTGGAGCATCTTTTCATGTGTCTGTTGGCCATTTGAATTTCTTCTTTGGAGAACTGTCTCTTCATACCCTCTGCCCAATTTTTAATCGGGTTATTTACTTTTTGGGTTTAGAGGCATGTAAGTTCTTTATGTATTTTGGATGTTAACCCCTTGTCGGATATATCATTTACAAATATATTCTCCCATACTGTTGGACGCCTTTTTGTTCTGTTGATGGTGTCCTTTGCTGTACAGAAACTTTTTAGTTTGATGTAGTCCCATGAGTTCATTTTTGCTTTGTTTCCCTTGCTCGAGGACATGCGTTCAGGAAGAAGTCGCTCATGCTTATATTCAGGAGATTTTTGCCTATGTTGTCTTCTAAGAGTTTTATGGTTTCATGACTTACATTCAGTTTACTTTTGTGTATGGGGTTAAACAATAATCCAGTGTCATTCTCTTGCATGTAGCTGTCCAGTATTGCCAACACCAGCTGTTGAAGAGGCTTTCATTTCCCCATTGTATGTCTATGGCTCCTTATCATATATTAATTGACCATATATGTTTGGGTTTATATCAGGGATCTCTAGTCTGTTCCATTGGTCTAAGGGTCTGTTCTTGTGCCAGTACCAAATTGTCTTGACTACTGTGGCTTTGTAGGAAAGCTTGAAGTTGGGGAGCATAATCCCCCCAGCTTTATTCTTCATTCTCAGGATTCCTTTGGCTATTCAGGGTCTTTTGTGGTTCCATATGAATTTTAGAATGATTTTCTCTAGTTCGATGAAAAGTGCTGTTGGTATTTTGATAGGAATTGCATTGAATCTGTAGATTTCTTTACACAGGATGACCATTTTGACAATATTAATTCTTCCTATCCATGAGGATGGATGTGTTTCCATTTATTGGTATCTTCTTTAATTTCTCTCATGAGTGTCTTTTAGTTTTCAGACTCTAGGTCTTTCACTTCCTTGGTTAGGTTTACTTCTAGGTACTTTATTCTTTTTGATGTAACTTTGAATGCAATTGTTTAATGATTTCTCTCTCTGCTAGGTTATTGTTAGTGTATAGGAATGCCATAGATTTCTGTGCATTAATTTTGTGTCTGGCAACTTTCCTGAATTCATATATTAGATATAGTAGTTTTGGGGTAGATTCTTTAGGGTTTTTTCTGTACAATATCATGTCATCTGAAAATAGGGACAGTTTAACTTCTTCCTTGCCAATCTGAAAGCTTTTTATTTCTTTGTGTTTTCTAATTGTTGTGGCTAGGACCTCCAGTACTATGTTAAATAGAAGTGGGGAGAGTGAGCATCCTTGTCTTGTTCCCTATCTTAAAGGAAAAGCTTTCAGCTTCTCGCTGTTAAGTATAATGTTGGCTATGGGTTTTTCATATATAGCCTTTATTATGTGGAGGTACTTGCCCTCTATACCCATTTTGTTGAGAGTTTTTATCATGATTGGGTGTTGAATTTTGTCAAATGTTTTTTCAGCATCTATGGAGATGATCATGTGGTTTTTGTCCTTCTTTTTGTTGATGTGGTGGATGATGTTGATAGATGTTCGAATGTTGAACCATCCTTGCATCCCTGGAATAAATCCTACTTGATCATGATGGATGATCCTTTTGATGTACTTTTGAATTTGGTTTGCTAATTTTTTGTTGAGTATTTTTGCGTCTATGTTCATCAGGGATATTGGTCTGTAGTTTTCTTTTTTGTGGTGTCTTGGCCTGGTTTTGGTATTCAAGTGATGTTGGCTTCATAGAATGAGTTTGGAAGTATTCCCTCTTCTTCTACTTCTTGGAAAACTTTAAGTAGGATGGGTATTACATCTTCACTAAATGTTTGATAAAATTCAGCAGGGAAGCCATCTGGTCCAGGCATTTTGTTCTTAGGTAGGTTTTTGATTACCAGTTCAATTGCGTTGCTGGTAATTGTTCTGTTGAGATTTTCTGTTTCTTTCTGTGTCAGCCTTGGAATGTTATATTTTTGTAGAAAGTTGTCCATTTCTTCTAGATTATCCAGTATGTTAGCATATAATTTTTCATAGTATTCTCTAATAGTTCTTTGTATTTCTGTGCTGTCTGTAGTGATTTTTCCTTTCTCATTTCTGATTCTGTTTATTTGAGTAGACTCTCTTTTTTCTTGATAAGTCTGGCTAGGGGTTTATCTATTTTGTTTATTTTCTCGAAGAACCAGCTCTTGCTTTCCTTGATCCTTGATCATTTCTATTGTTTTATGCTTCTCGATTTTATTTATTTCTGCTCTAAACTTTATTATGTCCCTCCTTCTACTGACTTTGAGCCTCATTTTTTCTAGTTTCATTTATTGTGTGTTTAGACTGCTCATATGGGAATGTTCTTATTTCCTGAGGTAGGCCTGTATTACAATATACTTTCCTTTTAGCACGTCCTTCGCTGCATCTGACAGATTTTGTGGTGTTGAATTATGTTGTCATTTGTCTCCATATACTGCTTTATCTCTGTTTTTATTTGGTCATTGATCCATTGATTATAAAGGAGCATGTTATTAAGCCTCCTTCTGTTTGTGCAATTTTTCATGTTCTTTGCCTTATTCATTTCTAGTTTCATTCCTTTGTGGTCTGAGAAGCTGGTTGATAGAATTTCAATCTTTTTGAATTTACTGATACTCTTTTTGTGGCCTAGTATATGATCTATTCTTGAAAACGTTCTATGTGCACTTGAGAAGAATGTGTATTGTGCTGCTTTTTGGTGTAGAGTTCTGTAGATGTTTGTTAGGTCCATCTGTTCTTATGTGCTGTTCAGTGCCTCTGTCTCCTTGCTTATTTTCTGTCTGGCTGATCTGTCCTTCAGAGTGAGTGGTGTATTGAAATCTCCTACAAATAATGCATTCCATTTTATTTCCCCATTTAATTCTGTTAGTATTTGTTTCACATATGTAAGAGCTACTGTGTTGGGTGCATAGATAATTATTATGGTTATATCTTCTTGTTGGATTGACCCTTTTATCATTATGTAATGTCCTTCTTTGTCTCTTGTGACTTTCTTTGTTCTGAAGTCTATTTTGTCTGATATAACTACTGCAACTCCTGCTTTTTTCTCCCTATTACTTGCATGAAATGTCTTTCTCCATCCCTTCACTTTTAGTCTGTGTATGTCTTTGGGTTTAAAGTGAGTCTCTTGAAGGCAGCATATAGATGGGTCTTGTTTTTTTTATCCGTTCAGTGACTCTATGTCTTTTTACTGGTGCATTCATTCCTTTTACATTTAGGGTGATTATGGATAGGTATGTACTTATTGGCATTGCAGGCTTCATATTCGTGGTTACCAAAGTTTCAAGGTTAACTTCCTTATTATCTAAGCATCTAACAACTGAAAATATGCTATTACAAACACAATCTAAAAGTTCTTTTATTTGTTTGTTTGTTTTTCCCTCCTTTTTCTTTCTCCTCCATTCTTTATATATTAGGTGTCATATTCTGTACTGTTGGTCAATCCCTTGCTTGACTTTAGGGACAGTTAATTTAATTTTGCATTGTCTTAATAACTATCTGTTCTGTTTTCTCTACTGTGGTTTTATTACCTCTGATGGCAGGTATTAAACCTAGGAACACTTCAATCTATAGCAGTCCCTCCAAAATACACTGTAGAGATGCTTTGTGGGAGGTAAATTCTCTCAGCTTTTGCTTATCTGGTAATTGTTTAATCCTTCCATCAAATTTAAATTATAATCTTGCCAGATAAATTAATCTTGGTTCCAGGCCCTTCTGATTCATTGCATTAAATGCATCATGCCACTCCCTTCTGGTCTGTAAGATTTCTGCTGAGAAGTCTGATGATAGCCTGGTGGTTTTTCCTTTGTACATGATCTTATTTCTCTCTCTGGCTGATTTTAATAGTCTGTCCTTATCCTTGTTCTTTCCCATTTTAATTACTATATGTCTTGCTGTTGTCTTCCTTGGGTCCCTTGTGTTGGGAGTTATGCACACCTCCATGGCCTGAAAGTCTATGTTCTTCCCCCAGATCGGGCAGATTTTCAACAATCACCTCCTCAAGGACACATTCTATCCCCTTTTCTCTCTCTTATTCTTCTGGTACACCTATAATGTGAATATTGTTCTGTTTGGATTGGTCACACGGTTCTCTCAATATTCTTTCATTCTTAGAAAACCTTTCTTCTCTCTGTGCATCAGGTTCTTTGTATTCCTCTTCTCTAGTTT
Source organism: Smutsia gigantea (assembly GCA_032199065.1). Taxonomy (NCBI): domain Eukaryota; kingdom Metazoa; phylum Chordata; class Mammalia; order Pholidota; family Manidae; genus Smutsia; species Smutsia gigantea. The sequence continues at coordinate 18,132 of JAVSCE010011789.1, read as the reverse complement.
CTATTTCATTTATCATCCCCTCCAATGTATGCAATTGCTTTTAATAGAGTCCATTGTGCTCTTCAATGATTGAATCTCTGACCGGAATTCATTGCTGAGTTCTTGAATATCTTTCCGTACCTCCATGAGCATGTTAGTGATTTTTATTTTGAACTTCTTTCAGGGAGAGTCATAAGGTCCATATCATTTAAATCTTTCTCAGGAGTTGTATTAATAATTTTACTCTGGACCAGGTTCCTTTGGTGTTTCATAGTTGTGTGTGGCACCCTCTAGTGCACAGAAGCTCTGCTCTCTGGAGCTGCTCAGCCCCTGAAGCAATGTCAGGGATTGTAGGGGATTGGTATTGGTGCCTCACGGGAGGAAAGTTCTGTTTCCTGGTTCCTGGCTGCTATGCCTGTCTCCACTGCCTGAACCAGTGGGCCATGCACACAGGTATAAGCCCTGTGCTTTGCCTTTTCGGATGCTGGAAACAGATATTCCCTCTGGCTGGTCTAACACCAGGGAAAGGTTTCCCAGTTTGCAAGCATGGTGGGGCTGGCCAGGAGAAAGGGGCATTACTCTGCCTGTCACAGAAGGGGTTCTTGGAGCTGTGTAGGAAGCCAGGGAGCTGAAGCATCTGAAGATCGTGAAAACTCCCAATCTGCTGGGCAGAGTGCACACGGACAATTTTGTCTACCTGTCCTTTCTCCTGAGCAGTCAGTTCTGTGCAATCCTTGATCCTTTAGCAGCCCTCTTGCTAAGGGCTTCTTTGTTAGGAAATCTCTCAGACTGCTCACCTTTCTTTTGTCCCAGAGCAGCTGGATGTGGATCCATGCTTTCCTCAAGCAGCTGGAATCTTAAGTATCTCCATGAATTCTGCCTGTCTTAGTTTTCCAACCCCCTAATTACGAGAGTATCATGCAAGCACCATGAAATGGAGGTTTGTGCTCCCAGAGCAGATCTCCAGAGTTAGATATTCAGTAGTCCCAGTTCTCCACTCCCTCCCTGCTCCATTCCTGTTCCTCCTGCGGGTGAGCTGGAGTGGGGGAAGGGCTTGGATCCCACAGGACCACAGCTTTAGTACGTTAACCTTTTCCGTGAGGGTTGCTCTTGTCTCCAGGTGTATGCAATTTGTTGCCATCCTGTTACCTGTTGCTCTTTCAAGAGAAGTTGTAGTAGTTATATTTTCATATTATATGCAGTTTTAGGAGGAAGCCTCTCTCTCACCTCTCATGCTGCCATCTTTAATCCAAAATCCAGTGGGCCTATATTAGAAGTGAGCATTCTTTAGTCCTCCCAGAGGCAACTTATATCCAAGGAGTTGAAATTTTTGAAACCATCATAAAAATGAATTATGTATGTTTAATAATAATTCTGTAAGTAGTAATATTATTAATTAGAAGCCTAAATAGGTAATTTAAAAAACCTCAAAGAAAGTTGTCAAATTGCTGTCTGTTTATATGAATGCTTTTCAGGTGGAAGTGAATCTTCCTGGGATAAAGACAAGATGCAGTCTCCTCTTGCTGCTCCTGGACCCCATCATGGAATTGCTCATGCGGCCCTGGCTGGCCAGCCAAGCCTTGGGACTGCTCCTACCCTCAATCCACTGCAACAGAACCACCTGATGACTAACAGTATGTATACTTTCCTTCAAAAACTTGGTGTGTTGAGAAAAATACCATGAAAGACCCAATGGACACATTAGGATAGCAGGACTAATCTATTTCTCTTTAATAATAATTAACAGTTTAAAGTTAGAAGGGTAGGTAAAAAGTGATTCATTTGAAAGGGTGGGGTTTATAGAGATGGATTGAGAGGCCATGTAGCAGAGTAGTTAAGAATATTTTTTAATAGTTTATGGCTATAGCTACATAAACTTGGGTTTGAATTTCAAAGCTTTTCAATCCCATATCAGGGTTTGACTTTGGAAAAGTCACCTAACTTTTCCAAGTCTCATTTTCCCATACTATAAAAGGGGAATAAAAATACACCGACTCATTAAGGTCATTGTGCATGCTAAAATAATATAGGAAAAGAGCTTAACAGCACCTTGCATATAGTGAATACTATATAAATTATTGGTATCATTACTCAGTAATCAAATTACAGCTAATGAATGTAAATTCAGGTTTAGATGATATTTTTAGGAACTTCAAAGACTCAGAAGCCTTTATGCAGGAAAGCAGCTATTATATACATTAGTTACCTAAAATCCTACTTTTCCTACAAACAGGAAATCTGGGAAAACAGTTCCAGTATTTCTTTCCCTGAGACTCATTCTTCCACTAAACTCTAGGATTAGGACAACAGAAGCATTCTAAGCTATTTTAACATGATATCCCAAATCTTAATGAAGCATCAGTTATTAAGCATACAAAACAACTTATGGTGTGTTACTTTAAAGAGTTTATAGTCTCAGGGTGAAATTTCTCAAAAAATAGAATGTTAAGAAAAGACAAAATGAATGGCAGAAAAGTTATAAATATGTTATGAGAAGTCATAAAAGACTTATTAAAATAGTTATGTGATAAAGGAAGGGAACTTGGAGGACCTCTGGGTTCTGGTCTAAGAGCATAGAAATTATTACTCCTGTACTCCCAACCAAAAAAAGTGTAAAAATATGAAAACCAGCAACTCTTCTAAATCAAACAGACTGAATTCACAGACAATAGCTATCTCCAAAACAGGATGGATAGGTGGATACAGAGAATCACAGTTTACAGGGAGCGCAACCCACATCTGTAGCCTGGTAGAAACATTTAAAGGGTAAATGAACAATTTCTGGAGACTCAGTGTAGATCTGGCTTAAGAGAATAAAACTCTTGGATGCTCATCCCTGCACTTTCATGAATTTTACTTCCAGGAGCCCCATCAGGTTCTCAGGGTGAATTCCTGAGATAATTCCCCTCATGGTCTGACAGGGGAAGAGGAAAAGTAACCATTTCAAAATATGCCCAGACAAAGCAGCCATGCCGAGGCTTCCCACAGAGATCAGCAGCGTGCCATTGTTCCCCTGCCGCCAGCACCGCCGGCGGATCCACCAAAGCTGCAGAACAGTGAAGGAGTGGCCCGCCCACAACAACCTCACTGAATCTACTCTCAGCTGGTGCGCAGCTAAGCAGGAAAGGCTCCAGAACTCAGAACAAGGGCTGGAAGGCAGCAAGGGGACCAGAACGCACCCAGTGAAACTGCAAATCCCTGCAGTGCTATAGGCTAGGCTGAGGCAGCTCCATGCACAGGCAGCTCAGGGTATTATCCCAGTGACTGCCTCCTGCTGTGAGGGAAACCAGCTCAGGCCCCGGAGAAGGGAAAGGAGAAAAACAAGGATTAAGAAATTTGTTCTCCCAGCTGACACACGTGGCACATACCAGAGACCACATCGATTGCCATAAAAAGACAGAGGAATATGGTCAAACCAAGGATCACACAGACAACCCCAGAGACAGGGCCTGATGGGGCAGACATACACAATCTTCCTGAAAATGAGTTCAGAATAAAAGTCATAACCATGCTGATGGATCAACAGAGAAATATGCAAGAGCTAAGGAAGGAAGTGAAGAAAGACAATGCAGAAATCAGACAAGCGATTGATGGGCTTAAGAGCAGACGGAACGAGGAGCAAGAGACAGTTAATGGAATAGAAATCAGAGAACAGGAATACAGAGAAGCTGAGTCAGAGAGAGATAAAAGGATCTCTACAAATGAAAGAATATTAAGAGAACTGTGTGATCAATCCAAATGGAACAATATTCATATTATAGGAGTACCAGGAGAAGAAGAGAGAGAAAAAGGGATAGAAAGTGTCTTTGAAGAAATAATTGCTGAAAACATCCGCAAGCTGGGGAAGGAAATAATTTCTCAGGCCACAGAAGCCCACAGATCTCCAAACAGAAGGGACCCAAGGAAGAAAACACCAAGGCACATAGTAATTAAAATGGCAAAGATCAAAGAAAAGGACAAAGTATTAAAGGCAGTGAGAGAGAGAAAAAAGATCACCTACAAAGGAAAACCCATCAGGCTATTATCAGACTTCTCAACAGAAACCTTACAGGCCAAAAGAGAAGGGCATGATATATTTAACGTAATGAAACAGAAGGGCCTTGAACCAAGAATACTGTATCCAGCACGATTATCCTTTAAATTTAAGAGATGGATTAAACAATTCCTAGACAAGCGAAAGCTGAGGGAATTTGCCTCCCACAAACCAACTTTACAGGATATCTTACAGGGACTGCTCTAGATGGAAGCACCCCTAAGGTAAAAGATGTGACCAGAGAAAATAAATCATAGCAAAGAGGGCAGACCATCCAAATACTAATTAAAGGAAAAAATAAAATCAACTATTCACAAAAACTGTCAAAGGAAATGTAAAAGAGTACAGAATAAAACACCTAGTATATAACGAATGGAGGAGGAAGAATAAGAAGGGAGAGAAATAAAGAATCATCAGATTGTGTTTATAATAGGTAACAAGAGAGTTAAGTTAGACTGTTAGATAGCAAAGCATCTACCTTTGAACCTTTGGTAACCATGAATCTAAAGCCAGCAATGGCAACAAGTACATTTCTATCGAAAATCACCCTAAATGAAATGGACAGAATGCACCAATGAAAAGACACAGAGTAATATAATGCACAAAAAAGCAAGACCCATGCATATGCTGTTTACAAGAGACTCACCTCAAACCCAAAGATATACACAGACTAAAGGTGAAGGGATGGGAAAAGATATTTCAGGCAAACATAAAGGAGAAAAAAGCAGTTGTTGCTGTACATGTATCAGACAAAATGGACTTCAAACCGAAGTAGCAAGAGATAAAGAAGGACATTACATAATGCTAAAGGGGACAGTCCAACAAGAGGATATAACCATTATAAATATATATGCACCCAACACAGGAGCACCAGCATATGTGAAACAAATACTAACAGAATTAAAGGAGGAAACACAAAGCAATGCATTCATTTTAGGAGACTTCAACACACCACTCACTCCAAAGGACTGATCAACCAGACAGTAAATAAGTAAAGACAGAGACACTGAAGAACACACTAGAACAGATGGACCTAACAGGCATCTACAGAACTCTACACCCAAAAGCAACAGGATACACATTCTTCTCAACTGCACATGGAACATTTTCCAGAATAGACCACATAAAAAGGCCACAAAAAGAACCTCAGTAAATTCAAAAATATTGAAAATCTACCAACCAACTTCTCAGACCACAAAGGTATAAAGCTAGAAATTAATTGTACAAAGAAAACAAAAAGGCTCACAAATATATGGAGGCTTAATAACACGCTCCAAAATAATCAATGGGTCAACGGCCAAATTAAAACAGAGATCAAATGACAAATGGAAACAAATGACAACAGCAACACAAAGCCACAACTTCTGTGGGACGCAGAAAAGGCAGTTCTAAGAGGAAAGTATGTTGCAATCCAGGCCTATCTAAAGAAGGAAGAACAATCCCAAATGAATAATTTAAAGGCACAATTATTGAAATTGGAAAAAGCAGAACTAATGAGGCCCAAAGTCACCAGAAGAAGAGATATAATAAAGATTAGAGAAGAAGTAAAAAAAATTGAGAAGAATGAAAAATTGAAAGAAACAATGAAACCAAGAGCTGGTGTTTGGAAAAAATTATCAAAATAGATAAAGCCCTAGCTAGACTTTTTAAGAGAAAAAGAGAATCTACACACATAAACAGAATCGGAAATGAGAAAGGAAAAATCACAATGGACACCACAGAAATACAAACAATTATTAGAGAATACTATGAAAATCTATATGCTAACAAGCTGGAAAACCTAGAAGAAATGGACAACTTCTTAGAAAAATACAAACTTCCAACACTGACCAAGCAAAAAAGAGAGAACCTAAACAGACCAATTACCAGCAATGAAATTGAATCGGTAATCAAAATCTACCTAAGAACAAAATCCCCGGCCCAGATGGATTCATCTCTGAATTTTACCAGACATATAGAGAAGAAATAATACCTATTCTCCTTAACGTTTTCCAAAAAATAGAAGAGGAGGGAATACTTCCAAACTCATTCTATGAAGCCAGCATCACTCTAATACCAAAATAGGCAAAGAACTCACCATAAAAGAAAATTAAAGACCAATATCACTGATGAACAGAAATGCAAATATACACAACAAAATATTAGCAAACTGAATTCAAAAATTCATCAAAAGATCATACACCATGATGAAGTGGAATTCATCTCACGGATGCAAGGATGGAACAACATTTGATAATCCATCAACATGATCCACCACATCAACAAAAAGAAGAAAAAAAAACACATGATCATCTCCATAGATGATGAAAAAGCATTTGACAAAATTCAACATCCATTCATGATAAAAACTCTCAACAAAATGGGTACAGAGGGCAAGTACCTCAAGATCATAAAGGCCATTTATGACAAACCCACAGCCAACATCATACTTAACAACCAGAAGCTTAAAGCTCTTCATTTAATATCAAGAACAAGTCAGAGATGCCCACTCTCCCTACTGTTATTCAATATAGTACTGGAGGTCTTAGCCACAACAATCAGACAAAACAAAGAAACACAAGGCATCCAGACTGGTAAAGAAGAAGTCGAATTGTCACTATTTGCAGTTGACATGATATTTTACATAAAAAACCCTAAAGACTCCACTCGAAAACTACTAGAACTAATATCTGAATTCAGCAATGTTGCAGGATACAAAATCAGCACACAGAAATCTGTTACTTTCTTATACACTAAAGATGAACTAGCGGAAAGAGAAATCAGGAGAACAATTCCATTCACAATCGCATCTAAAAGAACAAAATACTTAGGAATAAACCTAAAGAAGGATGTGAAAGACCTATATCCTGAAAACTACAACACACTGCTAAGAGAAATTAAAGAGGACACTAACAAATGGAAACTCATCCCATGCTCTTGCCTAAGAAGAATAAATATTGTCAAAATGGCTATACTACCTAAAGCAATCTACAGATCCAAAGCAATCCCTATCAAAATAGCAATAGCATTCTTCAAAGAACTCGAACAAATAGTTCTAAAATTCATATGGAACCACAAAAGATCCCGAATAGCCAAAGCAATCCTGAGAAGGAAGAATAAAACAGGGGGAATTACGCTAACAGTCTTCAAACTCTACTACAAAGCTATGGAAATCAAGACAATTTGGTATAGGCCGAAGAACAGACCTACAGACCAGTGGAACGGAATAGAAAATCCAGACATTAACCCAAACATATACGGTCAATTAATATATGATAAAGGAGCCTTGGATATACAATGGGGAGATGACAATGTCTTTAGTAGCTGGTGTTGGCAAAACTGGACAGCTACATATAAGAGAATGAAACTGGACTACTGTCTAACCCCATACACAAATTAAACTCAAAATGGATCAAAGACCTGAATGTAAGTCATGAAACCATAAAACTCTTAGAAAAAAACATAGGCAAAAATCTCTTGGACATAAACATGAGCGACTTCTTCCTGAACATATCTCCCCGGGCAAGGGAAACAAAAGCAAAAATGAACAAGGGGGACTATATCAAGCTGAATAGCTTCTGTACAGCAAAGGACAACATCAACCGAAGAAAAAGACATCCTACAGTATGGGAGAATATATTCATAATTGACATATCCGATAAGTGTTTGACATCCAAAATATATAAAGAACTCACACACTTCAACAAACAAAAAGTAAAATAATGCAATCAAGAAATGGGTAGAGGATATGTATAGACACTTCTCCAAGGAAGAAATTTAGATGGCCAGCAGGCATATGAGAAGATGATCCACATCACTAATCATCAGAGAAATGCAAATTAAAACCACAATGAGATATCACGTCACACAAGTAAGGATGGCCAACGTCCAAAACACAAACAACAACAAATGTTGGAGAGGATGTGGAGAAAAGGGAACCCTCCTACGCTGCTGGTGAGAATGCAAATTAGTTCAACCATTGCGGAAAGCAGTATGGAGGTTCCTCAAATAACTCAAAATAGAAATACCATTTGACCCAGGAATCCCACTCCTGGAATTTACCCTAAGAATGCAGCAGCACAGTTTCAAAAAGACTAATGCACCCCTATGTTTATCGCAGCACTATTAATAGTCAAGAAATGGAAGCAACCTAAGTGTCCATCAGTGCATGAATGGATAAAGAAGATATGGCACATATACACTGTGGAATACTATTCAGACATAAGAAGAAAACAAATCCTACCATTTGCAACAACATGGATGGAGCTAGAGGGTATTATGCTCAGTGAAATAAGCCAAGCCGGAAAAGACAAGTATCAAATGATCTCACTGATATGTGGAGCATAAGAGCAAAGAAAAAAACTGAAATTACGAAACAGCCGCAGACTCTCAGAACCCAAGAACGGGCTAATAGTTACCAAAGTGAAAGGGACTGGGGAAGATGGGTGGGAAGGGAGGTATAAGGGGGAAAAAGGAGCATTATGATTAGCAGACATAATGTTGGGGGGGCACAGGGAGGGCTGTACAAGTCAGAGAAGACAAGTAATGATTCTATAGCATCTCACTATGCTGATGGACAGTGACTCTAATGGGGTAGTTGGGTTTGACCTAATGAAGTGGGGAGTTTAGCAACCATAATGTTGCATATGTAACTGTAGATTAATGATACCAAAAAAAAAAAAATCCCAGAATGTTCTTTTCTCCTTAACAATGTCCTGCCTCAAAGGAAACTATTTTACCAGAGCTTAAATTCCTTGGTTTGACCAGAGCCTAACTGACCTGGAAGAAGTGGTATACTAAACTCCAGCACCCTGTTGCCATTGATGTGGGGGGAGGAAGATACATAACTCCAGCCTTCCACTTGGGGAATAGGAAATACTCAATTCTAGCCCCTTATAGCCTCCCTGTCTCACCTAAGAGGGAAAAAAAGCTAAAAAGCACATGTGAAGGTCACAGCCCAAAGATGAAGACTCATTAAGAATCTGAGGCCTAATCATAGGATTATGCAATGCTTTACCTCCCTTCACATTTTACCACAACCACAATAAAGCTCTGTATAATAATGGAGGATTACAAATGAAAGAACTGAAAGCCCCAGGACCTTTTTAATATAGATTTTCTTGGGAAAACCAAAGACAATGAAGGGACAGGAAATTATAACAACTAATAGATCAAGTACTGCAAAAAGGACACATGGCCTAACTCAGCAAGAAAAACCAAACCTTTTCACTAAAAGCCTATTTACCTCAGTTCCCTTTACCTAGTACACTATTTCTTGCTGTAAACAAAAACTTACAGGCATGAAAAGGGCAAAAAACACCGTCTGAAGACATAAAGCAAGCATCAGAACCAGAATTAGATATAGCAAATACTTTGGAATTGTCAGATTGGGAATTTAAAATAAATGTGGTAATATAATAAGAGAATTGAAAAAGTGAAAACCATACAAGATTACATGATAAGTTTGAGCAGTGAGGTGGAAAGTCTAAGAATCAAAAGGAAATATTGAAAATCAAAAACATTCCAACAAAACGAAGACTGCATTTGGTAGACTCATCAGTAGACTGGACAGGGCCAAGGAAAGAATTAGTAAGCTTGAAGACATGTCAGAAGAAACTCTCCAAACTGAAAACGAAGTGGAAAAAGAATGAAAAACACCAGGACGGAATATCCAAGATCTGTGCTGCAATTACAAAAGGTGTAACATGCATGTAATAGTGATCCCAGAAAGGCAAGAATGAGAGAAAGGAACAGAAAAAATATTTGAAGTAACAAAGTTTAAAATTTTCCAAAATTAATGAAAGACACCAAACAGCAGATCCAAAAAGTTCAGAGAATACTAAGAAGGATAAATATTTTTAAAATGCCTATGAGTATTAAACTGCAAAATCAAAAACAAAGTCTTGAAAGAAGACAGAGGAAAGTATCCCCTCCTTATTCATATATGAACGAGATAAAAATTTCATTGGAGTTATCCTCAGAAACCAGGAAGTAACAATAGAGAGGTGTGAAATATTTAGTGTTGAAAGAAAAAACCTCACCAACCTGGAATTTTATACCCTATAAAATTCCATTTAAAAATAAAAAGGAAATCAAGACTTTCTAAAACAAGAGTTGAGGAAATTTGTTACCATACCAGCAGATCTGCCCTGTAAAATATGTTAGAAGAAATGATATAGGTCAGAAACTTGGATGTATAAAAAGAAAGGAAAGAGTGTTGGAGAAGGAATAAATGAAGTCAAATTATATATATATATATATTCTTAACTGATGCAACAACTAAGACTCTGTTCAAAATAATAATAATATATTGTGTGATTATAGTTTATAGATAAGTGATATAAATGACAGCAATGTTATAAAGACCAAGAGGTAGCAATTGAAAATTCTCTGCTACAAGATACTAGCACTAACCATGAGGTGGTATATTGTTATTTGGAAGTGAACTCATAATCTGTAAATATATATTGCTAACTCCAGGGAAATCACTTAAAATTAAAAAGAAAGTATAATTAATATGCTGAGGAGAGAAAAGTGAAGCACATAAAGTGCTCAGTAAACACCAGAGAAAGCAACAAAAGAGTGAAAACAAGATTTTTTTAAAAAAGAAAAAACAAGGACAACAAATAGAAAACAGTAGCAAATATGATAGCTACTTACCCAACTATCAATAATCACTTTAGAAATGATTGGTCTAAATGCACCAACTGAAGACATAGACTGTCCCATGTGTGCTAGTGACTTGGGATGTCAATGTCTTTACCATTACTTAAATGCAGCATACCTGTTATATAACCATATATCAAGGAAAAAACAAAAAACGAAAAACAAAACAGCAACAGTGAAGATTAAAAAATGGAGACTGTCAGAGGAAATAACAAAACAAGACCAAACTATGTTGTCTATAAAAAACTTAAATATAAAGACACAAATTGATTAAAAGTAAAGGACTGAAGAAATATATACTATGCTAACACTAATCAAATGATACAGGAGTAGCTGTGTTAATTCATTTCACACAAAGCAGATTTCAAAGCAAGGAAAATTCTCAAGGCTAAGAGGGTAGGTACTACATAATGATAAAGAGGTCAATTTTTCAAGAAGATGTTAACAAGCCCTTATGTGTTTGCTCCTAACCCACGGTGTCCAAATATATGAGGGAAAAACTGATAGAACTGTCAGGAGAAATACATGAGTCCACTATTGTAGTTGGAGACTTCAATACTTTTCTATCAGAAATGGACATATCCAGTAAACAGGAAGTCAGGGATAGTATAGTTGAACTGAATACCATCATTAATCAACTGGCTGTAATGGACTTTTGTAGGATATTTTATCCAACAACAAAAAAATACACATTATTCTTAAATTCACATGGAACATTCACCAAGATAGAGCACACTCTGGGCCACAAAATACACCTTAACAAACTTTAAGGAATAGAAATCATACAAAGTATGTGCTCAGTCATAATGGAATTAAACTAAAAATGAATAACAGACAGAAAGCTGGAATATTCAAACATACTTGGAGATTAAACAACACCCTTCTAAGTAATATGTGTCAATAAATTTCAAGAGAATATTTTAAAGTAAATGAAAATAAAAATACATCTTATCAAAATTTGTGGGATACAGCAAAAGCAGTTCTTAGAAATTTATAGCATTAAATAAATATGCTAAAAGGAAAGAGATAAAAGCAATCTAAGCTTCCATTTTAGGGAACTACAAAGAAACGAATTAAATCTAAAGCAGAAGAAAAAAGTAATAAAATTAGTGCATAAATCAATGAATTTGAAAATAGGAAATCGATACAGAAAATCAATGAAACCAACAGCTGATTCTTTGAAATGACCAATAAAATTGATAAAGCACTATCCAGGCTAAGGAAAAGGGAGAAGACATACATTACTAATATCAGAAATGAAAGAAAAGATATCATAGTTATTAAGAGGATAATAAAGGAATATTTTAATGAACTTTTTGACCACAAATTTGATAACCTGGGTGAAATGGACTAATTCCTTGAAAGATGTAATCTATCAATACTCATAAGAAACTGATAATCTGAATAGGCCTCTATCTATTAAAGAAATTGAATCAATAAAATAGGAAGTACCATATCCAGATGGCTTCCCAGGTAAATTCTACCACATATTTAAGGAAGAAATTATACCATTTTCTACAGTCATTTCCAGAAAATAAAAGCAGTGGGAAAACTTCCTAATACTTATTCTGTGATGGCAGCATTTAACAATTATCAAAACCAAAGACATTCCAAGGGAATCTATAAACCACTAGCTCTCATGAGTATGCATGCAAAAATCCTCAACAAAATATTAACAAATTGTATCCAACAAAGTATGAAAAGAATTATACACCTAATATATACCTATACAAAGTAGGATTTTTTCTAGGTATGTGAATCTGGTTCACCATCTGAAAATCATTTAATGTAATCTATCACATCAGTAAGCTAAAAAGAAAAATCATATGATCCTAACAATAGATACAGAAAAATGATGTAACAGAATATAATAATTACTCATTATAAAAACTCTCAGAAAAATAAGAACAGAGGGAAAATTCCTTTACTAGATAAAAAAAAATCTACAGAAAACCATACATCTAACATATACTTAATGGTGAGAAACTATGTGCTTTTTCCTTAAGGTCAGGAATAGGAAATATGCCTTTTCTTACCATTCCTATTCCACATTGCACTGGAAGTCCTAGCTAAAATTATACGACAAGAAAAGTAAACAACAGGTATATAAATTGTGACAAAAGAAATTGTCTTAATTCAAAGATGACATAATTGTCTATGTTAAAATATCCAAAAGATGTGACAAAACAAACCTCCTGGTACTAATAAGAGATTATAGCATGTTTGCATATAAAAGTTGATTGTTTTCCTGTATATGAGCAATGAACAATTGCAATTTGAGATTAAAAACACAATGTTTCTTACATTAGCAACAAAAAATGAAATACTTAAGTATAAAACTTGACAAAATATGTATAAGATCTTTAGAAGGAATACTATAAAATCTGACAAAAGAAATCAAATACTAGTTAAATAAATGGAGTAATAGCCTATGCTCATGTATAGGAATACTCAATATCATTAAGATGTCATTTATTCCTACCCTGACCTATGCATTTAGCACCCTCTCAATAAAAATCCAAAGAAGTTATTTTGTGATTATCAACAAACTAATTCTAAAGTTTATATGGAAAGCAAAAGGCCCAGAATGTTCAGTACAACATTGGAAATAACAAAAAAATCAGTGGACAGATCCTATCCTACTTCAAGATTTAGTAAAGGCTATAGTAACCAATAGTACAGTATTCACAAAGAATAGGCAAAAAAATCATTACAATGAAGTAGAGATCCTAGAAACATATCCATACAAATGTTGTCAACTGGTCCTTGATGAAAACACAAAGGCAATTAAATGGAGAAATCACAATCTTTTCAACAAGTCATGCTAAAACAAGTAGGTATCCACATGCAAACAAGAAAAAAAATGAATCTAGACACAGATTTTACATTCTTCACAAAAATCAGTGCAATCTGGATCATGGACCTTGATGTAAATTTTCAAGTGCTAAAACTATTAGAAGATAACATCAGAGAATATATAGGTGACCTTAGGTTTAGCAATGAATTTTTAGATACAACATTAAACACATGATCTTTAAAAGAAGAAAAATGGAGAAATTGGTCTTAAAAATTTAAAATTTAAAATTTAAACTTTTGTGAAACATACTGTTAAGAAAATGACAAGACAAGCTACAGAGTGGAAGAAAATTTTGCAAAACATATACCTGAATAAGGACTGATAGAAAATTTACAAAGAACTCTTCAAAGTAAACAATAAGAAGTAAACAACCCAATTAAAAATGAGCCAAAGACCTGAACAGACACCTCATCAAATAAGATGCACAGATGGCAAAAAAGCATATGAAAACATACTCAATATCATAGGTCATGTCATTAGAGAATTTCAGATTAAAACATCAGTGAAATAGCCCTGCACACCTATTGGAGTGTCTAAAATCCAAACTCATCAACATCAGTTGTTGGTAAGGATGTGGAGCAACAAGAATTCCCATTTATTGCTGGTGGGAATGCAGTAATGGTACAGCCAGACTGGGAAATATTTTAGCATTTTTTCATAAAGCTAAAGAATCTTTCCTATTTATCCATATGAGCTGAAAGCTTATGTCCATATATAACTATACATACAATTGTTTATAGGAACTTTATTCATAATTGTTAAAAGTTGGAAGCAACCATGATGACCTTCAATAGGTGAATGATTACACAAACCATGGTGCATCCATAACAGGGAAGGGTAGTTAGCAATAAAACACAAAAACAACAAGCTATGAAAACTGTATAAGACATGAATGAACCTTAAGTGCGTATTGCTAAGTGAAATAAAGCCAGTCTGAAGAGACTAAATAATGTGTGATTCCACCCATATGTCATTCAGAGAAAGGAAAATCTATATACAGTAAAAGCCAAAGGAAAAAGGGCAGGGATGAATAGGTGGAGCACTGCGGACTTTTAGGACATTGAAACTATTCTGCGTGATCCTGTAATGGTATGTAGATACATCATGCTGTGTATCTATGAAAACCCACAGAATGTGTAAAACAAAGAATGAACCCTTATGCAAACCATGGACTTTAGTTAATAATAATTTAACAATATGGATTCATTAATTGTAGCCAATATACCACACTAATACAAATGTTAATAAGGGGAAACTGCTGGTGGACAGGAGGCATATACAAATTCTTTGTGTAAAAAAAAAGTAAATTTGCTCATTTGCAACTGTAAACCTAAAACTGTTCTAAAAATAAAGTATATTGATTCAAACTAAGTAGAATTAGGTAGATTCCAGAGACAGGCATAAATAAGAATGAAGGCTAATTTACATTAAAGCCAGAGAGCAGCAAATAGTCCAGTGGGGCTAGAGCAGGGCATACATTGATGAATATAATGAAATGTTTTATTCTGTGGCGCCTGACTGCAGAAATGACAATATATTACAGTGGCCAACATGACTTGGAGGTTGAATGAATGTGGGATTTCAGAAGGGAGGATTAGAGTATTACTAAAATTTGTACCCTTAATGGCTATGAAGAGGTGGTGCCATGCACTTGCATAAAAGTTACAGGAGTTGCTAGAATACCAATCAAGATGTGTTAGAAATAATGCTTTTAGAGCTTGCATGAAGCACTTGAGGTTGACAAGAAAGAGATCACCCATTCTGGTGATTTTTTAAAAAGAATTTGTCTTCATTACCATACTTTTAAAAGCCTCTGTATATTTCTGGCATGTGACTAAATGAGCCAGATTGCTGGTCTGTTGTGTACTATTGATGGCTCTTAATTTAATGTTTTCAGCTTTGGGAAAAGGTTGACTTACATAATTCAGTATTTGCATAAGCTTTGCATGTGCAGCTCACGTGGGGTCACTGTTAAACTGGCCTGTAATGTAAATATTAGCTAATAGTCTAGGGTATTATAGTCAATTGACAGTTAGCTATTGCAGGTCATGATCTGAAAGTGTAACTTTTAAGTCCTTCATGATTATTTGAAATGTTTGATGAATTATATTTTAAACCTGTCAATGGGCTGTTAAATTCCGTTTGTAGTTTGCATTTAGTTTGCATGTCAATTGGACTTTAAGTATGCATATGACTTGATATGGCCAGATGGTGTCTGGATGATGCTGAAAATCTTTGGAGAATGAAGAAGGATTTTTGCACTGTTAAGGGAAGTGTAAATTGAACAAAGGCTTATTTAAGCATTTGAGAGGTAAAGGGAGGCACTTATGGGAACTTTTCTTCTGCAGTTTGATCAGTTTGCTACTAAAGCATGTGTACACAAAGAAGAATTGAAGTCTATAATTATCTTGGGTTTGCAGTAAATGAGAACCTTATAAAGAAACCTACTTAAGTCACTGATGGTTGCTGTTATTTTAAGCATAAAGTGAAGGTTCTAAGGGAAAGATAAACAGTGATTAGTTCAAAATATGTTATGGAATATCCCACCATTATATGTATAATGGATAAAGTATAAAAATGTATATACATCTAAGTAATTCTAGAAGGCTAACTGAAAATAAATTTAGAGTTTAAAAGGAAGTGCAGAAGGCCATTTTGAATTCAGTGATTACACAGTGTTGAGTCTTCTCAAATAATTTAAAAATCATGGGAAAAATGTTTCATAACGGAAAAGTTTGGTCTGATAGGTTACTCCTAAATAGGATTAAAGATAGTGAGCCATAAGTGCAGTTACAGAGGAAAAGTTTAAAATATTTTATTGATATTCTCTGGGGACTTGGAGTCAGAGGAAGTACAGAGTATGGTCCCTTTCTTCGTTTCCACACCCAATTTAAGTTTCTAGCTTTTTAAAAAACCCTTTTATAACACTGATAACAGTACATTTTGTGCCTCTCTTTATCAGAAATATTGATGACTTTTGTGTTCTTTTTTAGGAGTTCCTTTAGCTGAGATGACCACTTTAGTGTTGTATAAGACCTGTCATATCTGGAACTGTGTTCTAATCCATTGTGTACCTTTGAAATTTTTGTTAATGGCTTTTAATCCAGCCATCACTGTTGAACACAGGAGACAGACCCCAAATTGGTTAATAGCATTTCTTCTTGCTAGCCTCCTTTTTGTCCTAAAATTATGTGTTTGCATTACTGTTACTGCTGTTTTGAAGAGTGAGATTTAGGGAGCCTCTGAATGTACTTCTTATACATTCATCATTCAGTTGCTATTGTGATATGAGAAGCAAGAAAAAAACGAGGAAATCAAAGAGGAAAAAGGGATATTTTTAGTAGTTGATAATTGTATATAGGACCAACATAGCCATTGCCCATCATAGAATTTCTATAATCTGTAATGATTTAGGAAAATTATAGGCAAGGATGTTTTAGAACATCTGTTAAAGATTGCTGGTTTCTGGGTGTCTGTCCAAAAGAAGGCAAAATGACTGTTGAGACAATAGTTTAAAATGCATTGTAAAATGCTATGGTTTACTTACCATAGTAATGTTAGCATCCATAATGTTGGGTTTGCCTAGCCTCAGCTCAAAGGTGTTTCCTCACAAATCCCAACTAATAAGGGGCAACTGGACAACTATTTTAATTTGTCACCTTTTTCATGATGACATATCTGGGGCTACCACAAATGTAATGTGGATGATACTTGTGAGAAGTTCTTTAGGAAATTTAAAATGTGTGAAAATTATTTCAACTTGTGTAAGAAGACAGAATGCTAGATGCTGTTCAATGATATTGATATTTGCTATTAAAGTGGAAAACTGGTTGATATTTTGATAGAGGAGTTATTCCCTATGGACAAAAGCTTCAAATTAGACCTATAAGCATTCATTTTAGGAATCTTTAATTAAAAAGGTGGAACATATTCCAACTCTTATTTTATTCAGTAATTCTGAAGACTAGAGAATCTATATCCTGTCTTACCAGCAGCACTATTATGTCTCCTAAAGAAAGTGTTAAGCTAGAAATTATGAACACATCACTATACTGTAATGATTAAAAAGCAAGTTACTTCTTTTTGTTAAACAAAATGATGTTTGGCTTAAAGACTTTTGTTTTTTCAGTGAAAAAATATTGCATCTTATAAATATTTTGGGAAAGAGCAAAATAAAGAATATTGATAAATAAAAGTCAGTGGAGGAACATTAAAAAAAAATATTAAATCCTAGGTGCTATTAATTGCCCAAGGAGATACTAGAATATAATAAAACTTGATTTTTAAAAAAGGCAACAAAATAAGTTTAGATACTTTTTTTGTAATTTCATAGCATCAATTTTGATGTGATTTCCTTTTGTCCAAATAATGTAACAAATGTAATAATTTAAGATGCACTGTTGCTTTTAGGACTGGATCTGCCATTTATGATGATGCCTCATCCCCTACTTCCAGTCAGTTTACCTCCTGCATCAGTTGCCATGGCAATGAATCAGATGAACCATCTCAATACTATTGCCAACATGGCTGCTGCAGCCCAGATTCACAGTCCACTCTCCAGAGCAGGGGCCTCTGTTATAAAGGTAAGTATCATAATTTGGAAGAGGACAAAGATGTT
>JAVSCE010011788.1:0-20022 GCA_032199065.1 Smutsia gigantea | reverse complement strand
ATCTCCCGGGCAAGGAAACAAAAGCAAAAATGAACAAGTGGGACTATATCAAGCTGAAAAGCTTCTGTACAGCAAAGGACACCATCAGTAGAACAAAAAGACATCCTACAGTATGGAGAATATATTCAGAAATGACGTATCCGATAAGGGGTTGACATCCAAAATATACAAAGAACTCACGCACCTCAACAAACAAAAAGCAAAAAGTCCAATTAAGAAATGGGCAGAGGACATGAATAGACACTTCTCCAAAGAAGAAATTCAGATGGCCAACAGGCACATGAAAAGATGCTCCACATAGCTAATCATCAGAGAAATGCAGATTAAAACCACAATGAGATATCACCTCACACCAGTGAGGATGGCCAACATCCAAAACACAAGCAACAACAAATGTTGGCGAGAATGTGGAGAAAAGGGAACCCTCCTACACTGCTGGTGGGACTGCATATTAGTTCAACCATTGTGGAAAGCAGTATGGAGGTTCCTCAAAAACTCAAAATAGAAATACCATTTGACCCAGGAATTCCACTCCTAGGAATTTACCCTAAGAATGCAGCAGCCCAATTTGAAAAGGACAGATGCACCCCTATGTTTATTGCAGCACTATTTACAATAGCCAAGAAATGGAAGCAACCTAAGTGTCCATCAGTAGATGAATGGATAAAGAAGAGGTGGTACATATACACAATGGAATATTATTCAGCCATAAGAAGAAAACAAATCCTACCATTTGCAACAACATGGATGGAGCTAGAGGGTATTATGCTCAGTGAAATAAGCCAAGCCGAAAAAGACAAGTATCAAATGATTTCACTCATATGTGGAGTATAAGAACAAAGAAAAAAACTGAAGGAACAAAACAGCAGCAGACTCACAGAACCCAAGAACGGACTAATAGTTACCAAAGGGAAAGGGACTGGGGAAAATGGGCGGGAAGGGAGGGATAAGAGGGAAAAAGGGGCATTACGATTAGCAGATGTAATGTTGGGGGGGCACGGGGAGGGCAGTACAACTCAGAGAAGACAAGTAGTGATTCTATAGCATCTCACTACGCTGATGGACAGTGACTGTAATGGGGTTGGTGGGGGGGACCTGATGAAGGGGTAGTTTAATAATCGTAATATTGCACATGTAATTGTAAATTAATGATAATAAAATCAATTATATTAAAAAAAAAAAGCAATTATTATATTATGTCAATAGGACTGATAAACATCAATAAAGCTTGTACTAACATCAAAGGTGACCATACTTGTTTTACTTTAAATATCAATACAAGTGAGTCTTTCCAGTTATCTATTTTCTTCTACAACCCTTTGAAAACATCTGTGTATTTGCACTTTACTCTCTACCTCAAAATCTTACAAATTCTGAGTTGGTTCTAATCCAAGCTATTCTACATACTATTAGTTTAATCTTCAGCAAGACATTATTTTTTATTGAGGCTTAAATTCCTTTTTCTATAACACAGGAATAATTATACCAATTTAGCAGAGTTTTGTGAGGCTTAAATAAGATAATAATAATGAGCAGTAAACTATAAACACTATGGGTAATGCATCAACACAGTGTCTTTCTCTTTTCTTTTATGCATGCTTTTCAGGTTTTTAATTTTTGGGTGTTTTTTTGTCTTATTCATTCACCTACTCATTAATTCAATTAGCGTGAATCAGATAGAGTCCCCGGCAAACATTTATCAGATATCTACTCTGGCAGAGTAATATGCTGGGTGTCATGGATATGAAGGTAAGCCGGATTCTTACCCTCAAACATGATAGTTTACTGGTCAGACAGTCACGTGTGACAAGCGGAAGAACATCAGCAGAGACACCTACTGTACTTAGAAAAGGCTTCCTGGAAGAAGCAATGTACAAGGAGAGATCTGAGGGCTGAAGAGGATTTAAGCAAGCAAATAGGAAAGAAGTTCTAGCATGATGAAACAATGTGTATAGCAGAGAGGGGTGGGAACCCAGCATAAAGATGTGGAAGGAGATGAGGGAGTAAAGAGGATAGTTAATGGAGCACCTTGTAAATTATTTGAGGAATTTGGAGTTTATTTGGAGTGCAATAGGCACATCAAATTACTTTCCAATTTCTCTTTGTCTCTGACCGACACTGTCCATTTCTTGGGTCAAATTTGGCATAAAGGCCTCTGTGAGTTCACTCAGTGTACAGTTTGCGCTGCTATGACTGTATCTTCCAGACTGCACATTCTGTACATCTATACCTTTATACTTTGGTAGATTCAGCTTGCCTCTTGCTGCACATATAAAACAATCTAGGATCATAGCAGTTAACTGTTTTCACACTGATTATGGGGCTCTCTGAAATGTAAAGCTATTCCTAGCAGCTTCTGGACCATTCCATTTGTGAGTCTCTTTTCTCAGCAGTCCAGGAAAATCCATTTCTCCTTTCTGCAAGGTAAGCTGATGCTGTCCAAGTAAAGGGCTATGGGGAATATTACCCTCCAGGAAACAACACTGTCTCTCTCTCTCTCTTTCTCACACACAGACGCAGACACACACACACACACACACACTCACATGCACATGAATTTTTTGTAGATAACTTTAGAGTCAAAATAATTATGCTCTTTTGTTCTCAATAAATCTGTTTCAATTGTATGACAAAGGAATCACTTTTTAATGTTATTTTTAAACCTATGTTCCATCTCGATAGAAAAATCTGAAGTTGTGTCCTTTCCCTTACAAGTTTCCTGATTGTTATCTTCTTAACCAAACAGATGGAAGTATATTTTTTAAGAGATTGAGGAAGAATTTTATTTATAAAACTGAAGTTTCTTAGATCTAGATATTGCACAAAATCTTAATCAAATTACCAAAAATAAAATTGCAGAAGTTCAGGTAAACACTCACATGATTCTTTATTTCAAATTAATTTAAATGTACATTATAATAAGTTACTTAGATGTTATTTTCTAATAATATGTGTGGATAAACATATCAACTTTGTAATTATACTAATAATCATGAATAAGATTTGATTACCATCCAGTTATATACAACATAACCAAATCCCTAGGATTTTATTTAGTTTTTACTGTAAAAGTCTTTGCTCTACATAATTATTCTGACTTTCATTGAAGTTTTAAGAATCTTGACACATATCCTAATTACAAGTTAATGTATAACAGTTTGATCTTTTCAAATTACCACAAATGTATTTACAATGTTAAGGCTAAAATTTATTTTCCTTCTATAGACTCTTATATGAGAATTCCCCTACATGTAGCATTGTAAAATCAATGCATCTGCATGTATGGTAGAAAATAAAGAGGTGTACAGGGGCAAAGTTAGTCACTTTTCTATTATTGCTTATCTAATCCTAAAAGGAATAAATGTTCATGTTTAAGGAAATTTTGTGGGGTTTTCTTTTAAGCTTATTTTTAAATTCAAATATCAACCATGGTCTCAGTACCCTTAAAGACAGTGTTGCTTAAAGACAGGAATTAAGGTTTCGTTCAGTTCCTACCTAAAGCATCTAATCCCAGGAAGACCGAGTATAAAGGACGCAAACACTTAACTGAGCTTCCGCTTCTTCCATACTTGCTTTTATAAGGTGGTTCTTTTGTTTTTAATGTGTTCCCATTACAGAGAATTTACATGAACAACCATGGTCTGGGTAATACTGAGGATATTTTTGGAGGAAAGGAGTGAAGAATACCTTTGAAGTGACCAATCTTCTATCTAAGTAGGTCAGGATCTTTCTTACGCGGGCTGGTGTCTGGGACCTTTGGGTGGATGAGCGAGCTCCAGTCTGCAGGACAATTCTCAGTTATGGCAGTTGAATGAATAAGAGATATTTGGCTTAATTTGACCATGTTAAAATTGTATTTGGGGGCGGACCTAATCTACTCAGCTATTCTTGAATCTTTTAAGAAGCCCGGAATGGGGTTTGAGATGTTGAAGTGTTTTGGTTTTTGTTTGTTTGGCTGGGATGTTGTTTGACAGGGGATGGGAGTGTGTGAAATTTACAGCTCTCTGATATGGATCTGACAAGGGAGATGGCTAAGGCTGAGAGTGATTGAAGAATTAAGTGGCTGTCTGCCCACAGGTAAAACTAGAACATAGAGTCTAGGAGAAAGGGCTTCCTGAATGTGGGTCAAGGTAGGACACTGTATTGAAGTCACATGAAATGTAAATGTTGCAGATAAGAGACAGCGCACCATTAGCAAACCCAATCCACCTTGACTTTTTGATACTTTGATGACGTATTGTCACAGATGTCAGATTCAGGAGCTAATGGTTATGGTAAGGACCAGAGTCAGGGTCAAAACCTCAAAAGTTTAAAAGCATAAATCAGAAATTACTTCTGCTTTTGCAATCCATCCAGTTCCTCTCAACTGCATTTGGAGTAAAATCTAAACTCCTTTCCATAGTCTGTAAAGTCATGGCCGGGCTCCCCCATCTCTCATACTGCATCTCTCAACACTTGAACATGCTCCAACATTACCTGTTAATTTTTTAACTCCTATATACAAGCTTGTACCAGACACAGAGACCTTGTACTTGTTGACCCTTTGATCTCTCTATCTAAAGTTCTCTTCCCTCAGACATTCAGATGCCAATTCCTTCCTATAATTCAGGTCTTAATTTAAGTATCACCTCCTAAGGGAAGTCATTCACTTGACCTTTACTTTATTTTCATCATAGCCCACATCCTCATCTAAAATAATATTTATTGAGTGTGTTATAATGTGCTAGATTATTATTCTCTATATTACCTTCCGACTAGAATGTAAATATGAGATCTAGCCAGAAGTGTCTGTCTTTGTGACCTCTGTATCCATACATGCATGACACATAGTTGATATCCAATAGCTCTTTGCTTAAAGGGCTACCTGAATGAATGAGGATATATTGAACTAATCTTATCTCCAGGGAGAGTATCAAAGGAGATGTGGGGCAGGCCAAGGTCCAGGAAACCACTCAATATCCAGAAGTTTTGGTGGAAGTCAATCAGGGCACAATCATGACTAGGAGGCTGAATCTTTCATACACAGAAATTCAGACAATTTTAGAATGTAACACCAAGAACAAAACTCCAAACCCTTGAAGGCTTCTAAATTATTCCTAAATAGCATAGGTGCTCCAGTTAATAAGCTACTCCTTAGGTTAATGCATTTGGATATTGGATTAACTTTTTTAGAATAGTAATAGAATTTCTACTTCATCAGGAAACAAATGGAACAAAGCAGAGTCTGGTTTGAAACAGAGCAGATCAGTTGTTCTCAAACTTTTATATCCTGCAACCCCCTCTAAAACAGCACCTTCCTTTGTACACAAACAGGGATGCAAACAGCGCACCACTAACTGGGTCATTCTTTCCCCTAACTTGTATGAAGAAGGGCTTGCTATGGGCTGTGTAAAGTACGGGGACACTCAGATTAAACTACAATTATAAAGCATATTCTTGCAGGGGCTCACAGACTTCTGGGGCAGAAGGATTGGCAAAGGTAATTACAGTGATATAATAAATGCTATAACAAAGATATGAATGGGGAAGAGAAAAGCAGTGACTCGTGCTTAATGCATACAGGAGATGAAGGAAGGTATTTATATTAAATCCTAAAGAGGGAGTTTGAAAGGTTGCTAAGGTGAAGAAGACCCTGCAGCCAGAAAGGAGATTTGTGGAGATCAGAAGCAACAGGGATTTACTGGGAATTGCAAGAAGCCAGGTGCAGATCGAGCCAGGTGTGTGCATGTGGAAAAAGGCAGTGTACACAAAGTACAGATGAGATATTTAGCAACACTGTCAGCAAGTTAATGAAGGGCTACAATTTTTTCTTGTACAAGACTTGAATATCACTGGTCTTTGCCCATGCTAATAGCAATATGCCGTCATTAGGACAAACGGTAAGTATCCTTGCTTTTGCTAGCCAGCCTCTAATGGTCCCCAATCATGCAGACCCTTGCTAATCACTCTCTTGTGTGGTCTCATCCCACTTTGTACCAGAGTTTGTCTGTGTAACCAATAGCATAAAGTAGAGGATATAAATTTCCCTTCTGAGATTAGGTAATAAAAGATTGTGGACTTTGTCTTGGTCTTTCTCTCCCTCCCCCCAACTTTCTCACACACACATCATTACATTACTCATGTTGCTCTAGGGAACGCCAGCTGCCAGGTCTTCTGAATGGCCCCATAACCTGAAGCTTGCCCACAGTCAGGGGACTGGACATGGACCAGATTCTCCTGTGCCCTCAGACGACTGCAGCTCTGACCAGCAGAGCTCACTCCGCCTCATTCAAGCTGGAACCCTTCAGCCACACCATCCTGATTTCTGATCCACAGGAGCTCATGTGAGACAAGAAACGTTTGTGGTTTAAAGCTAGTAAGTTAATGAATAATTTATTGAACATCAATGGATAAAAATACACTACTCACTTCTAAATACCCTCCAGGAGAGCAGTTTGGATACAAAGTGAAAACCGCAGGTCTGTGCTAAGGGCTTTGGACTCTTCACTGGAAGTGGTGGGGAGTCATTGACAGATTTTTGGCAAGAGAGTGATATAGTTGATTTACGTTTTAGAATGGTCGCTTTTGTCTTTAACCCGAAGTTTTTCATTCCTTTCTTTGATCCACCACTAATTCTGTATTTGTCAAATTCCGCTGAGCGTGGTGAGAGGCACTCAGTATATACCTGCTGATTCACTGAGTGATAGGAGGCAGGGGAACCTGCAGAAAAGGAATTGGATTAGATGGCTATTACAGTGCTCACTGGAGAAGTAATGAAGGAATGGCCCTTAGCCATATTAAAGAAGAAAGTAGAAATCAGTCACTTCACACACACAATTTTGGCGGTGTAATCATCCATCTGAAAACCTAAACCTGTACTGCCTCCTGGTGTTGGCTTAGCCCTTAAGCAGAGATATAGGGAGGACATTTCAGGAGCCAGAATAGTCTGGGGGAGCCCAGTAACAGTATTTGAAGTTTGTAATTATAAAACAACAAAACAAAAAAAATGACAAAATATATAAAAACCAATAATTTTCAAATGTAATGAGTTGTGTTATATGAGGCCAATACAAGGTTCAATAGGAATAAGCAATATAATGTTATAGAGAAATAAACTCTATATCCACAAAGAGTTACAAGCATATATATATATATAAATAAATAAATAAACTATAGTCCCACCAAGTTATAGAATTTTCTTAATTAAACAAAAATGCAAGTGCAAGCAAATAATAAAGAGGTCAGTTGAAATACTTTTGGACACAAAATATCTTCATCAGAAATTCTAAATACATTCTGGGGCTCTTGATAAAATTTAAGAAATCTGCTTAAAACAAATATCCTCAGCAAACTATACATACTTATTTGTTCAACTCTAAAAATAGGTAGGAAGTTATATCAACAGGTACCACAAAAGTCATCTCAACATTCAAAATAAAGATTGGAAAAAGGTGTCCAAAAACCCAACACATATTCCATACTTGTGAGTTTTCTGACCTACAGTGCTTCCAATAAATAAATGAGAAATCTGATTTCATGATCTACCAAAATAAAGACATTTCTTTTTCCCTCTACTTCCTTCAATGTTAAAATAGTATTTCGGTTGAAATTGTCTTGCTTTGGAAGCCTCAAACTTACTGTCTACATCTTGGTTGCATAAGAGCGATGTTTGTCTTGGGCTTGAGTTTCCTTTCTTAGTTTAATTTCATCTACTACCATGACAATCACACACACAGATATTAAAAAATGGCAACCTAAAGTAATGTTAGGCAATAACTATGTTTTATGAATATTAGTACAAAAGATATTCTTTTACTTTTCATCATTTATTCCCTGATCATAAGATCAAATTATTGGAAATACTTGCCTAGGTGTTTCTTTCTAGTTTTTCTCAAATAGAAACAACTAAATACTTCTCTCAACTGGAAGTAATTTTTATTTTTATTTTTATTTTCAGAAATGAAAATGAGGTTAGTGGATGAATCCATGCTTTATTTTATTTGGTTGCTAGAATGAACTGTATTATAGAGTGTCTTCCCATCCACTGGAATGTTTTGTTTTAAAATAATTCTTTCCTCTTTTTCTCCTTGCTTTTATTGCAGTTACCATGTGGGCAAAAGGAAGAGAAGTTCAAAATAGGAGTTTTGTGCCATATCATCTTAGAAGATTAAAAATGATCTTTCAGCCATGAAAATAGGCATATTTTCCAGAGACGCTTTGCTAAGTCAGAATAATCTGCAATGTCTCTGCAAGTTCAAGTTTCAACTCTGTTGTGGGATTCCTGTATCTTTTTTTCTCTTTTAATTCAAATTTCACTCTACACGCTCACTATTTTCCTGTATCTTTTCCTGGGGTATGACATATTGTAACTCCAGGTTCCTCCCTTCCCCTCACTCTTGAGCAGCCTTTCATACCTTTGCATTCTCGGTACTCTGCATGCCTCTCATTGTATTTTTCCCATTTACTAGAAAGCTTCTCTCAGATAATCTGATCGATTAATCTTTGCTTAAGGTGTTTAATATGCCATCTTGAAGAGCATATTAATTATACCATTTATTGTCATACAATAAAATTAATATTGTGTATTAAAAGCTGGAGTTTTAGAAGCTCAAACATTGAAGAGATTGTGATTATCTTGTTCCCAAATGAGTTAAAAATATAATTTATTTTTTGAAGCACCACCAAATGTACATGCAAGCTTATACTAAAATAATCCTTTCAAACGTTTCTGCTTGTAAATTTTTAGTTATGTATTTTTCTTTCCAATAGGTTTCAGCCCCAAACAAGTTCACTATGGATTCAGTGAGATGGAAAAAATGACAGTGGAATGTTCTTGAGGTGAAATAGTTTATACCCAACTTTATTCCCATGGTGGCAGATCAATCACTAGAATCCCATCCACTCTGAACAAGTCTGCATGCAGCAAGACAGTGTAACTCCAGGGGGACAATCCTGGGGCAAAATACCTTTGAAACAGTGGGTAAAATTGCAATATTTCCAGAATCTCTCCCCTGGCTTTAGTGCATCTCCATATCAATAGGTGTTTCTAAAGGGTGGAGAGAAGTAGTCCATCTATCAATAGCTGAGTATAAGGGCAAGTGAGGGCTTATCTAGACCACAGTGGTTGGTGGGGGTCTCTTCTGCTGCAGCCAGGTCGAGAGAGACATGTGGGACAACTGCCTGTAAAAATAATTGGGTTTCTCCCACTTTATTTCTCCCTTTGACTGATTTCAGTTACAAAGGTATTTTCCCTTGGAATAGCATAAACCAAACTCATTCAAAGGGAGAAATGAAGTGGGAGAAATCCATTTATTACTTACAAGCAGTCGTCTGCTTCTGTGCTCTTGTATCTCTTGCCACCCAGCTGTAGAAGAAGGGGCCCCACCCAACGTCTTGGTCCAGATATGCTCTCACTTGCCCTTGTAATTACTTATTGATGTGGAGATGGGCTACCTCTCTCTACCCCTTGCAAACACCTTTTGATATGGATATATGCTAAGACCAGGCAAGAGATTCTGGAAATGTTGCAATTTTATGAACAGACTACCCCTCCAGAAGTCTCGCCTCACAGTCTACTTGATAATCATCTTCCACAATGGCCCCTGTGCGAGAAAACTGAGCATGGAAACCAGACTATAACACACAATAGCGACAGCAATAAAATCATGACAGTCCTTGCTTCAGCTAGGTTGAAAGTTCTATGCAGATTAAGTCCATACCTCACCCATTCCACAGGCAGTCAGGAGCTGAACAGGTAGGGAGTTCAGAGCACTCATCATGCGGCAGCTGCAGCCAGGGGACACATCCAGGCCTCAGGGACTGGAGAAGAAAATAACCGAAGGGTGATAAGATATGTATTTTAATGACACCAGCACAGGCAAATCTTGTCCATCAGGTAGGATGCATGCCAGAAAGTGGTCCTGTGATAGGACAGTGGGAGGAATGTGACCTCATCCTGGTCTAGTATACCAGACCTTCACCTCCCTCCCTATGGGAGTTACAGATGGGTCAATATACAGGGCTATGGGAGGTACATGCACTGGCCATAAACATAAAATAAAACTTCCCTGTAAGATGCTATTACCTCCTGGATGTTTTGGGTACACTACCATGATCTTTGGGGGCCACTCTGTTACCCCAGGAATGCACATGAGGCCAGCTTCCAGGCCTTTTCCCCAAGGTGCCAGATGGGACAGTCATCACTGGTCCATGTGTCAAAATGTCCAGGGCCACATCCACTCCCAGGGTTTAATGCAATTGTGGCTGGTAGGAGGATGTCGCTCTGCTGGCCATATCCAGGCTTCAATAACTCTTCTTTGGTTTACACATACAGTTGTACAGGAGAGGCAGCAAGGTGTGTGAGCATATCCACAGGGCTCAAGGCTCCTTTACGGGGCTTCTCATTCAAATGCTGTAGCACTGTCTATAAATGAACTGACCAGCTCCGTAGAATATTGGTGTCTGACTTCAGACTAGATTTCAACAAACCATTGTACCTCTCTATTATGCCTGCCCTGGTAGGGTTATGTGGTACATGAAACTTCCACTTTATTCCTAATTGCTGCACACATCCTTGTAATGCATGTCCAGTAGAGTGGGTGCCTTGATTGCTCTCAATCACCTGCAGCCAGCCATCGGCTGCAAAAAGACACTCTAGGCCCCTTATGGTGGTTTGCTGATCTGCATGACATGCAGGAAAAGCAACCAACCAGTAGCCGTGTCCACACAAGTCATGGCATGCCGATATCCTTCTGATATGGGCTGAGGCCTAATATAGTCTATCTGCCCCCTGACAAGGGATATAGGCCCCCTTACTATTGTCCATGTTGCTGCGGGACTTGGTGTAAGTCCCTCTTAGAGCATGCAAGGCACTCCCTCTGGGCTCTGCTAACTTCTTCAGAGGTCAATAGCAAGCCCCACCGATGGGCTACAGCCCACATCGTCTTTTGCCCGGTGTGCAACAAATGCTGATGTAACCTTGAGCCACATCAGAGGAAGGCTTTCTTTCTAGCCAACACACCTGGGCCAATGTGTCTGCTTCATCACTCCCTGGGGATGCCAAAGGCAAATGGCCAGTCACATGATATACAGTAACAGTCTTAGTCTGACCAGAGGCCCATAGGTCTTGCAACAGCTCTTGCTCCCACAGGGGCCAGTGACCAACCATCCAGTTGGCATATACCATGTTGGTAGCCACAGGATCAAGCCCTGATAGATAGCCCAGCTATTAGTGCAGACAACTATAGCACAGGGATCCTGGGTGATCACGAACCATACTGACTGCAACTCAGCCCATTGGCTGGTTTTCTGGTCTGTCCTCCATCCATATTGTCTCAGTCTTAGGATGGAAAGCCACAGTCCTCCACTTTGGGGGCTGCCCACGATTGGAGCTGCTTGTATACCAAGTAATTTGAGGTATAGGGGCTTTTTCCTACTGATAAAAACTCTCATCTACCAATGGCTCAAAAGCAAGTTCTTCCTGCTTTCCACTGGTATATGTCACTGGCCCCAATAAGTGTTGGAGTTTCTACTTAAGGGGCTATTGGAGAGGGTGATACAGTGCTGTAAATATGCACCCCATTTGACCAGTGTAGGTGTCTGTGCCACACCACTCCATCGCATTTGGGTCCAGTCTTGCACCTACCCCATGATAGGATAGGTCTTTATTACCTTGGTCAGAGCTGTTCTAGTAATGGGCTCTGTAGCCAGCAAGGTGTGGTACACAGCAGCCAGTTGCTTCTCTATCAAGGTGTCCTGGACCTCTGCTCCTTTCCACAGTTGTGACCAGAACTGACTTTCCTTGTTATGTCAATGGAGAAGAAAGCATTAGCAAGGTCCACAACATAATGATATGTCCCTAGTCATGACTGAGGATGTCCTTAAGGGCTGCTATAGAGGGGACAGCAGCATGCAGAGGGGGTGTGACTTTACTCAATTCCCTGTAATCCACTGTCATATGCCAGATGCCATCTGGCTTTTTCACTGGCCACCCTGGGGAATTAAAAGGACTATGAGTGGGTTTTATGATGACCACCTTCTCTAACTCCTGCAGAGTTTCTATAATTTCCTTGTGCCCACCCCCACAGGCAATTTATACTGTTAGTACTTGTCACCCCCTGAGGTACAGGAAGAGCTATAGGTGGGTGCTCAGTATGTCCCCTTAGAACTGTCTTTACTACATGTACCCTCAGTCTAAACTCACCTGCAGTGGTCTGTAATGACAGGCCCTGCAGGATATCTACCCTCAAAATATATTCAGGGATGGGACAAATGTACACAGTATACAATTTTGGGTGTAAACACCCTACCCCCAATGAGATTTGAGCTTTCTTCACTCTACTTGCCTTGCCTCCATTGCCATCTACCACAGCAGGGGGCCCAGGAAACCAGAGTTACCATAAATCAGAGAACACTCAGCTCCTGCGTCCACCACCAGTGAAAAAATACATTGTACATTCATGGGGGACCAATGAATTGCTAATACTAAATGTGGCCTCTGGTCCCCACCACATCCCCCAGGTGGGGGCCTTGATCCCCCCTTCAAACTGTGACACCCAAGCATCCTCCTGTGGGGGTGAAGGTCCGGGCAGAGCCTGGGTACTGTCCCTCAGGAAGTCTTGCAGGGCACAGGCCGAACATGGGGCTTTGCCTCTGGCTTCTTTGTCCTGGACCTCAGTAGCTGGAACTGCTGCTCTGGCTTTAATTGGTGCCGCAGTTCTAACAAGATCCTATTGGGCTGCCCACCATGTTTTTCCTTTACTACCCCAGCCTTTATCAAATCAACCCAGATCTGGGTCCTTGAGACTTTCACGGGGCCCTTTGCACCGCTCCTTTCAGTCATAACCCATACTTCCTCCTGTGGTCTTACTGTTTCAACCTCCCCCAGGTCTACTAAAGTAAACATAGCCTCTCTTATGGGTTGCCCTATGTGGGGAGCATTAGGGACCAAAGAGAGGTGGGAGAGCTGTATGGAGCACCGGATTTCTCATTCATACAGTGAACAACTCCTCATTGGGGCCCTGAGGTCCATATTATAGATGATATTTTTAATGCCCAGCTCCTGTAACACCTGCTGGAGCTCTGCATACGTTTTCCAGCTAGTGAGTAAGTATAGTAAATCACTCTGATTAGGCCAAGCTGCCCTGATGGCTCCTGTCAGCCAATCCAGAAGCACCTGATTCCCTGAGGTGTGATGGGCACTTTGCAACCCCTGACAGAGGGAAGGGTGAGTCGACAGAGAAGTCAGTCAACCCATTTCAGAACCTGACATCACAATGTTTTCCACCCCCATATGCCAAAGATTCAAAAGTCATGTAGGCAGAGGTTCTGACAGCTTCTGCAGAAACCGGATGCTCATGTCCACCAGCTCATCCTGGGTATAGGGCCGGAGCATGGAGGGCTCCACAACCTGGGGAAGGGACAGCTTCTCCTCCTGAGGAGCCTGCTATTGTTGTGTTTTTATTTTCTTAATTACAATTATCTTAAATACAATTACAAAAAATTACTTTTTTTTTTTTTTGTCTTTTAACGTTATTAGCATCCAAGACTAGGGAATGGTGTGGAGTAGGAGGGATCAAAGCCTTGGGAGGTAGGCAGGAGACACTGTCTCATTCAGGACACATGGGCATTTACACAGCTTCAAGGTGGGAAGCTGAGGGGAGAGGAAAAAGATCTCCTTTCTGTGTATAACTAGTAACTTAGGGGGAAACTCTGGGCCCAATGCCAGCAGGAAGAGGATGGCACTGCCCCCACCAAAGAGCCAGTTTCTAAGACCTAAGTAGCTGGGGCCTCAGGCGGAGGAACTACCTGGGAACCAAGGAAGATTCCTTCCTCCCACAGGAGACATGGCTGGGCAGGGCTCTGAAGACTCAGCCAGGCCAGGCCAGCCAGCAGCCAGTCAGTGTCCATGCTCCTTACCAGCCCCTTTAGGCCCAGGGTAGGGGCAGTTCTGGTCAGTGGTTCCTGCCAGCAGCTTGGGACAGGATGCCTTGGAAAAGGCAGGAGGAGGTGGTCACTGGAGGAGCTTCACAGAGAGGCGGAGCTGAACATCACAGAGGAAGATGTCCATAAGGTCGCTGCTCACCTCTTGTGCGATACAGGAGATCAGGTGCCCCTCTGGACCAATCAGGATTTTCACATGAGATTCTTTGGGCACCAGAAGATTCTGTACAATCACCAGCTCCCCGCTTGGCCCTTCCTCCCACACCACCGTCTTCTGTTGCACACTGTAGGGTATCTCCTGGGGCAGGTGCTCTAGGAGCTTCTCTCGGATCATATTGGTGCAGATCTCCTCAGGCATCTGGCTAGTGAGGACTCCACTGTGGAACTCCCAGGGCCCTGGCCGGGCCTGTGTCAGGAGGTATTGCTTTAGTGTTTTCACATCCTCTTGGCTGAGGGCTGACAACATGAAAATCTCCTGGAAATGGGGCCAGCCAATCCTCTGAGGGCTTCCTGCAGACTGTGTGTTACAGCCCTTAGCTGGTGGGCCTTTAATACAGGAGAGTCTGGTGCCTCAGGCGGTGGCCTCAGCAACAGATCAGCCCTTGGCCCCACCTGCTCATCCTCTCCCAACATCTCCTCTATCATCTCTGGGGCTGAAGGCACCACTCTTTCCTCCTGCTCGCACATGGCCTCCTGCAGTGTGGATCCTCCCGCTGCCTCCTCTCTTGATGCTACTAAGGAATCTTCCAGGAGCTTGACCTGTCTTCTCAATAACTGTCTCTCTTCCTTAAGGGCATCCCTTAGGTCATTGCCCACCTCCTCCAAGCTTTGCCAAAGTGGTCTCTCTCCTCAAAAACCCTTTCCACTATCTTGACTAATAGACATCCCACAGTCAGGACCTCTAAGCAGTCTTCTATCTTATGCAGGTCTAATTCCACAGCTTCCAGTGTCTCAACCCTTCCCCAATTCTGGGGAAGCCCCACCCCTTTAGGAGGTACTTTACCCTAGACCAATTCCTCACTAGGGGCTCCCCAATTGGAAGCCCCACAGATAGGGATCTCCTGGGTGACGCTGCACCCTCTCCCACTGTAGCCACTGGGGCCTCCCCACCATCCACCGGCATGTCTGGGTATCTCCCCACCATCTCTAGGGGCAGCCCACCCAATGGTTGCACCCATGAAGACATATTTCAGGTTCAGAGGTCTTGCCAACTACTGCCAGATGTAACTCCAGAGGGAAAATCCTGGGGCAAAATACCTTTGAAACCAAAATCAGTTAAAAGGAGAAATAAAGTGGGAGAAACCCATTTATTGCCCACAAGCAGTCATCCATTCTGCTGGCCTGTGTCTGTCAGACTGGGCTGCAGACAAAAGTGTCCCACCCAACCTCTCTGGTCCAGATATGCTCTTGCTCCCCCTTGTAATTACCTATTGATATGGAAATGGACTACTTCTTTCCACTCCTTGGAAACACCTATTGATATGGTGATGCAGTAAGAGTAGGCGAGAGATTCTGGAAATGTTGCAAGTTTACCCACAGAAGGTGTCTGCCTCTGGACCTTTCTGCCCCTGCAGCTGTTTCAGCTTCTGTCCTCGGTGCTGCCAGCACTCCCATCTCTGCTCTCTGCCCACACGGGTGCAGTGAGCAAGCCAACAAGGGCCAGGTGAGAATCCTCGCCATAGGAACCTTCACTTTCTGTACATTAATGAAGCTGGAAGTTTTTAGGGTTGAGTTTTTTGGGTTGCTTGTAGCTTCACAGGCTTTGCAGCTGTCCTAAATTAGCCTAGGTTACTACTGCCATGATGCTAAGTAATTTACACATATTTAACCCTTGCACAATCAATCTTGTGAGGTAAGGATTATTAGTCTCAGAATACAGGCACTGAATTCTAATGTAGGGAAGTTTATAAACGTCCCCAGGTTTCCCACCTAATAAGTGGCAGTGTTGTGTAACTCCAGGGAAAGGAAATCCCTGGGCAAAATACCTGGCTGAAACTGAAATCAGTCAAAGGGAGAAATAAAGTTTAAAACCTGTTTATTGCTTACAAACTGTGGTCTGAGGGCATCTCTCTCCTGCTCTGGCAGAAGCAAGTGAAACCTCCCCACAACCTCTCAGGTTCAGATAAGCCACCTGTAGCTCCCACTAATATGGAGATGAACAACTTGTCTCCACCCTTTAGGAACACCTGTTGATATGGAGATGCACTAAAGCCCGGGGAGATATTCTGAAAATTCTGCAATTTTACCCACAGTTAGGAATCAAACTGAGACTTAGTGGCTAATGATTTTAAGCTTTTCATATGCTTAGTGATCAGCCAATAGGATTTAACTGTCTTTAAGAGCAGTGCAACTCCCCATCTGGCTCCAGTAGTTTCCAGTCTTCCAGCTTAGATCTTCCAGCTGCTCCACTTGGATGCCACACCCCTTGCCTTTGACTGACAGTGCCCTCACTTGTGCTTGTCCTTGGCCTAAAGTGGAGCTTACTTTAGCAATCAATTTTGTACAATTACTTAAAACAACACAATGTACTGCTGGGTCTAGGGGAAATGGTGTCATCCAGTGATATGGGATCTAACTTTGCCTCACACAATCTTTTAATTAATCTTTTTGTTTTTGGGCCCTTAACCTTCATTCTGAAACTTCAGAGGAACCCAGGGCCTCCAAGTCCTGAGACATGCCAACCTTCTGATGAGGAAGTGTTTCTCCTTCAAAAGCAGCTAAATTCAGCTTCCTCACCCTCACTTTTAAGCCGCATTCCACAAATCCATCTATTTTTCATTCTCTCATTTGGTTTCTTCTCTTCTGTGCTCTTTGGATGTTTTTACCACCACCACTACCAACCCTCTTTGATTCCTTCAATAGGGTTTGTAGAAGGAGAGGAATGGATGTAGGCATTCAATTTTGTCATATTTTATTGGAAGTCCAAAATCTTTCACTTTAAGGAGGAAGATGATCAGTCTGATGTGACAATCATTGACTTACCCATCTTACTCAAATCTTGGTACACAGAGAAAATGGTGCTTCTGCAGTACCCTGGGGTAAGGGACAGGACTGGAACATACTGTCCTGGAGCAAGACTTTCACCGTGAGGGCATAGTAAGTGGTATCATGGCACACACATTCTTCAAGGCACACAGCTGCCAGCCTGTGAGTATCAACAAGGTTGGAGCCTCACTTTGGTAGCTGTGTGGCCTCCATCAAGCTAACTAACTTACCTCTAAGCTCCATTTGTAAATATGGGGATTATTGTTCCCACTTTTTAGTACTTTCTTGAAAAAACCCAGTGAGACAGGGACTGTGGGTGTAGTTAGAGTAGGGGGAGGGCCTCCGGAAAAAGCAAGGCAGAGTATTTGCAGTCAGAGCAATGTAACTACATGCAAGGAAACCCCCTTCCAAAACTCTGTGTTAAACATTAAGCTCCAGGGTCATTCTTCAGTAAGATCAGTGGGTGTTCCCCAGATAAGGAAGAGTACCCATGTTGTCGTTATGCTAATCACTTGTAAGATTCACTTGAGCATGCTAAAAGGCCCAGGCCTATGTGCTGTCTTTCCTCTTTCAGATCTGATGGGGTGGTTTTACAAACCAGGCAACTAATT
The DNA here is from genome assembly GCA_032199065.1 of Smutsia gigantea. Taxonomy (NCBI): domain Eukaryota; kingdom Metazoa; phylum Chordata; class Mammalia; order Pholidota; family Manidae; genus Smutsia; species Smutsia gigantea. Next base: position 2,506 of record JAVSCE010011788.1, on the reverse strand, counting down.
TAGCATGCAAACCCAGCTGTAAACAACATAGTAAAAGGCAGGAAAGATTCCACCTTAAAGATAAGATTGCATTTTAACACCCAGGAAGTTTGGGAAGCAGAAATCTTAATTTACTCTTTAGCAAACAAACAATACCTCAACCCACCTTGGGGGCTGGGCCAGCCGCCTTTTGATATGCTCCTAGACCAAAACGCCAGTATCCCAGAGAGTACTTTACCCTAGACCAATTCCTCACTAGGGGCTCCCCAATTGGAAGCCCCACAGATAGAGCTGCCAGATGTAACTCCTGTTAATTCCTTGTGTTAATTCTGGGTGTTCAGACACCACTTAGCAGGTCTGCACCCCTAAACTTTTTTTCATGTTCTCGAAAATCCTCATCTGCCTATAAAACCCCCTAGACAACGCACCACACCAGACTCTCTTGTCCCCTCCTGGCGTGAGCCGGGAGCTCTGTCCTATCACTTTATTTCTAAATAAAAACCTGTACTTCGCTCTCTTACCTTGACTGTTTGCTAAGCTCATTCTTCGGCTTCACGAACAAGAACCCTGGCATCACCGGGAGCTAACATATTTATAAAGCACAAACACAAGGTGAACACAAAGTAGGTACCAATGGCTGTCTGCTTCCCGCTAATAGAATCCAGACCTGAGTACCGCCCACCCACCATCTCAGAGAGACCTAGGTTTCATTTTACCTAGGCTGCAAGCATTCTCCAGAGGACACATCAGCAAGCCACAAGCCCACCTTTCCCCTGACCCCTCCCCTCAAAATGCCTGCCAAAAGACCTGGCCATAAAAAGCCTCTTAGCCTGTAAGAGACACCTTTGTTCTGCTAGCCAGAACAGGGGGTCCCTCTCAGGTTTACCAATAAACCTGCTTGGACTGTTGAGTTCACATCCCCTGTTCCTCTCACCCTCTTTCACATCTTCCCGAGCAGACCACACTTTGCAGGGTAGTGTGGAAAAAACGAGAGTTCCTGTGTCCAGGATTCTCACCTGGCTCTGGTTGATTAGCTCACTGCACACCTGTGTGCAGTACATGGCTGTTGACTCTATATAAAGAGCTCCGCCCAGTGCTCTGTGTGAGACACGGTGGTATGGCTGCAAGGCTGCAGGGGAGCAGAGCAGAGGCTGGAGTGGTGGCAGCACCGAGGACAGAGGCCCAGAGGACGGCTGTGTGGGATGACTGTGCAGACAGAGGAGCCCAGAGGCAGAGACCGGCTTGCTGCATACAGACTTGCTCTGAGTGAACGGGATTTTAGTGACTGACCTGCCACCTGGAAATAAAGTTTGGTATAACCCTTTCACCCCAAGAACAGTTTTGCTGTCAATTTCTTTGGTCACATTGAATCTATAGCGAACTTGCCTGGGGCTGAAACCCATTGGCAAGACTGTAGGCACTCACACATTTGTCAAACGAATGACTGAAGTGGATGTCATTGTCATGCAATGGGGAAAAATTTGGGGTCATTTGGGATCTTGTATACAGAGAGTAACATTAAGCAACAGGGCAGAAGAAAGGAGGGATCCAGGAGATTAAATGGCTTTATAACTTTCTCTGGATTCAAGTGGTACCATGTGTCCTTTGCTATTGGAAATCATTTGATCTGAGGCCTTTCAAAGGAATCAAGTAGGCTGCAGGTGGCAGGAAGAAGTCTCGTGTTTCCCTTCTCAGCTGAAAGGAAAAAGCTGAAGTGCTGCTATATGGCTGAGGACAATTGAAAGAAATGCTCTTTGTTCTGTATTATATTTATCTGTTCTGTTTAACCTTTATCTCTGTTATTCTTCTCCTGCAGAGTAATCTGTTTATAGCTTCTCATGGTTATAGTCCTTCCTAAGGTCGGGGCATTACACTGTTTTCTCACGTCAGGTTTGGGAATCCACTTCTTTACATTTATAACTGCAAATAGCGTCCCACCAGAACAGAATGTGTTTGGCACAAAAGCAAGGCAAAAGCGATTGCATCTGAGTTTCATTAAGCTGTGAAAAACAGGGAAGGAGCTTGAAGAATGTTAAACCCAGATAGTAATTTCCGCCGCCTTTCTCTTTCAGTTTCCCTTAGCTTCCTCCTTCTCTCCTCCGATTCATTTCATGTTTACTTGGCTCTTCTTTTGGTCGTTTTGTTTTCGATTGTTTTTTTGCTCATCAATAACAGGGCCATGGAAACTCCAGGGAGGCAGACTGGAATGCCACAAGACTGTTCTGCCTTCTGCCTCTAGACCCCAGAGCCATCCGCAGGTGAACTGGCCTCCCCGCAGGGCTACCTTCCCCGGTGGCCTGTCAATCACCCCACCAGCACTTCCCCATTATGCAGGCGCCACCTCACTCCACTCCTCCTACCCTCTCAGCTGTCAGGAAATCCTGGAGAGGTCTTTGTCCAGGAGCCACTGATGTTTTTAATAAGCAGGGATTGAGCTGAGTTGGAAAATAAATATATCAGGCGAACACCTCGGGGACTTGCGCAGCGCCCTGGCTGCTGTTTCCGCTGCAGGCCAGAGGCGATGCGC
>JAVSCE010011787.1:0-140544 GCA_032199065.1 Smutsia gigantea | reverse complement strand
CTCTGTCTCTCCAATCTCTGCTGCACTGCGCAATGTGGGTCAGCGCTCCCCGCGCAGATCACCGGGGCTGGCTACTTCGCGGGGTGTGCTTCCACTCCCTCCCCGCTCTGAATCCTCTCCTCCCCCCGGTGCGCTGGGGTGGGGGAGGGCTCGGGTCCCGCCGGGTCGCGGCTCCGTATCTTACCCGCCTCTTGGGGTGCCGAGTCCTCTCGGGTGTAGCTGCACACTGTGCGCTTTCCTGTGTATTCTCGTTTCTCTTTTAGGAATAGGTGTATTTTCTGTGTTTTCGTAGATAAATATAGTGTTGGGAGGAGATTTCTGCCGCCCTGCTCACACCGCCATCTTCCCGGAAGTCGGATTGTTCAATTTTTATGAACAATGTCATTGGAATTTTGATATGAATTGCATTGAATATGTAAATTGCTTTGGGTAATAGAGACATTTAAATGATATTAATTCTTCCAGTCCATGAGCATAAAATATCTTTCCATTTATTTGTGCCTTATTCGTTTCTGTTATTATATCCTAAATTTCCAGTGTATAGGTTTTTTACCTCCTTGGTTATATTTATTCCTCAGTATTTACAACAACAGTTTTGGTGGAGTCTTTAGGTTTTTCTACCTATAAAATTTTGTTTGCCAATACTGACAGTTTTCTTTCTTCTTTTCCAATGTGGATGTCTTTTATTTCTTTTTTTGTGATTGCTTTGTCTAGGACTTCCAAAACTCTGTTGAGTGAAAGTTATGAGAATGGAAATCATTGTTTTGCTTCTGATCTTAGAACCAGGTGTTCAAGAGGCATCCCTTGTGTGTATGCATGTGCCTGCTTACTTCAGTGAGGTAGCTGGAGAATGCAGGGCTAGGGCACTTGTGCATGCTTTAGCAGAGCAGCAGGAAAGCACAGGGCCAGGGAGTACCTCCCAAAGCTATCAAGACAAAGGGAGAGTACAACAATGGTATACACCAGTGCCTCCATCCTTGGAGAGTATCTCAACAGGCCCTTGCCCCTGCTACAGATGCTTTAAGATTAGCAAATTAATCTTCACATGTCGTGTAAGTGCTTTTCAAACTGCTTCTTTTGTACTGGTCCCTGGAACAAGTTAGTCTACATGTGAACCCTTTAAAAGAAATGTTACAGTTCCCGAGAGCCCTTTATGTCTCCTGGATATAAGCCCCATTGATGTTCCAAACCAGATGCTTTGGGGTCTTTTTCTTCACTGCAAGTCCCAAGGGTTGGGATGCCCCATGTGGGACACCAACCCCTCACTTTTCAGGGATAAGCTCCAAATTTATGCGATCCCTCTTGGTTACAGGTTGCCATGCCGGGGATGGGGTTTTGGTGAAACAATGTCTCTGCCTCTACTACTTATATTAATGTGGCCCTTTTATAGTTTGTTACAAAGGTGTGGTTAGGCTAGTTTTCAGGTCTTCCTCAGAGGGAATTGTTTCATATGTAAGTGTAGATTTGGTCTGTTCATGGGAGTAGGTGAGTTCAGGAACTTCCTATGCCAAGATCTTGGACCACCTTTCTCTATATAATAGCATGTGTTTTAAATATATAAATATATATATATATATATATATATATATATATATATATATATATATATATATATAGTCATAAGCCCAGCTCATCTGAGAACTAGAGAAAGACACACACACACACGCAAACACACACACACTCACTCAAGTAGAAGTTTATGTTTTGCTCCCATAAATTTCAAAACAAGTTACTCAATCAAAGAGTGGTTCAAGGATCCAAACTCCACTCACTTTGGGGCTCCATCAACCTTCCACCATGGATTCCAATATCTCCATATTCATTTGCATCAGGTCAGCAGAAGGTGAAAGACCACAAAGAGTTGTGGGGAGGAGGTTGTATAGGCCAGGCCTAGTTTAGTGTTCTTGGCTTGAAATCAAGGCAAACTTGCCTTTAAGGATTCTGTCTAGTTTTAGGTCACTGCTCGACCCAATTCTCACATATAATTGTCACCATTTTGTGAACCACATTTTAAAGGTTGTCTTGGATTAGAACCTGGCTCAAATAAGAGAGGCTTTGATGGATCGCCACAGGTTTTAGTCCTGTGAAGTATTCTGCCATGGAAAATAGCAAGCATTATTACCATGCATGCTTTGAGTTTACACAACAGCTAGTAGGCCTTTCCACATGAAAATGAAAAGGAAGTTTCTCTACCCCCTAATTTTGTGATGCACTCTTCTGACTGCAAAGGCAAGAAGGACTCTTTCAGAATAACATTCCAGGTAGTGTAAGTTTTTAATTATGCTTACTTAAACAATTATTATTAATAATACTAACACTACTTTTACAACACATTTTATTTACAAAGAACCCTAAATTAGTTTCAAAATGAAAGAATGAATTTATCAAATACTAATTATGAAGTCATTAAATGGAGAGATAGTTGAACTGGGAGTTTAATTTAAGGTTATAAGCTCCATTCTTGTTGGGGTTTCTTTCCCTAACACTGCCACCATGTCTTCGGATTTTGTAATTTCCTTCCCTGAAAATGGAGGGCTGTAAAAACGCAGTGAATATTATAAGGATCAGATCTTGTTTGAGCATTAAGAATAGTTCCCATTAAGATCCTGCTCCATATTCATAGTCTTGGAGAGTGCAGATAAAAATATGACTTTTGAAATTTTGATTTGCGATCATTCTGAATCCATATGTACTCATTAAATGCCATTGAATACATTTTTAATAATGAGGAGGAATTTGACAAATGACCTGTCTGAGCTGAACAAAGAGATTTAACACAGCAGATCTCACACAGCAGGGAAAATACCTGGAGAGTGTTAAAATCCCATTTGTTAAGGTATATTGTGTTATGTTCAAACTGTCCATATTAAGACTGGTTGCTTATAATAATCATTGTCATGATGCCATATACTCCTATCTTACTAACCAAGGGGGAAATTAACCCCGTATCTGCAAAACAAATAGGTTTAATGATGGTTTTGAGTGCACGCATTTCCTAACAATACTCTTAAAGGAAGGGGAAACCATTGTTACTGTCACATTAAGCTTTGCCATAGAGCAAGGCTTCAACATTATTTCTTTTGTATTTGTGATCTCTTTATTCTCTAAGGATTGAAATCAATAGAGAAGAAGATAAGAAATGACCTTCATATAAATTAGTTAAAGAAAGAAAAAAAGAAAAAAAGAACCTCTATTAATGGTCAAGGGAAGAAGGAAAGAAATCAATATTTATTGAGTTGTTTTGTGCCAGGTTCTGGTCTAGGACATTTACACTCTAGGTCATTTAAATTTGGAGATGGTCAAACAGGGTTAAGTCTCCATTATTCAATGGATTCATTTGTTGACTCTCTTTGGAAATCTTAGCCTGGTCATTTTCTTTCCATTAATGTAAATCCAGAACGCTTCATTCCCATGCCTTTTAGCTGATAATTACTTGAAGAATGTAAGCTTTGTTTAATTTACCATGTAGTTAAGAAAGTGCACTTGCGAAATGAAGCCACAGTGTGGTCCAAATCCAAATATAAATGGATTCTTAGTATCTGATGTTCAAATTGTCATCAGTAATGTTAAGTTCCATTTGTGTGGCTAACAAAGAGTTATCTGCATGTAATACTGTATGTCCACCAATTTTGTGTTTTGGAAAACGTAAGAAAACCACATGTAAAACTCAGTTATTTAAAGTTCATTTTTAGCAAATAGCAGACATAATTCCAAAATAATTGAAAAGTGGTAAAATACAGTAAGCAATGTGGTCAATGTGATGAATATAAAGAAATAGGATTCTAATCCTAGGTAAATGCTGAAAGATCACCTAGTTAGTCCAGCTTACAATACAGATTGAAAATTCATAGCAAGACATGTTAAGTGACTTTCTCAAAGTTACACAGCAGAGAATACCAAAGACTGAGGCATTCTGGACTTTTTAACAGAAACCTGAGGATATTGTTTTTTTTTCCACCTCTCAAAAAGAGACAACTTATTTACTAGAATCCATTCCTTCTTAACAAGAAGTAGGGAATCTGTCTGTAATGACATTTCTAGTTGTCCTTTGCCCAATTTCCTCCTGAAAAAAACAAAAAACAAAAAATCCTTTATGTTAATGGCATCTACCCCTTCCTCTTTTACTGCCCTCTGTATTCCTAAACACTCTTTTTTCTCCTCAGCATCCAACAGCTATAAATGTTCTTTAATCTTATTCAATACTCTGATCCTTTCTTTTCCAGAATCCTTTTGTACACTCTTCTACAGTCAGCTAGTCCCTGGTTTCTGCTCCACTTTGAAATCTCTATATCAAGTATTCCTTTCTCTGATTGTCATCTCTTTTCAGCTCAGTTACTTTAAAGCTCACATGGCTACAGTTCACCTCACATCTAAATCTTCGATTCATTAACACTAACAAGTTCTCACTATCTCTAACCTTCCTCCTATCTTCACTTTCCCCTCTGCCAACCTTAGATTTCATGATCCACCATTAGAATAATTATTCTATACAAACACCATCTCCTCTGCTCTCCCTATCTCTGTGTATCAAATGCCAGTAACAAAACTCTGGCTTATAACCCATGATTCTCCATCTTTCCTGTGCCTGCACTCAAGCAGTCAAATGTAACAAGAGAAAATGACATGACTGGTCTGACTAGATTAACTTTCAATTCATTTCCAAAACCATAACCCTACTTTTGGAGGTATTTTACTTTCTTATTCTCTAAAATATGCTTTTTTCTCTCTCTCCTCACATTTATCCTGCATTCCACACATTCTATCAGTTGCGGATGTCACCTGGGCACATCAACAAGTTTCTGCAGGGCTAATTCTAAGAAATAAAGTAGCTGGGTATAAAGATACGCATCATCTGCTCTGTTTTTTTTTAAGTATTGCCAAATTGACTTATAAAAATGTTTTCCTGATTTACAAAGTCACCCAAAATGTATGAGCAACCCTGTTTCCTTACATCTTCAACAATGCTTGGTGTTTTTGTTTAATTGTTTCCAATCTGTTGCATGCGAAATGATATTTCCGTTTTGTCTTTTTTTCTTTTTTCATTCCACTCTGGCTTTCATTGTTGTCACTCCACTAAACATGCTGCTTTCAGTCATCAGTGATCTCTATGTTGTCAAATAAAATAGATGATTCTTTGTGTTCACCTGACTCTCTAGTGCAATACCACCCAGCTCAGTTGATCACTCCCTATTTGAAACACTCACCTGTCAATCATCTTGACAGCTCACATTCTCCCTACCTCCCTAACAGCTACATTTTAGTCTCTTTTATTACTGCCTTCTCTTATTCAAGATCTAGTCTGGGCCTTCATTTCTTTTCTATCATTTATTTCTAAGTGATATATTCTTTCCATGACTTCAAATGCCAACTTCAGATGTTGCGTACCAACGATAATGCTCTGCACCTCTGTATTTCTAACTCCCCTATTTTGACATATCATAAGCATCTCAAACTCAATGTAGAACTCTTTATTTCTATCACTTGCACATCCCCCAAATTCTCCTTTTTTAGTAAACAGTCCATCATCATTGATAGATTTACAACTTTAAAAGCCTAGGTGTCAGACTCTATACTTCGATTTCTCTCTGCCTCTGTATCCAATGTATAGCCTGGATTTCTTTTCTTTTCTTTTTTTTACCTCCAGAATATGTTTTGTATCTCTCTACTTTTCTCTTTGGTCTCACCACTCAAGTTCAAGTTTACCACAATCTTTGAGATTATGCTCCCAACCAAATTCCTTAGTTCAGCTGTTATTCCAAAGTAGCACATTTCTACTTTGTAGACAAATAAGGTTTTAAAATGTAAATCACTTTGACTTGCTCCTGCTTAAACTTGTCCAATGACTTCTTATTTCTCCTTTTGCTAAAGACTGAAGACAGACTAAATCTTAAACCCTTACTATGGCAATCAATACTGCCGCCAGCTTCTCCAACATTCTCTTACATCCCTCTTCCTATTTCTCACCATGCTTCCTTCATACTGGTATTCTGGCAGCTTCTGAAAGATGCTATTTTCTAACCCCATGTCTTGAACCCATGGTTATTGCTCTTCTCTTTGACCAAGCTATTATTCATATGTTTTGCTTCCCATTCTTCAGGTATCCATTTAAATGAAAGTTCCTCACAGAGACCTACCCAGACCATGGTATGTGAAGCTGTCTTTCTGTTATTATTTGATATATGACCTGGTTCTTTGAAAACTGAATCTAAAAATGTATTACTGCTTTATTTGGTAAGTGCCAGGCTAAGCCAGTGAGAGTAAGAATAAAGGAAAGTGAAGCAGAACAGAAGGGAAAGCAGAAACAAAGAAATGTGTGCCTGTGCCAGACATCCCTTCGCTGCTTCATGACAGGGACACAACAGCTAATGCTCGGCTACAGCGAACCTCTTTGAACTTGGCAGCCACAGAAATTATGCACCAAAGAGAAAAGAAAAGTTTCTGCTTTGTTCTCTTCCCTCTGCCCACTACGCTTGGTCAGCATTTACATCGCAGGGGAATTGATCCTCTGCATTTCTAGGTTATGCTATGGATCCCCTTGGCATACCATTCAGGAAGCCAGGCTCCAACCATACTTTGTGAAATTTCACCAAGTCCTGGAGGTGGCAAGAAGGGTCAGAGACCCAGGGCATGTGCCTGGAACTTCAGCAGATAAAACCACTTGGACCCACATGGAATCAATCTGCAGTAGCATTTTCTGTGTCATAAGCACTGAGAGTATGAGAGACAATTGAGGCCGTTACAATTAGAAGAGGTACTTCAGATGCATTGGATACACATCTTGTTGGTTTTATTTCTGGTATTTATTACAAACTCTAAGTAGCTGGTGCACACATAAAGTTTAACTGAAGATTGAGAAGGAGTAAGGTCCAGACGGGGTTGGCAAAGCACCCAGGACTAGAAAGAGTGGGAAGCTGTAAGCACCCTTTGTCCTAAAAGACAAAGAGACCTGGTGAGAGCCTCAGCTATGAAGAGCCATCTAACAAGTATTGCAGGACTATGGAAAAATAGCTGTTATGAAAAATGCACAAGGCAGAGAAGGAATAGGAGGGAGTGATAAATATTATTTCCTACAACCATCTGATCTTCTACCAGCACCTGTCATTGGCTAAGACCAACCAGAAGCTAGAGGGTAATGAAGCCCAGGGCAGGCAGTTTGTAAGGATTAGTAACCTGGGGCACAAGGTGCAGCAAGGAAGAGTGTACAAATGGATCTGAGAATGGCATACTAACAGAGACTATCCAACACAGGAAGCCAGGCTTTAAGTTACAGGTCGACAGGACTCATTCACCATCATGTCATTTGGTTCGAGTCTATCAACTTGTTTTGATTTGAATGAATGAATGAATGAATGGACCCAGAAAGTATGTTTCCAGGCTTCAACTTCATCTGTAGAAACTGTAGAAATGTTGAAATTCTGTAATACCCACATTTAATATTTTCCAGGAAAATGGAGCTGCTGAACAGTGTTTCCAGTATAGAAAATAATCAGGATTTTAAATACGTACATTTCAATACTTCTTTCTGTACAAATTTTTACATTTTATTAAATTATATCACATATAAATGTTAGAGATATGTGTGTATATGTACCTACACAAGTATATCATACACATACACACACATATTATTTAAGAAAAAACATGAAAATATATATTTCTGTACTCATGCAGTTTAATAAAACATTAATTTGAGGTATGTATGGGCATCTCCCTCATTATGTGTCTTTTTATTTTCACACTGGAATCTTTAATCCACTTGGAAGTAATTTTTCTATGTGATGTGAGGAAGGGAGACATGATTTTCTCCTTAAGAATAGAATATTCAGTTGTCACAAGTAGTAAATAGACCATCATTTTCCTTTAATCTGCAAAATCAGCTATGGCATATATCAGATTCCTATTTATCCATGGCTTCTCTAGTTTCTCCATTCTGTTTTTTTGATCCATTTATCTATGTTTCTATTAAACCTACACTATCTTAATTTTGATAGTCTGATGATAATCCTTGATCTCTTTTGGGAAAAGTCTCTCGCCTGATCTTACATTTTAGAGATGCCTTAGCAATTCTTGGCTCTTTGTCTGTCTATATTAATGTTATAATCAGCTTTTCCAATTACATAGAAATAATTTTGTTGAGATTTTTTGTTGTTATTGATATACTTTTTAATTGAAATATAGTTGATATGTGATATTATATTGGTTCCAGGTATAACATAATGATTTGACAGTTTTCTACATTATTAAATACTCACCCCAACTAGTGTAGTTGCTGTCTGACATCACAGAAGTATGTTACAGAACTATTGACTGTATTCTCGATGCTGTACTGCCATCCCCATGACTAATTTATATTATGATTGAGGTTTTGTGCTTGTTTATCCCCTTCACCTATTTCACCCACCCACCCCAAACCCTCACCCATGGTAACAATTAGTCACTTTTCAGTGTTCATGAGTCTACTGCTGTTTTGTTCATTTTGTTTTGTTTTGTTTGAAGATTCCTCATGTAAATGAAATCATATGATATTTGTATTTGTCCACCTCGTTTATTTCACTTAGCATACTACCCTCTAAGTCCATCCATATTGTCATAAATGGCAGGATTTCTTTCTTTGTATGTCTGAATAATATTCCATTTTGTATGTGTACCACATCTTCTTTATTCATTCATTGACAGATACTTTGGCTGCTTCCATATCTTGGCTGTTATAAACAATGTGGCAGTAAACATAGGGGCACATACACCTTTTTGAATCAGAGATTTATGTTTCATCAGGTAAATTCCTAAAAGTAGAATTACTGGGTCATGTGGTATTTCTATTTTTAGTTTTTGAGGAACCTCCATACTATTTTCCATAGTGGCTATATCAATTTACATTACTACCAACAGTGTAGGAGGGGTCCCTTTCCTCCACATCCTTGCCAACACTTGTTATGTCTTTTGTATGGTGGCCATTCTGACTTGTGTGAGGTAATAACTCTTCGTGGTTTTGATTTGCATTTCCCTGATGATTAGTGATGTGGAGTACCTTTTCATGTTCCTGTTACCCATCTGTAGGTCTTCTTTGGAGAAATGTCTATTCATGTCCTCTACCCATTTTTTAATCAAGTTATTTGTTTTTTTTTGTGTTGAGACATAAGAGTTTTTTGTATATTCTGGATGTTGACCCCTTATTGGATAAATCACTTATGGATATATTCTCCCACATTGTAGTTTGCCTTTCTGTTTTGTCAATGGCATCCTTTGATGTACAGAAGCTTTTTAGTTTGATGTAGTCCCATTTGTTTATTTTTGCTTGTTTCCCTGGGAAGACATGTCCAGAAAAATATTGTTCATGCTTATTTCCAAGAGATTTTTGCCTATGTTTTCTTCTAAGAATTTTATGGTTTCATGTTTTATGTTTAGATCCTTAATCCATTTAGAGATTGCTTTAGTGTATGGAGTCAGATAATAATCCAGTTTCATTCTTTTGCATGTAGTTGTCCAGTTCTCCCAACACCATTTTTTAAGACACTTTCTTTTCCCCATTGTATATTTTTGCATCCTTTGTCATATATTAATTGACCACATATTCATGGGTTTATTTCTGGGCTCTCTATTCTGTTCCATTGATTTATGGATCTGGTCTTGTGCCAGCACCATACTGTTTTGGTTACTGTAGCTTTGTAGTATAGCTTGAAGTCAGGGAGCATAGTACCCCCCCCCCACTTTTTTCTTCTTTCTCAAGATTGCTTGGCTATTCAGGATCTTCTGTGTTTCCATATAAGTTTTAGGATTATTTACCCTAGTTCACTGAAAAAAAATGTCATTGGTGTTTTCATAGGGATTGCATTGAATCTCTGAATTGCTCTGCGCAGGATGGCCATTTTGATAATATTAATTTTTTCTATCCATGAACATGGGATAGATTTCCTTTTATTTGTGTCTTCTTTAATTTCTCTCATCAGTGTCTTATAGTTTTCAGAGTACACGTCTTTCACCTCCTTGGTAACTGTTTGCATTTCTTTCACTCCTTTTAAGATTCTCTATCTTTAATCCTTGCCATTTTAATTACTCTATGTCTTGGTACTATCTTCCTGTGGTTCCTCTTCTTAGGGGCTCTCTGAGCTTCCAGGATCTGGGTGTCTATTTCCTTCCCCAGATGGGGGAAATTTTCAGCTATTATTTCTTCAAAGAGAATTTACACTCCTTTGTCTCACTCTTCTCCTTCCGGGATCCCTATTATGCAGATATTGTTTCATTTGGAATTGTCACACAGCTCTCTTAGTATCTTATCATTTTTAGAAATTCTTTTTTCTCTCTGTCCTTTGCCTTGGTTGTTTTCCTGTTCTCTACCTTCCATCACACTGATTCTTTCCTCTACTTCCAGCAGTCTACTATTCATTCCCTCCATTGTATTTTTCATTTCAGTTGTATTCTTCAGCTCTGAGTGGCTCTTTTCAATATTTTCTCTCTCTTGGTTGAAATTATCCCTGAGATCATCAATTCTTTTCCCCAGGTCAGTGAGCATCTGTATGGCTGTCACTTCAAATTCTTTATCAGGAATATATTCCTCTACTTCTTCATTTTGTCTGGGTTTCTGTTTTCATTTGTATTATGTAGATTCATTATGTCTCCTAGTCTAGAATGAAATGGCTTTATGAAGTGGGTGCCCTGTGGTGCCCAAATGCTCACCAGTGCCAGGCTTCTTTTCCAGCTGAGCTTCAGTTGCTGTTGGAAGGCTGCAGATGGGTCTGCCTTCAGCCTGTCTGCTGGCAGTGGCTGATCCCCACAGCTCACCTCTGTGCTCCCTTTGTGTGACTCCCTTGAGGAACTTCTGCTGGGATTTTTTGTGAGCAGGGTTCTCCTCTGCCTGCCAGTCAGCAGTGGTGGCCCACTGTGCAGGGTGGGTGCACAGGGCAGCATGCTGTCACTGAGCCCACAGTGAGGGAGATGGAGCATTGGAGTTGGCTCCTGAAAGTGCCCAACCAGTTGGGCTGAGGGAGGACTGGGAAGCATTGTCCACCTGCCCTTTCTTCTCCAGAAAGAGCTCCCTCCAATCCCCATCCCTCAGGCACACTCTCCACTGCAGGTAAATCTTTCAAACTGCTGCCTTTGTGTTGGGTCTCAGTGGAACCAACAGAGCCTGCCTGTCCTCCACAAGCAATAGAAGTCTTGACCCCCACAGGGCTCCAACTCTTCATGGTGTCCAGCACCAGTATCACCAAAGCCCAGTACAATATGGAATCATCTTTCAAGAGCAGATCTCAGGGCCAGATATGCAGGATTCTTGAGCATTTATTCCCTCCGCACTCTCTTCCTCTCCATCCTGTTTGTGGACTGGGATAAGGGAAGGGCTTGGGTCCTGACTGATCATGGCTCTGCCCCTTTACCTTCTTCACCAGGGGTAGATGGTCTGTTCTGCCGTCTTCAGGATGTTTTCAGGGTTAGATGTACTTGCCATTGTTGCTTCCTTTGTGTGTATGTGGGAGGAGATTTTTGCTTTGCCGTGCTACTCCATCATCTTTTCCTCCCAAGCACTGTTAGGATTTTTTTTTTATTGGAATTGTGTTTGAGGAAAGCTAATATTACTACATCTTTTATTATGAACATTCTCTCTGTTTAGTTCCTTAATGTCTTTCAATTTTATAGTTATAATAATTTCCACAAAAGTTTTACACATTTTTTTCAAAATCATTTTCCCTAGAAAACTTCTATTTTTTGTTTACTCTGGATATGGGCTCCTTTTTTAACCCCCTGAAAATGACATATTCTAACTTCGCTTTTGACCATTGATCTTGTGTTAGCCAGCATCAATAAACTTTGTAATAACTTTAATAAATTTGCATATAGATTTTTTTGGTCTTCTATTTAGGTTGTCATATCATTTGAGAAAAGTGATAGTTTTATTTCTTGTATTTCAATCATCTTATGCTTCTTTTTGCTTTGCACTGACTAGATACTCTCATGTCATGTTGCTAAGATGTACTGATTGTCGTTCTTTATTTTAAGGAAATACTTTTACTTTGACAATTTTCAATGTTTGGATTTACTTCCTAAATTTCCTGAAGTGATTAAGGTACTTAGCTAAGAATTAACAACAGAGCCGAAGAGATGCATCCCTTCCCTGTGATAGAGGTATAGATTTGTCACTTGGACTTGGTGCTCTGACGCCCCTCCCCACCCCATTCTCTCTTACTAAGGCTTCCACAGTAGCAGTTTGGAGACTGTGAAGCCCAATTATGAGAACAATTACCCCAGTTTTTGCCCTGTCGCCTCTAATTTTCAACCAAACACAGTAAGAAAGTAATTCACAAGGGGGTAATGTTAGAAGAGAGAGAGAGACCAGTTCCCCTATATCCCCACAGGTCGACAAGGGGAAGGGTGAGATTCTTTTTAAGTGGCACAATTATCCTTGGAGTTGGTAGTGATTTTGAAAACGAAAGCAGGAACTCAAATGAAGAAAGGAGGCATAAGAGAGGCATGGAAGAAAGGGAAAACTGGGGAAACAATTGGTTATTAATCAGTCGTTTTTGCAACTGGTCTCTTTCCATCACTTATATTCTAAATTTCCACTGTTTAGAAAATACGTATACTTTTTTGTTTGTCGACTCCTCCTTCTCATATCAATGATTCCTACTCATCTTCACTCACATGACCTGGGAAGACTCAGACACCCCTCATCTTAGAACAAGAGGAAATCACATCTGCCTGACCAATAAGTAATCAAGGGATCTCCCAGCATCCACCTTTGGTCACTAAGAATAAATAAACATACATAAAACAAAGATTTTTATATGTAGCACTTTTGATTACTAAATGTTCTCAGTGAGTTTTCAAGTAAATAAAGCATAGTAATTTAAATATATCATATATATGAGTGTGTGTGGATGTGTGTATAATTATATTTTATGGAATTATTTCTAAAATGTATTGCAAATTTATTATCCTTACTTAACAGAATATTCTTGACATAAGTTAATCTTTTCTTGATGACTCAGGGCCGTTGGTATGGCTCAAATATAGTGATGCCCTCAGGGTCATTGTGGTACTGAGGGCTATGTGGCCAACACTTACTGGCCATAGACTGCTAGGCATTTCCAGTTAATGTATTTCTGTCTCCTCTCTTTCTGGCGCCTGTCACTTTTCAGTCTGTGTGCTTCCACCAGCCTTCTACTTTGCTGCTTCTAACTTTTTATCCACTGTAACACTGGAAAAACTGGGGGTTGCCATGGGAAATCAGGCAACCGAGATTATAAAATCAGTAACCTTGATATCCCTGGTTCTGGCCTAAAGAGGGTTTTATCCTTTGCTTCCAGAATAGGGAAAAGTACAGACATTGGACAATTATCTTCCTTAGGGTTCAGAGACCTGGTTTGGGTACTGAAAACATTGGACTTCTTTTGCAACTATAGCAAAAGGAAGAAAACTCTATTACAAAGAGTTGGTAATCAAGTATGAAATGATTGTTGAAGGCTCAGCATATCCTTCATGTAGGTATCATCCCGGGCTGGGGTCCACATTAAATAAAGGCAGTGAAACAGGACCACTCACTATCAGAGCTCTGAAAAAGGATGTAGTCAGCACCAGGCCCTGATCAGAAATGTTCCTCGAGGCAAGCAATTCTCTTAAAGGCATTTGTGAGTCACCTGATTAAAAGAAAATGACGGATCGTTTCAAACATCATTTGGTCTTATGGCTAGACATCTGAAAATCTTAAGGGAAAACAAAAGATTGAATTTCTTGAGAAGTTGTAGAGGATAGATCAACAGATCTTGGCGAAGGCAAATAATCTTAAAGATAGCATAGATTAATTAAACTAAATCTTATAGATATATGCTGCTGATAACCTCTTGATATTAGTGAAGGGATCTTTCTTGAATTAATTCTGAGATTCACAAAATCTGAACTCGGGGAGATGGGCAAAACAAGTCCAACTGTGAAAGAAGTAGTATTTGATCACTGGATTATGCGTTCTTTTTCTCATTCTCATTCTTTCTAGCTCTTTCTGTCTCTGCCTCTTTCTCTGTTCTTATATTTGGGCTGAGAACATGACAGGAACCAAGTCATCTAAACCTGAATGGTGAATCAGAAAATGACAGAAACCTAATTGTTTAGGCACTGCCCGACCTTAAATACAAAATCTAAGGAAAAAGGCAGCAAATTGACTCAATGTGCATTGACGCTAAAATAATGCAACTCTCTCCCACCTCAGGTATAACTGGACCTTGAGAATAAGGAGGACCCTGAGGCTCAGGTGAACATCGAATGGTACTTTTATAGTAGGAATAAATGCATCCAGGAGATGATGGGAACCAGGTGAATATGACATAATTCTCATAGTACTGGCTGCTGTTTCTACTGCTAGTTAAAATGGAAAGCACATTCTGAGATGTCCTTCATTATGAAACTGGGGTTGTTTAAGATCTTCACCATAGAGAATTATCATTGGCAGAAACACTAAGCAGTATGTTTCCCAGATTTTTCCTGAGAACTTTCTCCCCAGGTTCACTAAAAGGCAGCAGTTAAATCTCTTAAGACCCACCATTTTCACAGAGTTGGAGAACCTTGACTACCCGGCGTCTTCCATTTGTTCCTTCAGGTTCAGGTCACACCCTCCTTCACCGTCTTGCTTTGTGACTTGCGAGGCTGACTTACGGACTTCGTCAGTAGGCACCCTTTCCCTCTGCCCTCTTATTGGTATTGGCATTTCAGGGACTATGAGGAGATCAAAAAACATGAGGAGAAAGAAATCAGGTACAGGTTTCCTCTTTTCCCTTCCTTCTGCTTTACCACATCCTGGTTGCTTCCTTTTGCTGGGAAGTCCTCTCTCCACAGCTACTCTCCCCAAGCATCAGTGACTGTCCACCTCCTTGCTTTTTCAGACATCGTGGTAAGAACACCTGGCTATTGCTAGTCTTGGGTGACAATCTCCTTTGGTTTCCCATAATCTATTCCCCATCTTTATAAAAATTCTCTTTATTAAAACTCTTCCTCTACCCTCTTTGAATATGTCATTTATTTCTGCTAAGGCACTGGGACATCTGGAAAAGGTGGAATAATAAAAGGGAAGGTTCATGCTGGAAGAAGAAGATGGTGGCTAGGCACATAGAACTCACAGAACATGCTCTGGCACAGAAAGTCCTGGCTATGCCACCGCTAAACAACACGATTTAGGACTAGTCCTTGGCAAAAATAGAAACAAAGGATATGTCTACCCCAAACCCCAGTATAGTGAAAAGGATATTTGAACTAAAAGTCAGAAGACCCAGAGTCAAGTTAAAACTCTTCCTTTTTAACATTGTTCATATTTTGGAAAGACGCTTAACATCCATGAGCTATTTTTTCCCTATAAAATTGTTTGGCCTGAGAACCAAAAGAGGTAATACTGAGGAAGCACTTTGAAAATGGTGAGGCACTGTATAAATATTAGTTATTGTTATTTATTTAGATTTTCCACTTCCCAACAGTCCTTTCACAGCACTTCCTAAATTATATTCTGCAGAATACTAGCTTTGATAGATACATTTTTTAAAGGGCTTCTGTCTAAGTAAGTTTGAGAAATACTGCACATTATAGTCTATTAGGAGATTCATAATACACCTTAGTATGCTAAAGACTCTGATAATCATGGCATTAAAGAAATTCATTTAACTTAATTTAGCAATTCCCAATTGATGTTTGGAAGCCCTTATAATCTTCAACTTACATGATCATTTGGTAGAACTAGTGGCTCATGGAACGTAAATGCCTTGTAAATGCTGTCACCCCAGGTCCTTGGTATCTTTTCACTCCAAACTAGCTTCCATAGGAGCATGTGTGATATACACTGAAGTCCTCAAAGCCCAAGGGAACAACTAATCCAATGAGTCACAATCATGTTTCACAACAAACTCTATTTTTAAAACTCATATAGATGTTACAGTTACATGAACTTACTGATTTACCCTATAACTTCAAAAGGAAATAAAGTTCCTCTCCAGTTGTATAGAATCATCACAACAAAACAGAACACAGCTTCAAGGGTGGATAAGGGATGTCACCTTCATAAAACAGATTGGAGCAGATCCACACAAGATGGTATTCTGAGTACAAGCCTCAACACTTTTTTTTTCCAGCAAGGAAATGTAAATGAGTGGGTGTGATATCAATATAGTTTTGTAAGTGGGTTAATCTTCATTCTTTTTTTTTAATTATTTCAGTTTCATTAATATATAATCACATGAGCAACACTGTGGTTACTAGATTCCCCCCATTAGCAACTCCCCACCACATACCCCATTACAGTCACTGTCCATCAGTGTAGCAACCTCCTATAGAGTCACTACTTGTCTTCTCTGTGCTATACTGCCTTCCCTGTGCCCCCCCTGACATTATGTGTGCTAATCATAATGCCCCTTATTCCCCTTCTCCCTCTCTTCATTCATTTTTTTAAAGTAAGTTTTCTACAAACTGTAGTGCTTTGTAGTTACAAACTGTTTGCTGTATCTCTTTCAACTCATTTCAGTAGACACATTTGAGGAAAACTGGGCAGTTGACTTTAAGCAGACTTCTTCCTGACAATATTGATGAGGCCAGATGGGTGCTGTAGCCACTAGAGAATAGAAATCTAAGACTACTTTCTCCAAAAGATTTGGGGTGTAAAGGAGAGCAGAATCTGCTGGTGAGGGTCTGTCTTGTATCCCCAGGAAGATCATTTATTCAAGGCGAGGGTGTGAGTTCCCAGGAAATCTTACCCTCGATAGATTTCTGTTTCAGTTGTTTCCACCATCCCCCTCTTCTCTGAAAGTTCTTGGCATTGTGGTTGAAAAGGAGAACTAAGCTTTGAGGCATAAATGGGAATACAAGCAGGGAAATATTTAAACTTGAAAAGGTAAATGTCAGCCTCTCTCATCCTTTTATAAATCTCTATCTACTTGGCTGGAAAAGCATCGGAAAATGTTTGGCAATCTGGCTGCAGTGGTCAGATAATGATTTGAGCTCCTGAGCTTCAGATTTTCCTGGGAACATCACATTGAACTAGATTTGTATGCAGGTTCATGTAATTGCATAAGATACGTGTGTACTTCCCATATGCCAGTATGGGCAGTAAAGCCATTATGGGAATTTTCCAAGTGAAGATTTTGTAGGGAGTATCTTGAAGATTGTGTCCTTATGATTCTTGATACGTCTCTTCTCTGGTTCTTACCAACCCTTCATTGAGAAGTAGCACAAGAATGTGAATAATCCAAACGAAAACACCCAAGTACCTAATAGATCATTTGACTCCATTTTTCACTACTCTATTCTTACATTGAGTTTCATGGCCCAGGCATAGTTTGTATACTTCTAGGTTTTCCTAAATCCACTGTGTGTGCTTATCTATGGATATAACCTTTTAAAGAAAGTCTTGTCACATTCCTCAGTCCAGCATTTGGTTGCTGTATTTCAAAAGTGACGAGACCAGCATGTCAAGAGCAAGACCAGCATTTGTGAGTTCCTGCAAACTGTGGGTCTTCTACATGGCATGCAGATTGGATGCGGTGACAAATAGAAAGAGGTCACTGATTTGCCATTCATTGTGGGAAGCGACAGGTGTGCTTATCACTTAGGAGACAGGAAGGACCTAATGAAGTCAAAAGAAAATAAAATAGTTGCTTGTCTTAGAAATATCAGCCTATCTTTAAGTGAAAATCTGGTCCCTGGCAGGTCTGGCAAGGAAGATTAGATTAGTTTCCTATTTATCCAAATTGGCAAAATAAGATCCTGAATGAGAACATGGAGGTTTGGGATCTGGACATAATTTTACCTGAGAGATGAATGGTTGCTGTCTCCAGTAGTGACTCACCTTTTCATAACAATGCCATTTACCTTTAGAGCATCATCAGCCAGCTGTTCCTAGTAACTTTTTGACTTTTGGGTGTGAAGAATACAATTTAGATGCCTTTAGGAAGCAATTTTGTTTTTCCTCATTCCAAAAGACTGCTCAGACTAGAATACACAGGCATTTTGCTTACATCAGCATTAAACAGCAGCAAGGTTGTGATACACTTTCATTTCAAAGTGATCACTGTTCAAATCATAATTACCATCATTAAATTGTGCTTATTAAGTGATTTTTGCATGCATTCTTGTAATGGTGGAAGTGTAAGACTGCAAGCAACAAACAAAAGTAGAACATTGCCAAGGCAAAAATGAGTTAAATAGCCCAAGTTGCTTCTCCATACTCTCTCTCTCTCCCCCTCCCTTCTTTCCTCCTTCCCTGTCTCTCTCTGTTTCTTTGTTTCTTTCCCTCTACACACTTCCCTCTACACACACACACACACACACACACACACACACACACGTACATTCAGGACTTTCTCATAGCATCTCATTTCCTATTTAATGCTTACAATTCTATACTTGGATCTATCTACCCAGAAATAAGCCTCTAATGCCCCCCTCCAGCAACCAGAGAATTCTAACCAATGTGTAGTGTCTCTTTCTGATTGTACATGGCTGGTTATCCACAGCTATTAAACATCAGAGGGAAACGTTTTTTTCATCGCTCTTGATGCTCTATCCTTGTAGGGGAAGTCAAATTGGTCTAAGCCCTGGCCTCTGAAGCCTGGCCTAATCCTGTTCTAAGCACCCCATTATTCACTCTCACTCGTGGGGAGACATGGCTTAAACTGATAAATGAAATTGGGAGAAATAATTTAGGCATGCCAAGCTCAGCTCCTCTCTTTTTCCTTTTGGGCTTCACTTGCCTAAAGGATGCAGGAATTCAATGGTCTTCCTACAGAGTCAGGCTGGGCTTTGGAGCGAGAGGATGCCTTTCCTGGCCTAGTGCTCTGGGGATGGGAAGAGTGACCGTTTTCTCCGTTTAGTTGGTAGGCCCTGTTGACTCTGACACTAAGGACATCTTCCAACTTAGACTTTATGATGGCATTTCCCAAGTGATGTTCTATGAATAGCCTCAGAAATGCGGAAATGTCAGTCCTTTCTGGACTTAGGGTGGCTGGGTGAGACTTTGCAGTTGCCAGTGTCCCATACTATTCATTACTAGCCATAAGAAGCCATACCTGTTTATCCCAGTTTCCATAAAAGAATTATCATTTTCTATATGTGCCCTGAGGCAAATAAAAAAAATAGTTTTGGAAACCAACTTTTTTATCAGCTCTAAGGATGCTCTTTTGATTCTCCATGTGTCTCTCTTTTATCTTAACTTGTTCATACCAGAGCAAGCAAGAAGGCTGCTCTTTCCTAAGCTGCCTCAGGGATGTCAGCTTTCGTGCTTGTAGAATAATCGTTGCCTGTTTTTCCCTCCTGCCTGAGACTGATTCTTCATTTTCTCCTGACGAGTCTAGTCTTCATCCTAGACTAGTGTTCTCAGTGATTCGTTCTCAGTGTTCAATGCCTTCTTTCCTTCTTCTCCTTTCTTTGCAACAACTGGCATTTTTTGTGTATAATCACAGGCTTTACCACATGCCTACAGTTCTTTATAATAATTGATACTTCTCAACAAAAGTGCATGGTGAATAGTGTGGGCTATGGAGTCACATAAACTTGGTTTGAATTCTCAATCAAATGCTTCATTTGACCTTGGACAAAATATATTAACCTTCAAAAGCTTCAGTTTCCTCATTTACCATATGCAGATATTAATCGTGCCTACTTTACTGAGTTGTGAGGATTAAATGAGATTAAGTGTACATGTATAACACTGAATGTAGTGTTTGGCAGAGAATTATTTCATCAGCACTAACTTTTATTATATTGAAGAATAAAGACATGCAGGAAGTTAGGAACTTAGAAATCCTAGAGATGTCCTGTGATATATACACCTTTATTAATTAAATAAAGGCTTTGTTATCTTGTGACATCACAGATGATTAGATAATTAGAAATCATAAAGAGACTTAGAAATAAGAATATTGTCATTTTCTTTGTGTCCCACAACACTGAAAAGATTGGGGAAATGGCAGAAAAATTTCAGAAACAGACAAAAAGATTACAAAAAGTCAACAATGTGAAGTCATTAAACATTAAGGGAACCAGTGTTCCACACTCCAGTAGTTTGTGATACTATCACTCTCTGACAAAAGGGTAGAAGATTAATATTGATAATCTTGTTCATGTGCCATAAAGAAAATGTTACTAGAGACCATGTAAAGAAAAGGAAGTTGCTACAGCATCATTGACCACTTCTATCAAAACAGCCACAAAGATTTGCACAATGTGGAAAACATCCTCTCTATAGAAATTATATGAAACCCTCATTTCCTAATTATGCCACTGAGGGAGATACTATTTAAAGAATAATTTCTACATGCACATTGTTTTTAGCTGTTCAAAAAACTTTCATACCTATAGATATTATTTTTGCTTCATAACAACCTTCTGAGATTTTGGGCAGATATCATCATCTCAGTATGGCAAATAAAGAAATGTAGATGAAGACAACTAAAAAGGATATGGGAATTAGAGATATTTCTCCAAAGAGATGGCATAGCAGAGGTGTGGCAGTCTCATTTTTCTCTTAGAGATGTTATTAGTACATTTATGGATTATTTTTCTGATGATCCATATTTTATCTTTTTTTATTATTTGAACTTTTTTCTTCTTTCTCTAAATAGAATTGAATGTAATTTAATTTTATAGAGAATAACACAAGGCTCATATTGTTTAGTACAACAGCTATGTTGAATATGTTTTAAATGATGATATCAAGACAAATAATGAAGTTATTACTTCTTGAATGTTATGTATTGTCTCTGTATTAACTTATTTAACCCCACAATAATTCTGCCATATAGGTATTATTATCCCCATTTTTTATATTAAGAAAAAAAACCCACAAATATATGAATCCAGGTTTTCAGATCCTCAAAACTCATGTTATTTCTACCCTTACACATTATCTCCCACAATGAGTCTTTAGAGATGCTATCAAGACTGACCCAGAGCCTGAGAAGCAAAGAGTATTGAATTTATCTATAAATATCCTTGGCTCATCCTCAAGGAAATGTGAATTCAAAAGGAAGAAAGTGGAAAACCAGACAAATGCTTCAACACTTAGAACATGTTTCAGCTTTTCCCAGGATGTATTCAACACATATAGTCTCTAAGAGTCAGTAGACCCTTCATTTCAATTGTTTCCAAGAATCTAACCAGGAGAAGTTTCTGCTGAGTCAAGGAATATTTGTAGAACATTTCAGAGACATATAAACCACTGTTCTTACAATCCTCCTCAACACTAGCTGTAACCAATAAAGAGAGCATGCTGAAGTGCAGTTAATTAGAGTCTGGTCAGCACAGAAAAACTACAGAAGGCAATGAAGATCAGGTCAGGGTGAGAGTAGAAAGCAAACCCCAATTAGCTGTCTTGTTTCTTCTTTCAAGCACATAAATATCCCACAATCAGTGTCTGTATGTCAGAGGGGCTAGAGATCTAGATATTCTGCAGTTAAGAAAGAATCAGAGACCTCTTTTTTGAATTAAGTCTTTGGGGCCCCCAACTACCTGTCTTTTCTAATGTGACTCATGCTTTCAGAAAGTTTACATCTGTCAAGTTTTCACAGTATGAACATACTCTTGATGAAGGCTTGAATATGGTTCTGGAATGAAGGGAACATTGCAACTTCAAATCAGCTCATCTCAGTGAAGCTGCTACCTTGGGAAACAGTGCTTTTTTGGAATTACTGATTGTAGAGGTAAAAGAAATAAACACTTAGGATATGATTCATTATCCCCTATTATTTTAGTCAACAACCGGTCTGTCACTATGCTAGGTAAGGGGAATGAGATGAAAGAAAAAGTAAAATGGGAGAGCTTGTCCTAAGTAAATTGAACAAACTTGTTGAAGAGACAAGGCTTACATCATGAAGTTATTATATTTCTGCTGATGTACAGTGAAAATTCTCTTTCTCACGAAATCATTACCTAAATTGGACAGATCATATACTGCATGAAACATTCAGAAATGCACCCAAGTGGACTTATAGGACTAGGAGCCTGGCATGACTGACACATTCAGACATAAGGAAGTTCCTAGCAGAAACTTTCTGGAGAAGGTGAATGTTCAAATACAATTTTGTTAACCCTCCTGCTTCTTCTGCAGTGCTTTTTCTGATGGTCTGTGGGTTCTCTTGTCCTTTCCAATCCTTTGATAGAGGATCCTAAGCAACCATAACAAGAAGTGCTGCTGTCCTAAGGATAAATCCCTTAGGTATGACACCTTCCACTGCTCAGCATTTGAGAAAATCAATGTCTGTGCCTTGTCTTCCTGCCAGATTTCTCTCACTGCAGATTATTCCTTTTTTTCTTTGAGTCTGGGCGCTTTACATCCCCTAAGGATAAGCCTGGTGCTTTTTACCATCCATGATCCAATTAGCAGAGAATGGAACATCTCAGCTTGCAACAACACATAGACTCTGGTATGAGCCTCACAGAGGAAGAGCAACATTTCAGTCACCCTTTATGTATGGCTGCCTATCTATCTCCTGTGATCTTACAGCAAAGGTTCAGGGAACTTTGCTAACTGCCCAAGGTTGCCATTCAAGTGGTGAATGGATGGAAAAGGAATCATATAAAATATTTCTTTTGGTGCAGATTCACTAAATGCCTCCTACAATCTGGGCCTTTCTAACAGCCATTTACTATCTTGTTTATAATGAGCAATAGAAAAGGAGAATTTACTTGAGGATAAAACTCCTTGGAGGAAGTGCATTATATAAAGAGGCACCAGTATTCATAACTTCTCACATTTTCTTTATTGAAATTTAGAAAATTATGTTTCATGGATATAAATTGCCAATAGGTTGAAGATGAGGAGATTGTGGTCCTCTATTTTGAGTATATCAGAATTCAAAATGATTTTAGTTCATTCAGTATTTTAAGAATTATTGCCTATGCAATTAGATATGAGGACTGGAGAATATGTAAGGAAACACAGGATTCTTTTCCCTCTCTCTAGGGCTATGTTTAGATGCTTACCATTCACACATTCTGAATTTGCAGTTTGTAGGCATCAGCTGGTCCAGTGGTTCTCAAGCTAAGACAGTGCCACCACCCACCAGAGAATTTCTGGGGTTTTTTTGTTTTGTTTTGTTTTGTTTTGGTTTGTTTCAATGATCATAATGTTATATAACTGGTATGTGGGTGGTGGTGATACAGGAATTGCCTTAGGTGTCAAAGATGCTGAATACCTCCTGCAATGCTCCTCAAAAGAAAAAAGGATGTCTAAATGTCAAAAGCATCCCTTCTTCTCTTAACTGAGAAACACTGTCTAGACTCTTCCACTTTAACCTCAGTCTCATTGCTTTCGTCTGTTGCCTTAGTCCATTCTTTAGGACAGTAAAGCAGAACTGTACTGGGGGGGGCTGTATTGGCCAGCTTAGTTTAAGCTAAGCTACAGTAACAAATAAGCCAACAATCTCAATGTCTTGCAACAACAAAGTTTGATTCTAATTTATGCCACATGTCCATTTTGGGGTCTCTTATGACTCTCACCCATGGAACCTGATATTTGGGATCCAGGCTAAAGGACAGCCTCTCTCTGGGACACTGTCATTTGGGAGTCAGAAAAGGACATGGAGAAAAAGTGGTACATCATTTCTACTCACATTTCATTGACTAAAGCAAATCACATGATGGGCTTAAAATCAGTGTGGCCAAATCCTCTTTCATGGAGGCACAACAAATATTTTGAACAATAATATAATCCACTTTAGGGGAAGTGAAAGGGAAGAAGACGCTTCTATCATGACAAAGCCTCTTAAAATGGGCTCTAGAAAGAAAATCTACTTTTGACTACTAACCTAAGGTAGTCAATTCTGAATCTCTATAATCCAAACTTCAGAAGAATAAGGTGGAAACCCAGTGGGAAGAATAAAAAAATAAAATTGATTTTTGTCTATGCCAAAAATAGATGTCTATTTCTGGGACTCTCCCAGGCCTGGAAGCATTATGGTTTTCTCTTCCAGTTCCTAGTTATATCTTCTTGCAAGTGAATGCATCTTAACAAAGGTTTCTATACCTGCCATAATCCTCATTTTCCTCTTCCATATTTAGCTGCATTATCTTGACAAGTTAAGTGTGAATAATCATGAAAATTTTATTTGGGGTCTCATCTTTTCTCTGTCTTTATTAAAGCTCTCCCTTAGAAACTGTTTAATGTTGACATTCCACTGATCAATAAATTGTTCTCAGATCTGAGTATCCTTTCCTCTAAGTTTCAATGCCACATTTCCTTTTCACTATTGAAATTTTCATCATCAAATCAAATATATCTGAAACCAAATCCGCCATCTTTAACACCTCTTTTTCTCCCTTCTTTTGTTTCTCCTACCAAATCAGATTTACCTTCTAATTCTATCAATGCTACTCCCCTTGACCTAGTCATACAGGCTTAAATCTCCATATCACCTTTGGTCTTTACTCTCTCTTTCCATCATTCAGCTCCATCCAGATAGTTACTACTTCCTGTCAATTATTCATGAATGTTTGCTCTTTTTACCAGTCTCTACTCATGGCAGTCTAAAACACTTCTTTTCCAAATGGGAAGAATATCCTGTATATAAGAAATAACATAGTTCAATCACCTTCGTACAAAAACTTAAGGATTATAAGCATGAATCTGAAATTGTATTTAGAAGTTATCAATGTTAATGTTTATTGTTAAAAATTTTAGTAGTCTCATTTTAAAACGTTGACAACATGGCACATGGACAATATTACAGCTGCTAGATTAATTCTATAGTCATTATATTGCACACTGGCAAAACTAAATAGACATACTCAGCTGGCATGGGGAATTAGATAAAGGTCTTTCTGATACTTTGAATGCAAAAACATTACATATAACAAAGGGTTCGTTTGAGAAGGTGGAAAGGAAAATACTGATTTTAGGCATATTAAAGAAGTGGTTATTGATTGTATGTTCAGGTATATTGGAAAGCAGTGGTATGTATTACGTATGACTATGTTAAAAATAAATCTATTAACTGAAACAAGGCATGTACGTTCATTCATTCATTGCAAGACATTTATTGAGCATCTATTAAATCCTATGTATAGTGTTAGGTCCTTCGGATAAAACACCAAACAAGATAGATGTCTTTCCCTTTCATGGAGTTCTCAGTCTATTTGGGAAAAATACATATTACCCAATAATTATATAAACATAACGTGAAATAGTCTGTGGAAAAAAAGTGTTTTTAGAAGATAAATAAGGTGATGAAATCAACAGTAAGTATCAGCAAAGCTTTGTTGAGCAATGAAAGAAGTGGGACCATTGTAAAAAGGATGTTAGGATAAAAGCTGGTGATTCTTGTTTTGGACCATTTAAGTTGATAGAGACCAGTGTAAATTTCCTCTGGATAAGTAAAAGTTGCCTACAATTCTTTCAGCATTGTTCAGTCAGGTGAGAAATACTGCCAGTCATTTCATAGCCCAGTTGCCAATGTCATCCATAATCCATATGCATCATGACATTTTAGTGCCCCCGCCCCACTGCACACACACACACACACACACACGCACTCATGGAAGACAAGAAGAAGCATTATGGAGGGTAAATTATGGAGGGATTGGGAAATGTGTTGGCTATTACAGCATAGTTTTGTTCTGTTTTTTTAAGAGAAACAATTCTCATTTTTTTCTGAGATGAGTGAAACAAGAATCTTCCTAGTGGCAGGTGCATTGAGGTCAAGGAGTTTAAAGTCTCTTTCAGCATCTTAAAATATAGGCATCTGCTTTCCCTGATCCCCATCTTCCAAACAAAGCCTTCTCTCCTCCAGACTAAATTTTCTCCATTTTCTTTAGCTCCTTTCCCAACCCAGAGTTCTGGCTTAAAAGCTACAGTTCTAGAGAATATGTTATAAGAAAATGATAAAACAGGAAATAGAAAGAATTCTGAGCACTGAGAGAACTTCTTTCTGTAATTCTATTTCTAGTGTTACTAGTACTAGTTCTAAAATGAATATATTAAGCTATTGTACAGGGTTTTTTGAGGATTACATGAAATAGTGCATATAAAGTGGTTAGTAGAAAAAGGACTCAAATGTTAGCTTTTCTTATAACTATTATTAGTAACATTATTGCTATGCAACCATAATTTTCCATCATGACCCTAGAAAGCTATTTGTAAAAATTGATTTATTTCCCATAATCACTTTCTTTTCTGCTTCCCCTCCTCTAGTTTTTCCCTGCTACTTTCTTACTTCCAAATAAATTTAAATCTTAATGCAATTCCAGACATCTTTTTTGGGGAATTCTTTGTACAGATTTAAGGATTTATACTTAGGTTGCCTCATTTTAAGAAAATCCAGAGGTTAGGAAACAATGAAAGACCTCTAAATCTGCCCACAAACTGAAATCAAAATTTGTAAAACATATCAACTGTAGGGGAAACTTTTTGATCAAATATATTATGAGCTTTTACAGCCTGTTGTATGCAGAGGCCAGATGAGGCCTGGGGAGCCTTGTCACATAGTCCATCTCCAAAGTTGCAAGCCACCTGGGAAGCTTCAGCTTTGCCTTGAACTGCATCTGGGGCTGCCTAGTTGAGTCTAACTTGCTTTGCCACCAGGGGTCCTCCAAGGGAAGATGAGCTATACTTTCCTATGGCTGGAAGATCCAGCAGGAACATGGAGGGTTGCAATTTTTTTTGTGGGCAAGGAATATCTCATTATTCCTGGAACAGCTGTCACACAGGAGGTAAATGGGATAAGCCAGCATGGCACAGGCATGGAGGAGCATCTGGGCTCTCCACCCCCTGTGGCCCTCACTGAGTTGGTAGGAGTTCATGAGGTTCTCAGGGGCATGTTCAGCTCAGGAGCATTTGATTGTAGTAATTACCTGGGAACCCTCTGACTAATCTGCACACCTAACATACAGTGTTGGAGACATTATTTCTAGGGAGTGATAAATGGCAACTACTTAATTGTTTGCAGAAAAAGTGGTGTAGTTTCAATTTGGCCTCATTCCCAGTCTGGATAACCACGAGCGCCTTCCAAAACAACATCAATAATAACATTCTGTAGATAGCTAGACCCCATTCTATTGATATTTCTCAGAGGCAGTATTTCTTATGTATATTCTCAGAGGAGAGCTAGTACACTATTCCTAATCTATTTTTCCCATTAGGGAAAATTAGATATATGAAGCAATGGCAAATGCTCAAAATCATGTAATGGATATCAATGCTAGAGGCAAAAATGAAACCCAGGTGACCAGTCCCTTAGTAAACTAGATTGCACAAGAATGAATGGCGTGGGATACTGTAATTGAAGTTTTTTTCCCCCTAAAATGGGAGCGAAGAAGGATGTTGGATATTTACCAAAACCTAGCACAGTCCCTTGTACAAACTGTAAAAACCATAAATGTTCCCATCCTTCCCCTTCCTTCCCTTTCTCGTCCATGCTTCTCTCCTTTGAATTTACATCTCGGTAAAATATGATTTAAATTCCCATCTGAATCTTCCAATGATTTGGTCTCTCCAGGAATTAAACACCATCTTTCCCTCTCCCCCTTTCCACCGTCCCCCCGACTCCCTTCTCTCTCCTAACTCCATTCCGACACACATATTCAAGGTGACAGAGATGGTATCTGGGAAAGAGTTAACCAGTGAAAAGCCCACAGATGGTGACTCAGTACAACAGATCCTAGAGAAGGAAGAAATGAGAGCTTTCTTCTTAACTTTGGCCTTTGGAAGCTTGAAAAAAGGAGAAAAATCACTCCTGTGGGTTAGTGCTTGATTTTTCACAACCTCTTGTTCCTCTCATTCTTGGCCAGCCCCACCACCTGCCGGTGCCTGACCTGACAAAGTTACGGTTAGCCTGACAGGAAGTGCTGAAAGGATGTCGACAGGAAAGTTCGGTAGTAGAACACGCTGTGCTCACAGCCAGAGTTTTCTCACACACCTGTCCAATTAAGAATCTGGGCCCATCTTGAATAAATTATATTGCAGCTTTTCCTCTGCAGTGAAGGAAGATACTGTGCACTCCTGCTGGAGCCAGACTCCTCCTGGGATCATGGCACGTGCACCTGGCCCGCCGTCCGAGCATAGAGTGTTGCTCATCTGCTCTATCCAGGTGTGCAGCAAGCCTCATGGCTGCCACAGTATATGCCACCTGGCCACTGCCTGATAGCGTGCCAAATGCTCAACTTCGATAGGTCTGTGGGCTTGGAATCCATCTTCAGTGATTTCTTATTCGTACATCTTCATGATGTCTGCAAGGTGTTTCTGCTAAATGGTGAGGAGCCCCATACAATAGCCAACTGGTTCAAGTGTGAAGCTGTCTTCAGTTGTAGTTGTTATATTCAAGGGAGGACACTTTCTCAGGGTCAATTTCAGCAAATTTAAGACTGACAAAATACAGTTCTTTTGAACTTAGTAATGCCTTATGCTTTCTGGTTTATGCTCACCTTCACGATCACACCCCACATTAGTGACTTCACCCGTCCTTCTTTCTGTCTTCCTACACACGTACGTGCACATGCACACGTTGCTCCTTGTCATCAAGATGGTAAGTTCTGTGTTATTCACAATCGGGGACTTTCCATAGCATAGTTTGGGTTTGAATCCAGTTTAAATACAAACTGTGTTCAAGACCAGGATCCCGATGTCAACAACAAGGAATAAATGTCATGCACATAACCTTGGTCCCATGACAAAAGTTTCAGACATCAGGAAAGAGCTAGAGATGCCTAGCAAAATATAATATACTCAGACTTATTCATTGATATAACTTTCATAAACCTAGAAACCACAGCTACAAGTAAAAAACTGTAAAAACCAATTAACTCAGCTCTGTGTGAGAATTAAATAGGCAAGATAGTATCGCTTTGATACCTATTTAACAGAAGGAAGCACAGGAAAGAGGGGTTGTCAAAGGATGTCAGCTTCAAGGCAACTAATTCTCCTCCTGACCACCCTCCCCTGCAGTACATTAGTGACAGTGGATCTGGAGGCTGAAAAGGCAGCAGCAAGTGTGTGCAGGAGGGCCTTGCAGGTAGAGTCATAAACAGCTCCGGGAACACATGGCAGGAGCCTCCTTGATGTGAGCCTTCACCCTGATGCAGCAGGGAGGATCATGAGACACCATAGGAAGACATAGCAACAGCAGACTCATGTGGAAAGTGACATGGCAGGTGTCGTGTGGAGCTTGTGAAAGAGATGGAGGGCTCCCAGACATGGCTAGGTATTGCTTCAATAGCGGGTGAGGCTCAAGGCATAAAAACACGGCATACTCCTTCCTTTTTCATGCCAGGTAGGTAGGTCCTGAAGAAACAGTATTAGCTGTGGATTAGTGAAATGTTGGGGCTCAACATCACATGAGAGAGTTCAAGTCAACTGCAGTGGACTGTTGAAGGTGACATGGCCTGTGAGAGGCAACTGGGTAAAAACATAGTTATTATATCTCTTTGTGAATGAATCTTCGTATTGCATTTGTGCACGATTTTTTTTTTAGTCCTTTGAAGTATAACCACCTATGAGAGGCAAGGTAGTGCAGTGTTTATGAGCATG
The DNA here is from genome assembly GCA_032199065.1 of Smutsia gigantea. Classification (NCBI taxonomy): domain Eukaryota; kingdom Metazoa; phylum Chordata; class Mammalia; order Pholidota; family Manidae; genus Smutsia; species Smutsia gigantea. The sequence goes on along the minus strand of JAVSCE010011787.1, from coordinate 111,071 downwards.
GTGCCTGGGGCCTGGCTGCTAGTTTGAATCCTGGCTCTGCCTCTGTGTGGCTGTGTGACTTTTCACAAGTCCTTTTGCCTCTCTGTGCCTTAGTTTCCCTAGAGACAGTAATACAACTATATCATAGGGCTTTAGTGAGAATAAAATAAGTTCTTATAAGTGAATCTCTAGACAGAAGTTTATATGAGTAAATCTCTTATACAGAAGATTGGATCATTTTTTGCTCAAAATTATTCTAGAAGCAATTAGAGAACAATAGCAATTCTAACTCAAAGGGTGAAAAAATAGGGAAATAGAGTTTGAATGACTTGGAAGGAAATAGCTACAAACACATACCATGTATAAACATTTAAATATGACTGCCAGTTAAGAGTCAAGAATAACAACTAAGAAAAGTTCAAAATAAATCAGAACTGTATGTGATTCAGTGTTGATTTTAATTTGTGATGAGCCAAAAGAATAGAATAGACTTATAGGAAGTCAGTGAGAATTATTAACATTGTGTAAAATATTATTTTATGGAGAAGATGGAAAGTTAAAATTATTGAATTGTTGGGTATCTGAGCAAAAATTTTAGAAGCTTTTTTTTAGTAACTGCAAACCTTCATAGGTATCATTTACATAACTCAAACTAACTTAGAAAGAGTAACAGTAACTGCTTTTCATCATAGAGTGTCCTTGGAAAATTAGTCATTAGGGTATCATCAAGCATATTCAATTCTCCCTTAGAAATTTTCTTCTACATTTTCAACTTATAATACTTTTATTGAACTCCTACTATTTTCTGACACACTGAACAGGGACTAGGACATAAAATCACTGCCAGCAGTGAGTGCCCAATGCTAAGGAAAAGAGAGACGTGTCCAGAGCAAGAGCACAGCCCGACAGTGTGCTTGTGGAAGGACACGCGGACTAGCAGTCCAGGAGGGTGTGTATGTGAGTGGGGCAGGGGGTGAGGCGATTGCGTCCAGGAAAGGAAAGGGCATGGGGTATATAAGACTTGATCTGGTTTCTTGTGGGTGAGTGGAAGTCAGCCAGGCACAGGAATGAAAGAAGGACATGCCATACAACTGAAGCCATGTGGATGCAGGGAGGCAAGAACGAGCATGGCTCCTTTGGGAAACTGCGACTTGGCATGGGGAAGAAGGAGGAGATGAGAGGTAAGACTGCAGAAGTGGATGGGGGAGAGGATGGAAGGCCAGGAGGATCCTGTGTGCCAGTCTAAGTGGTTGGTCCTTACTTGGTGGAACAAAATGCAAGGAAGTAAAGACAACAGGGAAGAGTCATGGCCAAAGCAGAAGCGTTGAGTGCTTGATTTTGACTGACTTACTGACCCAATGATGTAGGGTATGCAGCAGAGCCTGGCAGAGCCAGACCAACTGGTCCAAGCCAAGCCCTGTACTTAGTAGCTGTGTGACCTTGGGCACCTTATCTAAGCTCTTTGTGCTTCAGTTTCCTCATCTGTAAATAGTACTTCGGCAGAGGGTTGTTCAAAGGATTGAATGAGTCTGTTCATGTACAGGTCTTTGAACAGGGCATGTAGTACTTATTCAATAAATGTAAGCTGTTACTATTAATACAGCACTGCTCTGATGGGAGACTATAGGGCTCCATGTGTGTAAGCTGGAAACTTAAGCAACAGCTGTGAGGAAAAATTCAACTCTGCCCTTTAGACATGAGGAAGTAGCTGAAGCATCATCACGTACAAAAAAATGAACATCCACTGAACACTTGTTACTCTAGGCAGAGGATGACATTTGATGGAGGAATTTTGATTGTGTCAGCTTGCTACACAAATATTTACTGAAACAAAATAAAGAAATCAGCAATTTCAGATTATAATGTTGAAACAGAAAAACTTTCTTTTCCCCCAGCCTTCTAGAAGCATTCTTTCTTTTTATGAAGTAACTACTTTTTATTTTATTTTTGTTCATTTTCTTTTCCCCTCATGGTACTCCGCTTCCTAGAAATGATGTATCATTTAACACAGAGACAAACTATAGGAACACATACTTAGATTGGCTTTGATAGAGATATTTTTGATATCAATGATATATTCTGACATGTAACTATTAAAAGTGAAACTATATCTCAGAGTTCTTCCATTAGTCATATATACCCAACCATCTCTTCTTAAAAACTACCTATTATTACATTGAATAGATGCATAACTTATTAACAAGTCCTGTATTGATGGTATTTATATTTTTTCCTATGATTTACTTTCACATACAACTCTTCAATTTATATGCTATTACACACATTATTTCATATAAGACACATAATACCTACAGATGGTATTTCTGAGTCAAGGTAATGTGAATTTTTAATAAATATTTTAAGATTTTTACTTCCAAAGAACATTTGGAGTTATTCTATGTGAAAAATTCCAAGAAGTAAAACAAAATGAATGCGAACTATGTAACTAATATTTACTTTATGTAACATTTACATTAAATATAAGATAAAACACAGTCCTATTTTGTATATGCTTTATATATAAGATCCCTTTGTGAATAAAATACATATGCCCATTTTTAAAACTGAGAATTCACTTTTCCTATTTCAAATGAATATAGATTTTTTAGTTGTTTCCTTGCTTTTGTTATGTGAATTGGTCATATCGATGATTCATTTGGTGTTGAGTTCTTGTTTTGAAATTCATCCCCAAATCTCAACACTACATTTCTTTTTTTTTAAATAAGTTTATTTTGATATCATTAATCTACAATTAAATGAGTAATATTATGGTGATTACACTACCCCCTTCATCAGGTTCCCCCCCCCAACCCCATTACAGTCTCAACACTACATTTCTAAGACACAAATTTGATCATGTCGGTCCAGTGCAAAAACCTTTTAGTGGTTTCTAGCAGCCTCCAAAAACCTACTAGGTCAAAACAAAACAATAATAAAGGACAAAACACAGAGCATGTTCTTTGTACAATGTACAAATGCCATTCCATCACATTGTATGTTATGTGTTCAAAGGGGACAGTCACACATAGCACAGCAGGAACAGGTCCTCTGGGAGTGGGCAGCAGAACGATTCTAACCCAAAAAAAGCTCAGAACCTCTCCACTTTAAAGACTCCATCACTCCATTCTAATCTACCAGGATGACTGTGAAGAGGAACATGCAAGAATTTTGAAATCAGATAGGCCTATACTTGACTTTCTACATTTGTTATTTAAAATGGAATGAGTGAAGGCATAAAAGGGCACAAAAATTCTCAATCATAATATAAGTTGGTCACAGGGATAGTAACACAGCATGGAGAATATAGCCAATGATTCTGTAACATCTTTCTATGTTGACAGATAGTAACTGCACTAGTTTGGATGAGGATTTAATAACATTGTGTTGTATACTTGAAACCAATATAAGATTATGTATCAATCATACTTCAATAAAAAAATGTCACTGAGCTCTCCTTTCCACTCATATAAAATGGTAAAAAAATAATATAGTAGATAATTCCAAGAGATATTGTAATGAATAAATCAGGTAACATCTACAAATATGTGTTTACTAAGCTTTGTCTTTTCACTTTTCATCTTTTCCAGTCACTTAACTGGAAATCGATTTGAAATTTTTATAGCTTAGATGAGGAATCTGCAAACTACACCCTGTAGAGGAAATACTGCCCACTGCCTGTTTGGGGCTGGCCCGCAACTGTGAGCTAAGACTAGTTTTATGTATTTTTAATATTTTCAAAACTAAAGGAAAAATAATTCATGATGTGTGAAAATTAGATTAAATTCAAATTTCATTGTCTATATAAAATGTTTGTTCCCTTACAAATCATCTATGACTGCTTTCACACTAAAATGATAGGGTTGAGTGGTTACTGCATAGACATTGCAACAGAGACTATTTACTATCTGGCCCTTTGCAAAAAACATTTGCTGAGACTCCTGACCCAGCCAACATTAATACATTGTAACATACCTACATATGTGTAGGTATGTATTATCACATTTTATGGTGATATGAGACATGTGTATTGGCTGTAATATTTTAGACATGCTCCATCCTTGCATATGTAGGATATTAGGATATGCAGTGGCCTATCACCTGCAGCATTAGGAGGCACCAGAAGCTTGTTTCTCAAGTGATCGCATATGCAGTCATTGAGTTGGGAGATTTCTGTTTGGCTGGTAATGAGTAGACACATAACAGAATCTTGCTTTGCAAAGACATTGTGACTGCCTTGAACAGATCTCTTTTTTTACTGGTATAGTTGGATCGTCCAAAAAAACGGGAGAGTCAAAAATTCACTGAGCTTTCATAATTGGTTGTATGAACTGTTCTGGTCTCCTTACTAATGGATGTTTGCTTAATAAATATCAGTGTGAGTGATAAAATTTGGTCTGCAGTTTTACTTTATTACAAGTTGGTAGTGAGATTTTAAATGAGTAGCTGACACTCACCCATTTCCAACTACTATAATTTCCGAAAAGAATCAAAGAATTGCACATAATCAAATTGACTTGGGGAGTTTTGAACCTACTTGATATTTTGTTGACTGATGTGTTTCACGGTAAACTAGTAAACCATAAAATAATTATTGAATATGTGATAACCTTTTTAAAAAATAATCTTTGATAGAGCATTCTCATTTCTAAAAAATAACCTAAAATGTCATAAAGCTACATTTATTTTTATTTTTCTGGGTTCTAAATATAGAGAAGACTGGAAAATAGGTGAGTATGAATTCAGTGAAGAGCCTTCAATAGGAATCTTAAATGACTGAAACAGAACGTGAAAAGCAGTGAAAAACGTGACCGGTGGGTGTTCTGTCCCTAGAGAAGGAGAAAGTGAGTGGCAAGTCCAGGCCTCCGGATCTCCCTTTTTCTTGGACTCAGTGCTATTCCTTTCACTGGGTTTACAAGTGGCACATGAAAAATTATTTTGTTGACCTTCAAACGAAGAAAACATTCTCCTTTTCAGAATGGTTAGCTGAAATAGGGATATTGTGTGTAAATTTGAGCAGCCTTTTAGATCCTGCAATTAGCTCTTTTGTGTGCACTCCTTCATTCAGCCAGCAAGACTTTATTTACTGCCTGCAAGGTGCTGGGAAAGAAAAACACCCCCAAATGCTACATTTTTATAAGGCTATATAGCTTATAAAGATATCTCACTGTATACTACCTCTCATTTATCTTAATACGGTCCAAATTTCCCCAGGCCCCTTCCAGCCTGCAAGTGAGAATGTTAACAGAAATATCTCAAACTGTACTGACCCATTGCCCCACCTATATAGCCAAGTACATCAAGAATCCCACTCACTGGCTAGGCTAATCATTTCTGGGATTACCCAAGGTGTCATGTATGTTGTGGAGGAAAAAACTGGGTTATATAGTCTCCTCATTTTCCCTGGGGTACAATGCCCATGAAGTCAGTGTAGAGTGGAGAATCACCTTCTCACTGATCCTGGAACCCTGTCTTCTGAGATGCAAGTTGTCTGGATACCTTATCATGGTTCTCCTACCCCAAAGTCCTAAGTGTACTGAAAAAATCTCCTTCCATCCTGCTGTTTCTTCATCCAGATTACTCTGGAGCTATATGCTGTTTTCCTTGCAGAAATTTAGGCCTGGCTCCCCTGTCCCACTCTCTTTCCTCCTTCTTCACCTGGACACAAGGATTCCTGTGCCTTGCATCTCAAAGAGCTCCTCTTAGCTATGCCTTCACTGCCTCCCTCCAGGAGGGTTCAGATGGTTTTCATGCTAGGCAACCATGCACAGAGACAAGACTCCAGTATTTTCTCTAGATCTCCCTCCCTCCAGCTTTACCTTCCCTAAGTGCTTAGACACAAACTACTGACACATTTTCCTACCTTGCAAACTCAATTGGACGAATGGAACCCTGGGGTCTACTGGGACATATACTTCATTTGCAATAACACTTGAGGAGACATTTTAAGCACATGTACAACGCAAAAGAACCAGAATACTTAAATAACACAGCTCTGATCATGCAATTAGGAAGAAGTAAAGCAGGCATTTGAGTCCAACCCTTTTACCTCTGAGTACTTTCTTTCTCAGCTCTGACCCGAAGTCTTAAAGCAGTTGTGAGTAAAAGCCTTTGTTGCCTGGCTTTTCATGTCTTAGCCAAATTTGAAAAGAAGAGGAAGATAAACACGTGTCCTTGTTCTTTTTTTATATCCCAAAAGGGAGTTTCTGCTGACTGCCTAACATTGAATATAAATCAAAAATGGAAAAAAAAATCCAGTTTGATCATGAGCTAAAAGTCACATCCTTTTTATTATCCCTTATTCCCTTTATAGACAATGAGTGTGGAAGCACATAATTGGGAAGAAAGGCTATTTTGTTCCTGATCTGCCACCTGAGGCTTAAAGAAGAATAAAAGCTTCTTGCTTTGGAAAGGATTTAGTGAGGCCAAAAGGACCGGTTGCCCGGATTCTACATTAACGGGTGAATATTAGTTGCTTGAGTCGGTGTTGGGACTTCCCGACATATTCAGAACAGCTCTTGCTTGAATCCTAACCATAAATATTGCCCTATACCTTTAAACACCAAGAATCCTTTCAAAAAGAAATATATATATATATATATATATATATACACACACACACAGTTATTAGCTCAGGTGGAAAGGAATATAGTACATAATAACCAAGGGCATGTTGTTCTCCAAGTTTGCTTGAAGCAAAAGAAAACAATCACCATAAAACCTACAAAAAACAAGTAGGAAGCCAACTAAACACAAGCTATTTTTATTTTGTTTGAACTTACAATACACAAGGATTATTAAGCTTCCTGGTGTCATGAACACCTTAAGAAACCTGACAGCAAATGAATCTCTCCTTAGAATAATGTTTTCAATGCATACAGTAAAATACATAGGGTTACAAAAATAAACTTATTTATATCAAAATGGAGTTATCAAACTATTTTAAAGTGAGTCCTATAGTTATACACATGTTTCTTTATTAACACTTTAAATAACAAAACCAGACTGACAAAATAGTGATGTAAAATATCCATAAAAGACTCACAAGTTACTGCTAATGCTATCATCATTTGTTGCCTTCAATAATAAGGAAAAGAAGGGTTCAATTCTAGTTAGAATCTGGTGAAATAAAAATTCAACTTTTTCTCTATCCTAGTTCTTGGAGTCCCTGGGTTCTACCCTCAGATCATTTAGGGAGTTCATGGACTCTCAGTTAGGAAGCCTTACAGCAATAGAGTGACAATAGCAGGTTGTAGGTTTAGATGACGCCAGGTCAGGGTGTTTCTCAGCTTTTCTAGGAGAAATTAAATGCAGTCGAGGGCTCAGCAGGTGTCCTGTTTCTCTCAGTGAGGTCCTGCTTTTCTTCAGCTCTTGCTAGTCAGCTGTCTCCTATCAAGATTCTAGTCACATCATCATCGTCTGTGTGTCTTTAGTCCTGATGTTTCAAACTCCCTCATATAAAAAAAAAAGTGTCCTCTGGCTCACCTGAGACATGATCAGCATCCTGAACAAAATCCCCGCAATGATCAAGGTCCCCTTAGTGGCCTTTGAGAACATAGAAAATTCTCCTGATTTGTCCCTTTCTGAACTTGAACTATCACTTGTTGATATTCTCTGCAGATGGCCTCTGGGAGAACAAAATGACTACACACAGAAGCAGAGAAGGAAGGTCGCAGAGAGCGCAGGGAGAGCGCACAGGCCGGAGCGCAGTAACAGAGTGGCGATGACTCAGAGCGAGTGCGGAGCAAACTGCCCTGATGGGCAGCGACAGGAAGGCAGACTTCACAGATGAACAGTGAGCCAGCCCCTCACCCTACCTCCCAAGAATTAGGATATAGAGACTAGTAGGATCAAGAAAAAATTTCCAAGATTTATAAAGAAGGCCGTGAGGATGTCTGTTTGTCCTTTCAATGTCATTTTGGAGCATCATTTAACAAGGCCACCCAAGAAGTGTTTAATTTTTTAGGAGATTGTAGCATAATTTTTACTTTATTATTGAGTGCTTATTACTTACTCTCAATTAAATGCCAAGACTCTGAAAATGCTTAAGTATCCACTTGCAGATTTACATCTTGTAGAGATGCAAGTGATTTATGTTCCATAGAAAGTGATAACCCCCAAATCTATGGTATTTATTGTCAATGGGGCATTAAACAGTTTTGTTTCTAATCTTATTCTAATACACCTCTTTTATTTTCAATTGACTATAAATATCTGGCTCCTTATCTCTGCCATCTTACTAGTTTCCTCATCAGTTGATGGGTTGAATAAAATCTTTGACATGCTTCTAATTGCGTATTTGAATGAGTCATGTTTTTAACAGTTTGGAAGCTGTAATTTGACAGTAGTTTGAACTAATGCTTTCTGAAGTGACAGGATTATCCCCAATGTCTGCCAGACTCACCAAAGCTTTTATGTCAAGAAACAAGGGAGTGGTCTGGACCCTAGGTCTGCTCTCTGGATCTTTCTTGCTTTGAAGGACTTCAAAAATTAGTTCACACTCAGAGGAGTTTAAGGGAACCAGTTGCTTCAGCCACAGAGTACACCTATGGTTTTCAGACTTGAGAGGGAATCATGATCAGCTAGAGCACTTGTCAAAATACAGATTTTGTGCCCCACTCCCAGAGTTTCTGATTCAGAGTGGTGCCTGAGAATTGGCATTTTTTACACATTCCCAGGTGTTGCTGATTCTGCTAGTCTGGGAGACTTGGGCAGGGGCAAGGAGACAGATCTGGGGTTCAAGCACACATTTTCCAAAGGATTCTGCCCTAACTCATCAGTAGGGAAGAGGCTTTAAGCTTGGTGACTTAGTCTCCAAGTCTCTGAAACTAATTCTTTTTCTCCCAGGACCTTTCCCTGTTTTCGTTACACTCTGGGCATCTTTGTTTGCTTTATATTCTGGGGCCATTCCTCTACTCTACTTCCCTTGAATACAGGGGGAAGTGCACATGTAGCTTTGTGTTTCCTCAGGACGGGGTCCTCTGCCCACAGCAACAACGCACAGATTTCCAGGACTGCCTTCATCTCAGCCACTGGTGGCTGAGCAATTATGGGTGTCATGGCAGCTGTGCCCATTCGCCTGATGGATCCGTGCTGTCAGGGCTGCTGGCCATCCCCCTTTGGCATCATCAGATAGATGGGAAGTTTCTCACTTACATTCCCAATGCTCTATCTCTCTCATACCATTTGCCTTTCAACCAGCCAGTGTCAGGATGCAGGGAGCCCAAGCTGTAAAAGAAACTAGTTTTATTTCTCTCCCTTAAAGGACACATTATTTTTCTTTACCATCTTTGTGTGTGCCTATATATTCTTTTGATTCATGGTTTCATTAAGCCAACCAATTAAAAATCATTGATTAAGCATTTCTCTGTACAGTTCTCAGCAATTCTAAATAAATAAATAACAAAATATGAACACTACCTTTTAAGACTTCATAATATATTTTTTTCAAAAATATTTAACTACCCCACACCAGAGCCAACATCAATACCAGCTCAAAACCACACTTATGTGAAATCTGCCATTTTTTCCAGGTTTCCATAATCTGATTCCCACTGAGAACGTGAGGCTTCTGTGCCTCTGAAATACCCAGGACATTTTTATTCCTCTCTCTTGCATGTCTTTGTCTCCTGCAACTGGGTTAAAACAAAGAACCCCATCCCAACTAACTGGGAGAGGCCTGCTGTCTGACCTCTTCCTGGGAGCTGTTTCCTTTAAAGCTAAAGATATTTCTACTTCTTCTCATCTTGTTTTTGGTGAAAATTTTCTGAAATGAGTCTATGCAGTGTCAGACATGCTACGGAGTCCAAGCTCATCATACTCGCTGCACGACAGGCCCATAGGTTGAGAGACAAGGTGTTGGAGCAAGAAAAGAGACTTTGTTCAGAAAGCCAGCAAACTGAGAAGATGGCAGACTGATGTCCTAAAGAACCATCTTAACTTAGGGTTTATTCCAAGCTTCTTTTATATTAAGGAAGGGGGGCAGGAGGGAGTTGAGGTCCACAGGTAACAATCAACCTCAGACAACCGGACATCAGCAAGGGTCTGAAAGGGTTATGAAACTCCTCGTACTTGGTTAGTTGACTCCAGCCATTTGATTCGCATCTGACTATGATGTTAAGTCCCTGACAATCCAGTCATCATTTTGCACATACTTCTTTGTCTCTTGGGGGAGGAGGGTTTCAGGGAAGGAGCTGGTTGCCTCAGTCTTAAGTCATGAGCAAAATTCCTTTTGACGATTAACAAGCCCATGTGCATGGCTGCAGGGCTGAGCAGAAGCTCAAAGATAAGCAGCAAAGGAGACAGACATGATATGAAGACAGAGATGCCGGCCTTCTCACTCTGTTATAGACATGCTGCATCATCTTCGAACTTCTGAAATGATAAGCCCCACACATTGTCTTGGTCTTTGATTGCCTTTGTCACACTGGTCATTGGGCCCCTGCCTGGGGGCTACTACTCTGCCCCCCATGTCCTCAGCCTGCCCAGAGTTCTTCTAAGTTGTGTCACCCAAGCCTCCCCAGCCCAGCCCCAAGCTTAGCACTGTCCATGATGTGTTCCCATACTAGGCTGAGTCCCTTTGCCCCCCTTTCATAGTTTTCCTACCCTGTTTCCCTCTGGCCATCATGCCTCTGATGAAAGAATGGCTATAATAACACAAGGTCGTTGCATTTCATCCTTTTCTTGCTCCACCTGTTATCTTCGTATTAAAGACCATGGGAGGGGCCATAGAATGACATTTTGTTTAAGAGATAGTTTTACATTGATGTTCTTTTCTGATTGGGAGTTAGTTGAAAGGGCAGGTGTACCTGTGAAAGCATTTGTCTCCTTCAATCAGAGGAATGGACAAAATCAATAGGAACCTCTTCATCTACACTCAGTCCAAATGCTGAACTTCAAAATGTTAAATTTTCCACTGACATGTTAGGGGATATATTAGTCCCACTTCCCATTCCTACGACCTCTTCCACTGAGCCATCCTCTGCCACCCCTGCTCTAAATGAATGATCCTTTCCCTGAACATTGCCTGGGGAACTCAGTGTTTAGGAGAACTGTTTGTTTTCTCACTTGACTTCTTCTAAGTGTGTCCAACTGTCTGATCTTGATTTGAAGGCATCCTAAGAATAAGGTTTAGCATCTTCTCTGGGGAAAAACTGACCAAAGTTTTAATTCTGCCTCTACTCATGAGTACTGGCTGTATTGGGAGAAATGATTTCATTTCAAATTCTTCATTTGTGTGATAACATTAAAGATACTTATTTTGGAAGGGCGTTGTGAGAATTCACTCAGCCATAAGCCATGAAACTTATTATGCAAATCAGTATTCTTTAACTGGTAGCTATTATTATTGTTTTATAATTATTATCATTTACCAAGTTGACCCACACAGAGAGGACAGATCGCATGAACTGGCTCACATGGAAAACAATGAACTGTTAGTAATGACAAGATACAATGCCTGTATTTGTAAACTTTGATAAGATTGAATACCTATTTAGGTGAGCTAGAAAAGTGGTCCTTGAACTAGGCAGGAAACATTCTCTGGGACTATAGCAATTGCATTATAAATAGACTACAGAGACCAGGATACACCCTTTCCTGGTAGCTTTATAAAGTATGGAGAAGCCACCCAATTGCTATTGTGGGTTTTTGTATCTGTTGTGTTTTCTGCCTCCTAATATCCAGGTTATATTTAAACAGTTGTAAAAAAAAAAAAAGCACTTGCTATTTCACCGGTTTTGATTTCCAAGAATGTTTACCATTTCAGTCCAGACAGAGACAAAATCCTTTTCAATTTCCCCAGCCTCCAATTATTCATGAAAAATATCAAACCGAGAAACAAAGGCTTTTCTTTAGGAAAAAAATGAACGTGTGTTTTTCAACCTCAGCAACATCAAACCATCTTTCACATTGAATGGTGACAACTTCAAGAGAAAAGGATGTGATTCCATCATTTTGCTGAGGAAACCCTTCTTTTTCCTGGTGTGCTCTGTGTTAATAATTTAAAAGTCAGCAATTTCCAAACCAAATTATTCTTTGCTTACAAGAACAGCTACCAGGTATCTCTATGTCAAGATGCCAACCCCGTCCTGGGGCTAACACATGCATGAATAAATAGACACACAAATCTTAATGGGAGTCAAAAATAAAGTAAAAAATCTAGAGAATAAGGCAGTGGATCCTCTCTTTAACACTGGTATTTTAGTTACATTCTTCAAAGAAAAACAAAGAATTGTACTTTTAAGAAAGGTGTGTTTTACTCAAAAATGAAACTGTAAGCAAAAAAGAATGATTTGGCCAATACTTATTCAGCTTTTATTCAGTGTCTCCCCCCCAAAATATACATTTCAACAGATATAGTAACATGTCCATTATACCAATATCAACAACATTTTAGTGTTGAAGGTAAGCATATTAAATGTTTGTATTCCTAAGACTGTCATACTGGTGTTAGTCAATTCCTGTCCATTCAACTTGTTAGATGCATATTAATAAATAGCAAGTGGTTTAGTTGAGGCTTTCTGGTTCTAGAGCACTAGCTCTGCACATACCAAGTCTTATGATCTGTTTTCTGGGATTCCAGGTACAATACATGGGTCACCTCATATGCAAGCAGATTGGGGTGTAACTGGGAAGGCAAGAAGCAGACATACATCTAACTGATAAAAAGTTAAGTAACAGAATGTAAGGGTGTAATTAAAAAAGATGCCAAGAACTAGAATGTGCTCAAGCCCAGTTCAGCCACGTGGATGGCAGTCAAGGGTCAAATGGGGGCAAAACTACTGTAGGCTGAGCTCTCTTTGGGACCACTTCCAGGACAAAGTAGGAGTTGAAGCAATCGGGTTCTACTGCATTTATACCCACTTTACTAAAGTTAGAAAAAGACTAGCTCACGTCCAGGAAAAATACTTTACTTTTATCTAAAGTGGTATTTATGAAAAAAAAACACTTTATATTTAATGTTAGTCTACAAAAAATTATCATTATCTAAATCCAATGCTTGGACAAAAGGGGTATCTTTATAACAATTAGCAATGATTCAAAAATACAGAAAAATAATTTATGGAACCTCAGAGTATCAAACCCGGAAGGAACTTAGAAGTATAAACAATTCAGCACTTTTCTTTTATTGACCAGGAAAAAACAGAAACAAAAAAAAACCTGGGGCTCAGAGATCTGAAGAGATTTGCCCAAGACTGAAGGACACACAGCTCATTAGCGGCATATCAGAACTAAGACCCAGGTGTTCTGTGGACAAATTGAGTTCACTTTGTATTATAGCACATATCTTCTACCCCTTTAGTTTTGCAAAGCAGTTTTAAAATAAAAAGTGTGTGGTGTTCAAAACCTGAAAGTGGGTTATGGGTTTGTCCAGCTTGGAGTTATAGCTCAATAGCTCAGAGAAGTTGTTATCTTTCCAGTCAGGAACAATAGTTAACAGTCCTCAAGACTTTCTTAAGACTTTGCTCATCTTACTTCTTGCATTCTTAACCAGGATAATAGGTGAAGCTCAAATGGAAAATAAATAATTTTTCAGCTGGCAAGAGAAAGAAGTATTGGGCTTGGGAGGACCTGGTTTGGGGTCCTAGTTTGTCACTTAGAATCCCCAAAACCTTGATTTACTCATGTGTAAAACAAAAAGCATTAATACAGTACTGAATTCAAAGGACACATGTGGTGCATTGGTCTATGTAAAAGGTCTTTCTCCACAAAAGAGGGTTATATCGAGGTAAGGTAACATCTTTACACTGGGTAAGTGAGAAAAAACCAAAGACCCATCATTGTATGCAAAATTGGTAAGGGGAATTTTTAATTTTTATTTATGTACTTTTATTGCATATACAAGAGAGAAGTATTTGTGTGACAATTGTTTCTTTTATTTTAAAACTAAAAGAAAAAGAGTATGTATAGTGGAAGCAAACAGATATTTATATATAACTTGAGGAAATGATAACTATCTGGAAGAAGTGTGTTTGAGATCCAAAAGGTCATATCTGCAACAAGAGTAGAGCCATTTCTGTCTTAATTCCCACTACACCTCCTGTCACTAAAATATTATCTTTCATATACAGTAGGTACTTAATAAAGCATGCTGATGAGTTAATGACTGAATAAATAATTGAGGGTCACCTTCCAACTCAGCATCTTTTGATACTACAAGATTTGCATTGTCTTCCAAGAGAAATGTTACATCACCCTCTTAAGGATCTAAATAAACTTTGGAGAGACTTTACACAGTTTGGAAATGTCTGACCATCACACTAATTATTTAATTTCCTCTTAGATTACCTCTCATGGCCTGTGCCAGCGAGTCAACAAATGTTTTCTGCAAAGGCACAGAAAGTGACTATCTTAGGCATTGTGGGCCGTATTGCCTCTGTCATCATGAAGCTGCACGTAAATGAATGGACAAACATGGTGGATGCCATTAAGTGGACACTGAAATTTGAATTTCACCTAATTCTCATATGTCATGAAATATTATTTTTTGGACTCTTTTTTTCAAACATTTAAAAACAGAACAACTATTCTGAGTACAAAATGGGCAACCAGTTGTATTTAGCCCAGGGTGGGAGTTTGTGGGCCGTTGGCCTATCCTAATAACAGGATGACAGGGGAGCTTTCTTTTCAGATTAGTGCTGAGGTTCTCTGACACTTAGAAAGAAATCCTAGGGCTTACTTGGGAAAACTTCTCAATGAAGCTATTCTCTGTGGAAAGGATATGACCCACCTTGCCCAGACAAATTAGCCTCTTTGTTGTAACAGTAGTAACTCAGCAAACCGAAGAGGTGTTTGTGTTCTTGTGCCCTGAGGTCCCGCTCTCCTCCCCTTACTCCCTTCTCTCTGGTTTTCTTTCCTGTGAACCCTAAGCTCACAAAGGCTCAGGCAAGCAATTGATAGACTCTCTCCAATTCTCCTGAGCCTCCAAGCTGAGCATGGCCATCTGATTCCTCCCACAGTCCTTAGAGGCACATTAGGCTAGAGAAACTGGAGCCCATTAAAGGCGAACTGGCAGCTCATCTCCTGAAAGCTAAAAAAGTTTGTCCTGACTGAATGAAAGAGGGGTAAGAGGGTTGGTTAGTGATGTGTCTGTGTGTGACTTTAAAAATGGAATGAGATCTGCAGTGGCTTTGCCGTGGGCACAGTGCTTTTTGGGACCAGATCATTGTGTCCCACCTGAAGTAGACCCAGTAAATAACTCCAAGCCACTTTATTGTACTATTTGAACTTGGAGGTCCCTCCTGCTTTGACATTTTCTCATTCTGGTATGCCGCTGACATATTATTTTAGAAATATGCAATGTCTGGAAAGTGTTTCACTTAATCTTTTCTTCCTATGGCATTATTAATTATTTTTTAAAGGATGGTGAATACCAAGAATGAAAGAGGGGATATCACTAAAATTGCAAAGGCAATGGCCAGAGAGTCTGTTTCAATTCTGAAGGATGGACTTCCACTAACAATTACCGAAACTGTATGAAAAAATGAAAATCTGTGCCTTTCAACAGCAAAAATATTTGTTATATTTTGGATTCCTTTGTCATAGGAACCTTGGAAATCCTGGGCCTCTAAAACCCAGTGTTTGGACAAGGTGGCTGCTTAATTCATTTTACCTTTTCCTCACCTCCAGGCTACCTCTTCCCAAGCCTAGTTTCTGTGATTCCCAACCATCAGCAAGAACTCCTAATGTTATAACTACTTGCCTATGGGGAGACACATCTCTTTATCATTTTCATATTAAATACCCACAGACACTCACAGACACATATTTTTCAAACACATTCATATCTGCTCCACATTCTAAAATAAACAATTGGTTTTTGTTAAACATGCTGAAGATTTGAGCTGTTAATTTTTATGAAATGCAGTAAGTAATGTAGCTGTACCCTCCCCCCCACCTGGCAAAAACATCGCTCAGATGTCCATCAGACACAGCTGATGGCTGTTTGTAGATATGCCATTTACTGACTCCATGGCATGCTCCCTTTTCTCTCCAGCAAGGACCGTGAACTCAAATCCGATAATCACTGGGCCTTGTTCTTACGGCCGCGCTCCTTCAAGGGTAACAGAGACCTCTCTATGATGATCGGGGCTTGAAAAGAGGAATCCATTTTCTAATTTGTCTTTCTGAAAAGAGATTTAAGAATTCCAGAAAGAAGAGTATCTTGAAAGACAGGAATCCTGTTTTCTGGTTTTGTTTTCCCTCTGACACTCATAAATGGCAGATCGTAAGAAGAGCTCAGAATGGACAACAATAGTATAACACAACACACTGTGATTAAAAGAATGGGATTTGGAGTTGGACAATTTGGGGTCTTACTCCTGGTCCAGCTACTTACAAGTTATACGATGTTAAACAATTCAGCTCAGCTCTCTGATCCTTGATTTCCTCATCATTAATATAGGGGTTATTGTAATATTTATGCATTGATACATAAATTTGTACATTGCAACCCATTCAGTTGCAAGCAATGGAAAATTCTTCTTCGCTAGCTTAAACAAGAAAATTGTTGTATTGGCTTGTGTATCTTCAAGAACACAGGTAAGATTGTTCGTGTTTGTTTGAGTCCGTGGTTCAATGATGTCATCAATAATCTAATTCCGTTTCTTCTCTCTATTGTCTCCCAATCTTGGCTTTCTTGATGGTAACAAAATGGCTGCAGCAGTTTCAGGACTCGTGTGCCCATAATTTATCATCATGAATAGAGACAGACAGTCTATTCATCATTATAAACAAGATCACATGCCAACCTTGAACAAAGGACTAAGGCTCATGGGAATGGAAAGGGATTATTGTCTTAGGTCACCAAGGACCCACTCCTTGACTTGGAATTGCATTCAGAATTTTAATACTCAAGATAGGCAGCACTCTGCTGCAGTAATACATATGGTGAGATTTTACAGCTTAACATAATGGAAATTAATTTCTGGCTCAAGTCATAGTCTCATATTGGTCAAGCAACTCTCCTCTCAACTGTAACTCAGAAACCTACACTTTTTCTGTTTTGTGTCTCCTCTGTCTTATAGCTTTCAAAGCTCTCTGTGAATCATCTGTCCAGCATATGGGAGAAAGAGGACACAGGGAGGAATACATCAGAGGCTGAAACTACCGTCGTTTCCATTTACTTTCTGTTTGTCAGAACAAGAAAATGGCAGATCCAAATATAATGAAGATTGGGAAGTGTAGAAGAGTACATGGATGTTGGTTTTTAATCTGACCTTGAAAACCCCTTTCCTTTCTTCTACCTTCATAAAAACATGCTCACCCCCTCCTCAAGAGGCATAACCCAAAATGTCATCCATTTCCTATATCCGTCACAAAATTCAGGTGACTTCGGCTTCTCCACCAGATCTGGGTATGTCTCCAACTAAACTACCAATCTGCAAACTAAAAGGCAGAATTATCTATTTTTCCACATACACATTCAATATATGATGGCCCTGGAGGGAAAAATCATACTGATGCTTCCATTTAGAAAAGGGAAGAATAAGGAAAACAGTAGGCACTGTTTATTAGGTGAATTCTGAAATGCTGAGATTCTAGAAACATGGAATTCCCATGCCAGAGGTCAGAGGAAGTTTTTTGGATGGATTTTGCATTTCTCTCTGGGAGCAACTGGCTGCCCATTGTTCACAAGAGCCCCTGGCTCTGCTCTTTTGGAGATTCTGCTATGCTCTTTGGCCTTTCTAGCCTTGTCTACACTGAGCTTTGTAAAGCATGCCCTTTTTGAGGATTTGATAAGCTTCAATTCCTGCCTTTTAGTCATAAAAAGTTTGGGGACCCCAGGGTTCTCTTAAGCCTTAAATGTTGAGTTTTTATTGTCCACATTCTGATTTTTGTTTGTTTTGTTTTCACGAAACAAATTCCTCAAAAGATAATTAGACCTCTGATTTATTTACTTCTGTTCAGTTACATGGGTAGTAATTGTTATGGATAGAGTTGTTCTCCTCAGTCCTTGTCCCCACCAAGCAAAGAATTGAAAGTCAGAGACACAATAGCCAAGCAGAGTGAAAATTTTATTTGAATACACTTCAAGGGAGGAGTGGGCCAGAGTCAAGGTAGACAAAGGTACAGAACTTTTAGGGGAGGGTCTATTTATTATGTCTCAGCTGGGGAGGGGCCTATGGGATTGACAGAGTAAGGTCACTTGACTGACATTTCTATTTATACACCCATTCCTCTTGGTGTGCATGTCTTGTTTCCAAAACGCACACAGAAGAGCCCATGGGTGGGGAGGGGCAAAACTGCTATTTTATTTTAATTAAATTATGATGAGGTACAGTTTGGGAAGTTCTTAGTTTTGCTCCACTGTGCTCGCATTGGGACTTGTTTGGCTTGGTCCCAACAGGCAAGGAAGTTATCTCTCTACGAAGTCTTTGTTGTCTTCAAGACCCCCTAACTGGGTGGTTTTTCCTTGAACCTTATCTTCCCCTTCCCTGGCTGCTCATGTTTATTTTTCTACGTAACATAACCATAAGCCAAGTTAGTTTTCAGGTATAATTCTAGGGTCTAATTGATTTTGTTTCCTTAATTCTGCATCTCCCTCCCTTTTCAATTTAAGAACTACTCCCTTACTCATAGGAAAAGGAAAAAACATACTCTTAATCTGACTGATATAGAGTAAAACACTGAGACAAGAATCATGCCATTGTACAATCTACTTAGCCTGCAAAAAAGGCCCAGTTTATTCTTTAACTTAATCTGTATGCTGTTCTTCCTCTTCTTCTAGCCCCTTTATCAGTTAAGTAACTTTGTAATCAGGATAAGAGACAGACCTGTAAATGAACTTCCATGGGTAAAGAATACTGAGATCCCAATCAACACAGTCACCTAAATAACCCTATTCTTAAGACAAAACTTCAAAGGAATTATGAATCACCTGCATATCTCATGCCTTATGCCAACCCTACCCAAAATGCCCTATAAAACCCCAAACCCTAAACCATTGAGTACACCTCCTCTCTGAGGTCACCCACACTCCTGTCTGAGTATGTGCTGTCTTATTAAATAAACTTTCTTGTTGCAAAACTCTATTGCACTTGTCTCTGAACTTTTTTTGTGACAAGAATTTGCCAACCTCCACCTCTAGTGGTCAATGTCTTTGTCACTTTGCTATTGCATTCAACATCCTAGTCTCAGTGCAGTCCTTTTCTCTCTTCCTGTTTTATTTCAGACTAGTAGAGAAGTGGAGGTTTTCAGAACATAATCTCGCTCCACCCTGTGCTCTGCAGCTTCTGGTGTGCTAGGGATATAAGCCCTGTGTCATGCGGATCAAGCGGACATTGGATGCCAGGCTTTAGGAATTGGCAAGGGATCTGCCCTAAACTGAGCAGGAGTTCAGTTAACTTCCCTTTTCTCCCTCTCTTCTTCCTTTATTTCTACTGCCTGCACAACTGCTAAGATTCCATTCTTCTCTTGCTTTCAAGAATTCCTTCCCTGCTGCCACTTGTTTGACCTGATCAAGAATTCTTTCCAGTTCAGAGTCAAGGGCGCTTCCCCATCTGAGTTGAGATTTCACCTAGTGAGCCAGGAGAGACCTCCCCAAACGCAGCTGCATAACAACATGGGTAACTTTTCTCCACTGGGAAGCTGTACCTTGAGCTACTTTATTGACTGAGAAGTTTCACTGGGCCTTGGTTTCTCAATGTCTTTTTAACCCAAATCCTAAGGTTCAGGGGCTAGGGGCAGTAAGTTTTTTCAACTATCCAAGGATCTGAATTTCTGGACTTTGTTTATTCCTTTTATCTCTGTTTGAAAATCATCCAATTATTTCTAAATGTCATCTTGTTCTGTAATACCCTGCCTAACAGAGCCAATACTAGTTCACATCCAGTATTAGTAGTCTTTTCTCCAACCTCTTCCCCTATAGAGTTATAAACTCAGCAGGCTTTGTTGTTTTTATCAGAAGTCCCTTTTACAAAACATTTTTGCTTCATCCTAACAGGAATCTTCAATTTTCTAGGCTCAGAACCAATTTTCTTACCTAGTTTTTCCTGAATCATAACCCAATGGCACATAGTTTTATTGTTTTATCGTTAGGACAGCACACCACCCCTCATATCAAATTTTCTATTAGTCATAATAGAATAAGCTATGCCACAGTAGCCAATAGACCCTCAAATCTCAGGGGCTTAACACAAGAGAATCATTTCTTACTCAGTCCAACGTAGATTTAGCATCTATCTTGCAAGCCCTGGTTTAGATCCCAGAATGCGTCAGCCTTAGGGCTCCACTGTCTTGTAAATTCCAGGTCCCTCTATTCAGCCAGTAATAAAGGCAAGACAGTGAATATGGAGAAGGCACACTGGATAGTGAACCGCAAATCACACCCCTCCCTGAACCTAGAAGTAGTACATTGTACACTTACATTTCACTCCCAGGATTATTCAGATTGCCAACCCAGGTGAAAAAAAGACTGGGAAATTACAAGAGCACATGGATATTATTTGATACTAACAGTATCTACTACAGAGTCATCCAAAATACATGGAAAATACTATTACAAAGGGATTTGTGGAAAATGAATACTGGATGAGGAACCAATATTTATCATCACAACGTTTTTTCAATGGGTTTTTGTGAAGATAAAGTATGCAAAATATTTAGTACAGTACCTTAAGTACTCAAATAACTGTTCTTATCACTTTTACAATGTTTGTCATCACCACTTCCCTATATGTGAACTGGAATTGGGATACACGTTTTAGAAAATGTCTTCCAGCCAAAAGAGCATATATTTCTAATTTTCTCATTTTATCCAATGAGTGAGATCTAAAGAAAATGTTTTTATTAAGAGGATTTCTATCTTCTGTAAGAATGTCTTATTTTACAAGTTTTATTAACATCTCTGATAGCTATTGTTCTCTTTTCATTACTCTTCTCATCAAGCTATCACTGAAATTAACAAAATAACTTTGCCCCAAGAGGGTTGATTTGGCCTGGCTTCCATTTCCTGATGGGTTAAAGAGCTTGTGTTTCAGGTAAACACAAGAAAATAAAACTAACATTTGACCCCCTAAAGGCCAAGGTGGCAGAGTAAGGCCATGGATAGCCTAGAAAACAGGTCTATACATGGGGAAAGTGGCATCTCCTTGTAATATTGTGATATTTGTGATACTGTCGATAAATCTCTTCTGTGGTTTTCTGGATGTGTAAGAAAAGGTCAGTCTTTCTTTGCAGAGAACTCCTTTAGTGTAACAGTTTACAAAAAGAATTAGATCGTGTCACTCAAACCTCAGGAACATACTATTTAATAAAGAGCCTAAACAGATCTAGCATGTGAATATAAATTAAATAAAAGAATATTTTAAATATATAAACAATGATACCTGTATTGACATGTGTACACAGGTACTAATACTTTAATAAAATGGAAAAGAAAAAGGAATATGATGAATTAATGCACTGTCATTAGTTCTGAGTGAGGTTTAAAAGTGAGATGGAGAAAAGCTTCTCAGTAGCTAAAGACAATGAAAGCTGCCTAAATGTACACCTCTTTGTATATACTTCAAAAATAATACAATGATGGTGGTGGGAGAAATTTCAGTGGACAATTCCTTGTGTTACTTCCACAAAATTTTGCTGCAAATAAGGGTACTCAGATAAACAAAATAAACAAAAGAGAAGCCATGTGCATGGACAGGAGAAAATGGGACCTAGTGGTAGCACCGAAATGTCTCTAAAACTTCTGCCAGAAGGAGAAAGCTCACACTGAGAATGAAAATCCTACAAGAAGTTTGCAGTCGTGCAGAATACTGAATCCATATGTTTTTGGGTGTGTGTAGTTAGTTCTAAGTAGCATATTTCAAATGATATAACTTCTGAAGGGGGAAACAAAGAAAAAAGGAAGGAAAGGATCTCTTTTGGAAATTTAATGGAGGAGGAAATTTTTAGGTCTTACAAAAACAAAGGATACACTGTAGTACCTACAAACCCTTTCCTGCCACCGTAGAAACAGAAACTAAGTTAAGGGACTACTTTTCTGCACTGCTGGCAGAGACCACTGATGAACTGGAAACTTTTTCAGCCTCCCTCAAACCCATGCAATGATTAGTAGAAAATAATGTACGTCCACAGACAATTCCTTCTAACAAAAAAATGTAAAAATAGGGATCAATACACCTCAGCTCTTGAATTATCTTCCCTCCGCCTCCCAATTAAAAAAGAAAAAGAAGTAGTCTGATGCTGTAGACTTAAGTTAAATGTGTTCAACAAGCATTTGGAGATAGGAATGACAGACTCACACACACACACGTTCACAGACACAAGAACATGCAAGCCTATACTCAAGTTTTATTTTTTATTTTTTTCAAAACACTGAAATATCAATGTACACTGCAGGATGACATTTGACAATATAGATTTAGAATCAGTCTATCTGGTTTTGTGAAAAGTTTAGTTAACATAATAGTACCCATCACAGACAACTGCCCTGGTTATAGAATTTTGTCTTCAGTTTGCAAAGTAAAGGCGGCCAGCAGAACCAGTAACAACTTTATTAATTTTGGAGTCATATCAAATAACCCCAGTTGTTTTAAAAGTACCTAAATGTATCTTCCCACTTTTGACAGGACTAAGAGACCCATTTGTAAATTGCATATTAGATCATTTCCAATATGCACCACAGCTCTGAAAGAAGCATAGAGCTGAAAGATGTAATTTAGAGTTGAAATTCCTGGGTTATGGAATCCTGGATCTGCTGTTAACTAACTTTGTAACTTTTATCAGTTTCCTTTACTTCTCTAAGCCTCAATTTCCTCTTCTAAAATGCATACAATTATACCTGAGAAAAAATGTGAATTACTCAAATAGGATTAAATATGTGAGAGTATATTTTAAAACTTTAAGCCCTATTTCTATGTATATTTACATTTTGGGGCTCTTTAAAAAATGTTAGTTTGCCTTTATTTATAAACATAATTGCTGGAACTTAGTTAAGTCAAAAAAAATCAGTCTTTTTTTTTCTCCATTGCATATAAGCTTTAGAATGTATTTTTGGCATATTTGGCTAGAATTAGGGACATAACCATGACTTAAGAGTTTTGTGTGCACATGTGCTTGATTTGCCTTTTTCCCATTAGTGAAACTTACTCATAAAAAGAATGAAACTAGACTTTGTTCTCATTAGCACCATGCTCTCACCAGTCCATTAGATAGTGGATATACAACGTTTATATTTACGTCCCAGATTGTGTGTTCTTACACCTACATTTGTTTTACCATCTATATTTGTTTTATGTTTGTTTTACCACCTATATTAGTTTTCTGTTGTTGCTGTAAAAAATTGAAACACACAGAGGCTTAAATAGTACAAATTTATGACTATTTGTTTGATGTTTGTTTTACCACCTATATTAGTTTTCCATTATTGCCATAAAAAATTAAAACAAGCAGAGGTTTCAGTAGTACCAATTTATAAACTTACTTTTCTGGAAGTCAGAGGTCTCACTGAGCCAAAGTCAAGATACCAGCAAAATGGCATTTCTTCTGAAGGCTCAAGGGGGAATCACTTGACTTGTGGTCACAGTTGACTTCTGAAGACCTTGTTTTCAAAGACAACAAGGGAGGCTGAGTACGTGGAAGCACCCTGAATGTCCTGTCTCCCTCCTTTCACTTAGAAGGACCTTTGTGATTATATCAGACACACCCAGATAATGAAGGATAATCTTATCTCAAAATCCTTAACCAAATCACACCTGCAAAGTCACTTTTGTCATATAAGTTAACATATTTACAGGTCCCAGGGATTAGTCTATGGACATCTTTGGGGGGACATGTTCAGCCACCCAAGTTTTATTTTTACAAAACCCATATATAATTCATCTACAATAGTTTCTAGATATTAGTTTACATATTTCTTTGATATGAGCATTGGATGGATGTCGTCATTCTCATTAGAGTTGGAAAGACTGAAGCTCGGAAAAGTTACATGAAATTCACAAAATCGTTCTATGAGTCAATGGGGAATACTACTACATCGTCACTTCCTGGTGGTCTTTATCTAACAATGCAAACACACATCTTTGCAACCTCAACCTCTGCCTAAATTTTCTGCCACAAATCTCATGTTGGAATCCAGTTTCTAAGAGGCCTGGTCATTTACATTTTCCAGAAAACATACCTCCTAAAAATCCCAATGCAAAAATGGAACCATTTTGCTTTTGTGAGATCAACATGCTCTGGGTTGTAAATGCTGAAATTCTATGGTTTTTAGTTGCTTTTATTTACCTGTATTTAATACTGCCACAAATTCTTTAAAACTATTTTAGTTCATTGTGTATCTATTTACTGTTCTCACCTAAGGCACTTTTGCAGAAAGTATAATTTTAAAATTCTGGAAAGATGAATTAAAAGGAAACATATTTTGGGAAAAGAGCTCTAGAGGTCATATTCTTTGCTTCCCACCAGCAGGCGGAATTATCCCCAAGCCCTTCTTAGGGTTTATTATATGTTTATTACTCAGTATCCAACAAAAAAGAATCCAGTAAACAGGACATTTTACTTCAGCAAAAAACAAAACATAAAGAGAATAAATATCACCTTAAAAATAAATACACATATCTTCATGATTTTACTACCCACAAACCATCAAGTGGTTACATTACTATCTCATTTGACAGAGGAGACCAAAAACTAGGTGACCACCAAAGCTCACTAAAAGATCAGGACTGTGTAATTGATTATTATAATTTATTATGATCAATGTTTCATATGAATTGACTTTATATCCTAATGAGACCAAAAACCTTAGGAACAAGAAGTGTACTTTCTCTTCTCTGGCATTATGATGTTTTCTGTTAAGTCACCCTCACCAGCATGGAAAAATCACATAAAGCCTTCTCCCTCTCTGATACATAGATTTGATAAAACGGATGCACAAAAAAATTGTTTTAAGTCTCATGTGGTTTTAGTTGTATGGGTGACACAATGTACATGTTTGTTTATACATCTGTTCACTAATCAAACTTGCTTACCACCCACTATCTACTAAGTACTGTGACCCACATAAGGTAAAAAATAACTAAGATGAACTCTGTAAGGGGAGCTTTTAAACTCTTGGCCCATAATCTGCAATAAGAAATGCATTTTACATTGAGATCTAAATACAAATACATAAAACAGAAAGCAAGGTCCATTAAATAATATGCTAATAGCACCTTTTCATTTTGTCATCTTTTTCTTGGTTTCCTTTATTCCTCTATTCTTCTCTTTCATTAAAAAAAAAATTCTGGTCAGCAACCACTAAATAAATTTTACTACCCTATATTGGGTAGTGACCCGCAGCCTGGAAAGTATTGCTCTAAAGCCACGCTACTCCAAGTACAGTGTAAGGACCACAATCAGCATGAGCAGCTTTAAGGAGCATTGGAATCATGGAATTTCAGAGAGGCAATTAGAACCTGCCTTTTAACAAGCTGCCCCAAATTCATGCACATTTAATCTTGAGAAACAAATACTCTGGGACTCATTCTAAGTACAGGGAATTTTCTACCTCTTAGGAGACTTTTGGAAAAAGATGTAGACCCTTACACATCTTAAAGTTGATGTAAGTTTTGAGCATTTTATAAAAGTATTGTAAGTTGTAAATAATTGCAGATGATACAAGTTTTGATGGAATTTAATACAATAGTGATTTGACAACCACGAGCATCCACTTATAAAAATTCATAGGCAAACTCTTCCTTAATAGTCAAAATTGACATGCTTTCTTTTAATTCCTGAATTCACATTTTCAGTCATTTTTCTCCAAAGAATTTTACCCTAAATAATTCATGTTGTATTTGAGTATCTCTTATGTAGTACTGTATCAAAATTCTTTACTTTAAAAACATTTAGGTACACACTTCTAATTGTCAAAACTTTCTTCTGGGTCAAGTTGCATTCCAATTAATCAATTACAAAATTAATCTATTACAAATATTTGATAAGTAATTATTAAATACACAAAATTCTCTTCTTGGTGGGGAGGGAATTTATCTTATAATGAAGAAAATGGAACATATGAAGCACTGAGTAAGGGAAGGTTTAGCCAACAGTATTTCAAATTATACCTTGCTCAGCTCAGGGTAATGGTCAAGGTAAGATGGGTGAAGCTTTGCCTTTGTTTTGTTAAGTGTGAGTGAGATGAACAAGGAGAATGACAAAGGGACTGTGATAAAGAAGAAGCAGCACAACTATAGTTGAGTTCTGAGGAAAATTAGTTCTAGAAAAAAGCACAGATGTATGTTAAAAACATGAAACTTGATTCCCTAAACACTATTCACTCCCTCATTCCCACAGACCCTACAGTACACAGGCGTAATGCCATGAAATGCCTACTATGTGCTATCTAGCACAGAGAAAGGAGCAGTTAAGTGCTTAGGGGGGAAGAAGATAAGGCTAGCAGAAGGAATCATATTTAAGTCCTTAATGACGGGCAAGGAAATTAGCATGTATAAAGGCGTAACGTACAAATGCAAAATGGACGACAAAAATTGAGGCTAGGGCCAGCTTGCAAAGGGACTTTTAGGCTAAACTCATGTTGCACATTATTTGCTGAACAATGACCCTTATATAGAATTTCTTAAACAAGAGTTACATGATCAGATTCTCTCCAGCGATCTAAACTTTGGAGCTCCCAACCTGGGATTAGCAAATGCCTGGAAGCTAAAGACTGTTTCTGAGACATATGAGAATTGATATCAATGCTTTAAAAAAAAAGTGCTTTCCCCATAAATGCACTGTTCTTTTTCAAAATGTATGAAGATACGGTTGTGGTACAAACATATTTTTGAACGGTTCCAACATTCATGCTAGTTTGTATGTTTGACAGAAAGTTGGGGGAAGAGTTTTTGACCTACTTTCTCAATCAACAGACACTTACCATGAAAGTGTAGTCCAAATCTTGCTTTCAAAAGTGCGATCAGTTTTATGATACGGTCAAGAAAGGTCTGATTACTCATTACATAGAAAAATGGAATAAGCTGGAATAGGTCTGAAAAAAGACATTCAGCAACTTTCAAAATGATGAGGAACACAGTTGAAATAGGACCGTGTTCCCTTCTGCAGAGGATCTTTCTTTAGGCAATCCCAATGTTTAAAAATCCAAGTTTATATAAAGGCTAGGTTTAGAAACTAATTATTCGCTTTTTAAAGGATTCACAGTAGGACATAAGTCAATAGAAAATCTCTCTAGCATATTTAAAATAGAATTCAATTTACATGCAACTTCTTGGAAGCTCTCTTGTACCAAACAAGGTCAACTTGTAAGCCAGTTCGTCTGCTCTTTCATCGCCATGCTATGAAGACATGGAGAACAAGACTATGTAGAAGTCCAACATTGAATCTATGGCTCTGAGTGCCTACAATGTCTACAGTCTACAGGTAAACTTTAAAGCAAAGCAAGAATAGATACTTTTTTATGCATAAGTTGTCAATGTTAATATCACATAACCATGTCACAGTGGCCACATCTATTAAATAGGGATCAACACTTGACCCATAGAATAAGTGCCTTTGAGGGACCTTGAAGGAAAACTCTGCCTGAGAGTAGCTCAGCCCTGGAACATGAATTGCCAACCATCAGACCATAACTCCTGAGTAATTTGAAAGTTGAGTTCTATAATGAGAAAGAAAGATTCAGTAAGTAGAAGCAAATAATTACTTAATTAAATACAGTGATAATTGAGTCATATAATGGTAAATAGGTCATTTCCCATTATGTCTGAAAGAAACTCAATGAATGCTGATTTAAGTAAGAAAGGAAATGTATTTGTGTAACTAAAAGATATACAGGCAAACAGAATTCAGGAATTGCTGGATCCAGATGTTCAAAAAGTGAAAAAAAAATGTCATTGGGAATTTGCTCCTTTCCATCTCTTGGCTTTATTTTCTCATGGATTGACTTCATTTTCAGGCAATTTCCTACAAATGATGACAGAAATATCCACCAGCAAGGCTTCATGAAACATTTTTATCATTAGCTTTAACCAGATTGATTAAACAATGAGAAGTCTTCCAGTGTCAAAGGGGATAAAGCTACTTCCCCAAAGAAATGTTTTTCCATTGATAATTATCCTAATTCATGAGAGTATTGCATACATTTCAAAAGGTGCAAAACTTTATCAGTTTCTTTGGAACATTTTCCCAAAGAACACTTAGAAGAATCACTAAAAAGTTTACTCAAGTTGCAATTGGAAGTTATTCCGGATTCTTAAAAACCCTCCAACTCTGTGTTTCTGTTTGTTCCAGCCATCTTTTTACTTCTAGAGACCCATAACCATTGTTTACTACTTCATTGACTCTGCCCTTGAGCAAGTCACTCACACAGCTATGAATGTCAGTGTTTTCATCAGTGTGAAGTTCCTAAGAGTGTCAGTTTCAAAGAGTTGTGAAAATTAAGTCATTAAGTGAAATGATATTTGTAAATATCCTAGAGTCTCACACATTCTGTGTTCTTAGGTTCATTTGTTCAGAAACTGTATTTAAAGGTGCTATGATAGGTATTCATGGGAAAAAGCCCTTCTTTACAGTACATCCAAGCCCAGATCTCATATAGCACACAGCACAGCAGAAAGTAACTTTGAGATGGTATAGGAGGTCAGGTACTAGTGTTAACTCTCCAGCTAAGAAGATGTAAGACCTCAGGGAAATTTCTTCATTCCTTTGGTTTTAAGTTTACTCATTTGGAAAAAAAGTAAGTGCTTGGACAAAATATTTCTGGAGCTCCTTCTTGAGCTCTAGAAATCCTTCTTTAATACCTTTTCTGTATGTAATTCTTCAAATCAAGAATTTGAAATCTCTACAACTAGTTACTTGTATCTTCAGGGATAGCAACTTAGTTGACATTGCAATAAGGGATTTATTAGCTCACATAACAAAAGAACTGAACAGAGGGTAATTTCAGAGTTGACTTTTTCAGTGGCTCATGACATTTTTATGGGTCCAGATTCCTTCTGTGCTTCCACTCTGTCATCACTGGCAAGTTGATCATGAGATAGTTATATTAACTCCAGGCAACATATTTTGCACATTGCAGTCCAGAGAAAAATGGAGACTCTTTCTTCTGGAACATTTTTTAAGAAAATGGAGAGTATTTTTCAGAGAAACCATAGCTTGGGTGACTAAATCACTTATCTTCCAGAGATCCTTTTGAGTGAAAATGGACTGTAACTGGCTTGAATTAATAATTATTTTGCCATTGGCAAAGGATTGGGCCTGGGGTTATTCTCCCCCAGACACTTGAAGGGGGAATATCGCACCAAGTTTGGAATAGTTTCTGATTTCTGAAAAGGTAACTTAGAGTTTCTGTTGCAATTGTTAATGGCTGACTGTTCCTGCCTCTCTCCAGTCTCATCTCTTGCTGTTCTTTGATTCCCATTCACCCTCGGAACAGCCAGCAATTCCAGAGTATGTCGTGCTGTCACGCTATTGTTCGCCTTTCTTCTAATTTCTCCACCCATACCCATTGCCCTCTGGCCTCTACCTGCTGATGATTCACATCATTAAGGTAGAAATACTCTACCCTACCACCTATACCCCTTGCCTGCTTTGATGCGATGCTCCTTCCCTGTGTTCCCTAGGACTTGAACTTCTGCCTCTACATTTTCCACTTTGTAGGGTTGGCTTGACTGTTGATCTGTCATTCTAAACTGGGAACTGAATGAATGAGGACAGAGACTGTTTTATTCATCTTTATATCCTCGGTGCCTAGCATAGCCTGGCAACTGGCATAAGTTCATGAAACACGACTTAAATTAAGAAATGAATGAATAAATCTTCATCCAGTTTTGAATAGTTTCAATAGTTTTCACCATGTAGGGCCAGAGACTGAGAAAATAGAAATTGGGTTCCCAGAATCCCAGTTCCTAGTGTCTATCCTGAACAATTCAAATAAAGAGATCCTCAGCTAAGTAAGAAAGTGAGCTAATGGTGTTTGAAAGGAGAAAAGAACAGGGCTGGCTGCTGACAACATCTAGGGTAGGAAGAGACATCCCTATTATTAGGGTATAATTAACAACTTTCCTCTCATAGACATTAATTTATTTTGTCATTAAATTAATTAGAATTAAACAGCCTTTAAATCACTGCTTATTTCTAGATAGAGAAGAGCATTTTTAAATGCCAAATCAAGCAGAGTTTTCCACCATTTTCCTGCCCCTAAAAAGACGGGAGAGAGAGGCTGCCTCCAGCAGGTAGGTACCCTGTCTAACTATGCATTGTTTTGTGACAACGCATGAACACATTGCTCATGAAATGATGGTTGGTTATGCTTCTCTAAAGACAATGGAGCAAGAAGAAACTGCCAGTGGAATGCATTTTCAATTAGCGGAAGTCCGGATCCCACTGTAGTTTGGCATGCCATTTCTTTTAACTAGTTTTCTCTTTGGTAAAATGAGGTAACAATTCCATCTCATAGGGTCACTGTAAAATAAATAGTTAGAAACTATATGTCAAGTGCCAAGAGCTTACGAGGCTTCCAATAACTGCTATTTAGTTTTCTCCCTTACCCTTGAACTTAGATTAAAATTTTACTTCAGATAAAGATTGAGTCATGAATCCCAAAGAAAGGATTTAAAATCTTACTTCCCACAAGCACAAGAAAAATAAACAAAAACAACGCACACACAGAACCTCACAGCATGATGATTACATCATCAATTCTTTATATATTTACTCATGCCATTTAATTTGTCCAGGTGAATTTCATTTTTGGTTTCCTCTCCTCTTCTTCTGTAAATTCTGTGCTTTTCTCAGCTCCCTCTCCTTCCAACCCCAAATCCATCTATTAACTCCTCTCAAATACTACCTGAAGCCACTCCATTACCTGAGAAATTCTTCCTGATTATAGCAAAAAGTGATGATACGGTTATCTTTTTATCTTCCTTTTCATGCAGAGATCAGTGAAGTAAAAAGCAATACTGGAATAGTGCATTTATTATACTGCAATATGCTTTACAGTTTTTATTGCAAATTTCAAGCTGCTCTTTTTCAAAACAATGCATATCCTTGATAGAACCAGCTGTTTTGCAATTTGAACTCTTAGAAGGTGAGACATTTTTTTGAATTATAGTGTACAGGGTCTTTTTAGAATTTTATGTGCTTGAAGACTGCATGGGGTAATCTCTTGAAATAGAGATTATAGTTCTGGAGCTCTGTGTGGCTACAAGTCAATGGTATTCCCTCACTTCAAGAAACACACATGAGCTCTCTTAATGAAAACAGGGGCAAAAAGGTATACTCCTTACTGATGAATTCACAAGTCAGTCCTACTAGTACCTCAATAGAGTCACCCTCATAGACTCTTAGACAGCTCAATATTAAAGTGGAGATGCAAATATTGGCCTGCACCCAGACTTATTAAAAGACTATAATGAGGAAATGGATTGCTATAAGAGTACCTCACACTTGGAGAAATGTGAAGTAGAGCAGCTTAAGTCTACTGATGAGTCTGATGGCTAACTAGTTAAACTTTAACAGGTTGAGAATTTAAGTAACTACTTACGATCTTAGATCTACCACCTAGAGGTTCAGCATTCATATCTAACCTGAAAGCAAAAACATGAACAATTGTACAACATGTACTCTAATACGATTTTCTGGGCTTACTGATATTTAATTGAATAAAATCAACCCATAATTGAACAACTCTGAGTCGTGTTGACAGAGGCGCTGAGTGCTTTTTCCTCTTGATCTAACAGAATAAAAACTAAAAGCTGCCTTCTTTTTTTTTTTGTCTTTAATTAAGACTACAGCATTATCAGGCTTCAGAAGACCGACAGAATGTACTGATGAATTGCCATTTAATTAAGCTTTCCGAGAAACTTTTGAAGGCAACAGATTGAATATAGACTTTTACTTTTTGCAGTTTTTAAAAGAAGTTCTGACAGTTTTTCTCATTCTTGATAATTTTTTTTTAAATATAAAGTAAACAAAAGGAAAGCTGAGAAGAGCCAGTAGTTTTTAATTTTCTCTCATTTTACTTATTATTAATGTCAGGAGGTCAACACGGAGAGGTATCTGAGTATACATCTCTACATGTGTTTGGAGGGTAAGTGTATGGTCCTATGCTTTGCTTAAGATGACAAGTCTAACCACCATAAATGTTATAAATTTTTAGGGGGAAAAAGTCACCTTTATTAAAAGAGTTGAATTTAAATGATCTTGATTGCTTATATAATTGTAACCATTATATGAGTAAATTTAGGCCTAAAGCATTGTGGGTGTAAAATAAATTTGCATGTCCTTTAATAACCAAATTTAAATGTTTTTGAATCTCTGCTCACTTACTGACCTCTGTCTTTTATGTAAATCCCAATATAAATATTTATTATCAGTAAATAAATAATCCCTAAAGGTATTACACATGCCTTCAAATGTGTGCTTGCCATCACTCAACTCGTACTAACTTCTAGGGATCAAGAAGGGCGCTGAGCACATGAAAACAGCTGCAGGTCGGGTTTCCCTAGTGCCCTGCAGTCCTGTAGGTAAGGAAACTAGTTGGTATGGATCCACTAGGTTACTACACTTCTGGCTCCTTCCATTTTACCTTCCATTCATTTCTCAGGGGTAAAAAGAACCAGCCAATGCAAATTCTCTGAAAAAGTACCCATGTTCCAGTTTTATGTCTGCTTGATAACATGGGTGTCATTTTACTGACGGCACAACCACCACACCAGAGAGCAGAACTGACTGGCTTCCAGGGTCAGGTTCACTATGTCCTTTTTCTAGAACGACACTCCTCCATCTGTCTAGGCCAGCTAATGAGTCAAGTCCCAGGCCAGATACGCTTTTCCTAACATACATTTCTGTGTATTTTATGATCTGTGTATTTTATAGTAGTTTTCCAATGAGTTTCATGTTAAGTGTTTTTTTCAAACAGTTTATTAAATTTTACTTTTATATTTAAACTATTTGTAGAGCTAAAATAAAACTAATACACTTAGACGTGTTCTAGTCTAATTTCTTATACACTGATAAATAGTAATCCAGTAACTTGCCCACCAGATTAACTTGGTTTGGACCAGACCATGGAATAAAACTGTCTTCTATCTTATTTCAAATAAGTAAACTTCTTATAAATATGTAGTTGATTAGGAAAGATGTGACTTGGCAATGGTCTTTTTAATTGGGTCTTCAAATGTCTACTAAGGTAAAATTGTATAAAGAAGTATAGCATTACACTTCTTCAAATGGCAGAAAACTCTGGCATATGCTTGGTTCCCATGCTTAAGATATAATGTGTCATCTTATGAAACTTTAGTATTTATTATAAGTCTTTGTTACTTATTTTCTTTTCTTAACCTTCTATTAAGTTAAGGTCTTGATATTTTAATGCTTCCATCTGTTGAAAAATGTTCAGGGAAAAACAATCCAGAAATTTTAAGTTTGGATTTCATAAATAATTGAAATAACCTAAAATGTCTTGATGTTTTGGGAGGATATTTGACATGACTGAGCAAGGTACCTGAGTTCTTATTTTTTCTACGATATTAAACAGCTCATAAGGTTACAAGATACCAAGATTTTACCTAACAGTTTTCAAATGATTACATAACCCAATCACTGACTCTCCAAATTAAAAAATTCCAGCATTCATTTGATAAGGTTAGCAACTAAAGCCTGAGACAAAGCTTCCAGTATTTCTCTTTCAGACTTTTGGATACCTTTTATTAAGGGGTATTCTGACTTTGCAAGAAGAGCTGTCAAGATACAAAGATCATTTGCAAATTCTTCTCAGTATATATTATGTGATCTTCAATGCTGGGTGCACAGAATGTGGAATTCAGTTGTATTCTTACTTTACTATAACACAGTATTCAAATTTTTGAATCACAGAATTCAAATTTTTCTACATTACAAAATAACCTCCTTGCTCTCCTTCGATGACTTTATAATACAATGAAATTTTAAAATCGGAAACAATATTTCAAAATATTTAAAACCCATTAATCTCCTGAATGGATTATGAAGTCTTAATGATGCTTATAATATTTTAGATTAGGTTATATTTTAATTTTTAAGAAATGGATAGCATGGAACCCAAATGATGAGAAGTGACAATGGTGATTTATTTTCTTGGAAAAACACAGAGAAAGAATGATCAAGTCAGTCTTTCTTTATCTCCCAGTGATTTTTAGGAATTAGGAGAAATTAAAGCTATTTTGGGAGAATGTAGGAAGAAACATTTCTGGAGAAATATGACAATGAAAGCAAGTTGAGGTGAGGTAAATACTACAGATAAACATGGATATTTATTCCACGGTGATGATTATTTATAGTTATAGAGTTGTTCATTTAAAAAACATTATGGATTCTTGCTTCCAGAAAAATAGAGTAGACATAGTTTTCCTGTTCCTAAAAGCCCTGGACCTCATGTACAAAGTAGATATAAGAAGATTCTGTAAGGTAGAGAGAAGGAAGACTATCAAGAGAACTCAGGAGGACAACATAGTGGTAAGTTGTGACGGTTTTCTTTTTGGCTCATGTATCTGACATGAAGCTAAAGAAGTTGGCAACCAAGAAAATGCAACAGATAGAGGGAAAACAAAAAAGCTCAAACAGAGGCCTACTCTCTAGAGATAAAGGACCAGAGAGGGGCAGCACCATAAAAGAAAAATTACAGACAGAAAGTGCTCTACTCAGCCAAGCATCATAGAAAACTTGTCTAAGCCCAACTCATACTAGCGAAGGTGAACGGGGAGCTGGACTCTCACAGGCGCTCGTGAGCTGCCCCAGCACCCACACTGCGGTGCTGTGAAAGAAGGCCAGGCAGGGAACCAACCTCTTTATCTTGAAGTGACCTGCAAGTGTCACTTCAAATTTGGCATCTGAATGAAGACTTCCTGACTCCCGTAAGTAGGATATCCTTTCCACATGCTCCCATAAATGCCCTCAAAATATATACAGGACATCACAGAATATTACTCTATTTTGACATCTGACTCTCCTCTGGGTTATGTTATCTTTAAATATAAGAACTGAGACTTTTATTCCTTATCCAAATAACACTGGTCGGGATTCAATAAGGTTTGCTTTATGGTTGAATAAATGAGAAAATTAATGACCTAATTATAGATTTGAGTACTATTGAACTGTTACATCAAAAAAAAAACTATGGGATATGAAAGATAGCTGTTTTCAAATATATGTAAGGATACCTTGTAAAAAGTTAAAGGACCCTTATCACAGCACTATTTACAATAGCCAAGAAATGGAAGCAACCTAAGTGTCCATCAGTAGATGAATGGATAAAGAAGATGTGGAACATATACACAATGGAATATTATTCAGCCATAAGAAGAAAACAAATCCTACCATTTGCAACAATATGGCTGGAGCTGGAGGATATTATGCTCAGTGAAATAAGCCAGGCAGAGAAAGACAAGTATCAAATGACTTCCCTCATATGTGGAGTATAAGAACAAAGAAAAAGAAAAACTGAAGGAACAAAACAGCAGCAGACTCACAGAACCCAAGAATGGACTAACAGTTACCAAAGGAAAGGGACTGGGTGAAGGGTGGGTGGGAAGGAGGGATGAGGGGGAATAAGGGGCATTAACGATTAGCACACATAATGTAGTGGGGGGGACACGGGGAAGGCAGTATAGCACAGAGAAGACAAGTAGTGATTCTATAGCATCTTACTAGGCTGATGGACAGTGACTGTAATGGGGTATGTGGTGGGGACTTGATAATGGGGGGAATCTAGTAATCACAATGTTGCTCATGTAATTGTATATTGATGATACCAAAATAAATAAATTTAATTTAATTTTTTAAAAAGTTAAAGGACCCTTTTGTTGTTCTTGTTGCTCCAAAAGATTAGATTGATAGGTAGGCATGATGGGAAAGTAAATTTCCATTCAATGTGATAGAATATCTTGAAATGCAGCATTTCATTTTTTGTTGGCCTAGGAGGTTATCTAAGTTCATATATTGATAATTTCCTCTTTGGATGGATGCTGAAAAAGAGGACCAGTAAGTTATTAGGGAGAAGTCTGCTCTCTTAATCAGGGAAAGGTCTAATTTTTGCCTTTTCCAGCAGTCAGCTTTCAAAACTTCTGTTTTTGTTCACAAATGAGAACTTAAAAAATAATAATAATATAATAGCTTTAGGTCAACATAATAAATTTGGTTAAGACGTTTTTTCTCAAAAAGAGACAATGTTTTCCTCTTCTCTGTAAGAAAACCAACATCAGCCTCCTTTCAATTTTCTACACTTTTTGTTTGTTTTGATTTGGTTCTGTGCTTGGCTTTGTTTTTCTTTATTGCTTATTTTTAAACACCTATTAAGTTCCGAATACAGGTAGCAGTATGTGACAGTTTTTACACTTTACCACATTTTGTCATTAGAATTGCCTAGTGAGGTAAGCTTGGAGAGTGTCTCATTCCACAAATAAAGAAATCGAGGCATATTTAAACATCACATATCTTGCTCAAGGTCATACCTGGTAGTCATACTTGCCTCTGATGGAGTATTTATTACATAATAGATGCTTTACAGGTGTTACTTCTAATCCACAAAATTCAAAAGGTTTATGGCAGTAAAATTTTTATTGAACTATATGTTAAAAAGAAAAGTGCACAACTTATAAATGTATAGGTTCATGAATTCTATGGAAGTGAATATATTTACGTAATCACCTTCCAGATGAAAATATAGAACATACTAGTGCCCTACCAATCGACTTTGCCATCTCTCTTTGTCCCTAATCCCTACCAAAGGTGAACACTAGCCTGATTTCTGTAACTATCAATTAATTGTGCCTGGATTTGGACTTTTAAGTTAATATATTCATTTATATTCCCTCTGGTGTTTATTTTGATCATCTATGTGATTTTATATAGAACTTCACTATTTTCATTTCTGTGTGTTATATTATTTAAGGAACATACAATGAGTTATTTATCCATTCTACTATCAATGTATATGATGTTTCCAGTTTGGGCTCTTTTGGACATCTTTATAAATAATTGTGTTTATATTTTTCAGTGAGTATGTCTATGCATTTCTCTTTGAGCATAAATTGAGAAGAATTGTTAAAATATAGGCTCTATCTATAGTCAGCTTTAATAGTACAAAATATTTTCTAAACTGTCCAACTTACAGTTCTACCATCAGCAGTGTGAGACAGTTCCCATTGCTAAATATATTTGCCTAAATGTGGTATCACCAACTTTTTCCTTTTCCTTTTAGATATTCTATTGGGTAAAATATTTCCCTAAAGCCTCATGATATAAAGCACCTTTTCAAATAAACCATTTATGTATCTCATTGGTGAGGTGTCTGTTCATACTAGTGTTTTTAAATGTGGCTTTCTGTCTTCCAAAAAATTATTTGTAAAGTTTTTATGTACCGACTTTGCATGTTGACATGGTAATTCCAGTAGCCATGCTATACTCACTCATTGTTTCTAATACTTTATTTATAGATGTTTTGAGATTTTCTACACATACAATCATACTGTCTATGAACAACAGCAGGTTTTTCCTCCTTCCCAATGCTTATATCCTTTTTTTTATTCTTTTTTTTTTTGCCTTAATGGACTGACTAGGGCTCTGGTAAAACCTGACAAGTAGTAGAGCAAAAAGTCTTGGGTGTTTTTCTTATTTGGGGTGGAAGGCTGACTTTAAATGATTTGCTATTAAATGTAGTGATTTCCCTGTTTATATTAGGTTACGGAAACTTTCTAAGAACTTTAGTTTGCCTTCTTTGGCTGGTTGATTAATTTTTTAATTAGGAACAGATTTTTCTTTTCCATTAGTAGATTTTACATTTTAGAAAAATTTTATATTTCCTTAAAAATCAAGTACATACTATGAAAAGTTCCTATGTATCTCTCCCACCACATACACATACACACACACACACACACACACGCACCCACACACACAATTTTCCTATTATGAACATCTTGCATTAGGTTGGTCCATTTGTTACAATTAATGAATCAATATTAGTATATTATTTTTAATAAAAATCCCTATTTTGTATCACCATTCACTCTTTGTGAAGTAGGGATCTATATAGGTTTTCACAAATGCATAATGCATGCATTCACCATTACAATATCATACGGAATAGTTTACCATTCTGAAAAATGCCGGTGCTTTATCTACTGATCCCTCCTCCACCTAAATACTTGACAAAACTAGTATTTTTTTCCTTGTATTTAAAGTGAGTTTCTTATAAAGAGCATATAATTAGTGTTGTTTCTTTTATTCACTCTAGCAGTCTCTGTCTTTTAATTGGTATGCTTAAACCATTCACATTTAAAATGATTATTGATACAGTTAGATAAATACCTACCATATTTGTTAATATTTTCTGTTTGTTGCACTTGTGCTTTGTTTCCTTTTATCTACTTTTTCTCTGATTTCTCTGGTTTTATTTAAGCATTTCATATGACTCCTTTTCTATCCTCTCTTAGCATGTCACCTCTACTTTTTAAAAACATTAAATACAGATTTTCCTAGAGTTTGCAGTATACATTAACTACTAATGCAGTGCAGGTACCTTATAACAGAGTATTCCAATTCCTCTCTCTTATCTCTCATAACACTGCTGCCATTCATTTAACTTAGTAATAAGTTAATCACTTGATACATTCATTGTTGCTATTACTAACTTGGACATTTATTAAATCAGAAAAAGTAAGTAAAATGGAAGATTTTATTTTACCTTTATCTTTCTCTAGCGGACTTCTTTTCTTTCTTTCTTTTGTTCCATATTTCTGACCTCTGTCATTTTCCTTCCCTCTGAAGAATTCATTGTAGCCATTCCTGCAAGGCAGGTCTATTAGCAACAAATTCTCTGAGCTTTTGTCCATCTGAGAAAGTTTTTATTTCTTACTCATTTTGAAAGAAATTTTCACTCCATACAGAGTCCTAGGTTTGTGGGGTTTTTTTTCCTTCAGCAATTTACTAGTTCACTCTACATGCTTCTTGTTAGTATTTAGGTTCCTGACAAGAAATCCAATGTCATTTTTTTTAACCTTCTTCCTCTAAATGTAAGGTGTGTTCCCACCATGACTTCTTTAAAGATTTTTCACTTTGGTTCTTGCAATTTCAATATGATATGCCTATGTGTACACCTTTTACTATTTAACCCATTTGGTGTTCTTTGAGCTCCCTACATCCATGGTTTAGTGTCTGTCATTTGTTTTGGAAGATTTTCAGCCATTATAACATCAATATTTGTTCTTACCAATTCTCTCCTTGACCTTTTGGTGTTCCCAGTACATACATGTTACACATTTTTAATTGTCCCATAATTCTTGGATATTGTCTTATCTTTGCTTGTCCTTCATTCTTTTTTTTTTCTCTTCATTTTTCAGTTTGGGAAATTTCTATTAACATATCTTCAAACTCCCTGATTATTTCCTTGGTTATGGCCAGTCCACTGAGGAGCCTATCAAAGGCATTGTTCATTTCTCTTATAGTGTTTTTGATGGCTGCATTTCAGTTTGATACTTTCTTAGAGTTTCCATCTCCCTTATGTTACTCATCTGTTCTTGTATGTTGCTTGTTTTTCCATTAGAACACTTAACATATTAATCATAGTTATTGTAAGTTCTTTATGTGATCATTTTAACCTTCAGGTCCTATCTGAGGCTTTGTCTGATGTTTGCTTTCTCTCTTAAGATGACTTTTTCTTGCCTTTTACCATGTCTTGTAATTATTTTGTTGTAAGTGGATATGACCTATCAAATAATAGAAACTAAGGTAATTAGGGTTTTACTGTGAAGTTTTATGTTAATCCAGCTAGGACTTGGACTGTGTTTAATGTTTCCTATAGCTGCAGGTACTACAGATTTCCATTTCCTCCAGTTTCCTTTTTATTCTATTCTGTTGACTTTAGGATTCCCTAGTAATTCCTTCTTAAGTGGAGCCTATGTCTTCCAGCTCTCTGAATTATAATCTTCTCATAAGATGCTGGTTCTCTGTTTATGTGTTGGTAAGGTATTGGGGAGGAGAACTGTTCTATACAATTTTGATTAAATCTCACTGTTTGTTTGTTTTTAATTGGGTCTGGTTCCCTGAACTGTGACCTTCGGGAACTGTTTCTGGACTTCTTTTAATCTCCCTTTTTGTGAGAATAGGATAAAGGAGACTAGAGTTGTCTAGTTGCACTTTCCCCAGGGCAAATGAGTCTCTAGGAAAAGTCCCTTGTCTTAGAGAACAGTCCTTTGTTATGGAGAATGCTCTGGCCATATTTCAAAATGGTTACTTCTCCCCTACCCTGACTGAAACATGAGGGGATTTTTCTTTGACCAAACTTAACTGTGTTTGATTGCAAAATTCTGGTCATCTGTCACAGTGACTTTTAGAGAAATAAAGCTACCCAGTGGTAATGGAAAGGATGTATGACAACAAGAATTAAAGTAAGTACTTGTAAGGTATTTGATGTACACCATAACATTTAATCAAATGATCAATCCTATAAAATTTATCACTATTGTTAAAATCATCTTACAGATGAGAAAATTGTTGCTTTGATAGGCACATTATAACTAAAATGCAATATTTTTCTGAGAAACGCACTTAAAAAACTTGTAATTTTCTACATTTATAAATGCTGTTATATAAAGGCTTTCAGATACTATTTTCTAAAAATGACTGTGTCCTTTTTCATAAAACATAACTCTTTAGTAAAAAAATATTAGTAAGATTTTTATGTAGCAGCTTAAATTATTGTTTTATGACAGATTCTCTGTGAATGTTTTGTACTCAGGCAAGCAAATTGATGGTAGTACACTTGATTGAAATAATGGTTCTTCCAGGCCTCCCAGAATGTTTCACATCTTGAAAACTGAATTAGGTCAATTAAATTCTAAAAGCTCCATAGAGATATCTTCAATTCTAATAAAATGACAACCACAATACTAAGGATGAGCGGCCACTCAGTCAAACAACTTTGTTGCTTATTCACAATTCATGTAAACATTTTTCCTTATTTTTAATTTTCTTACTTCTTTACTTTTTCAGGGTGAATTGAATTTCTACTCACTGAGGTAATGAACTATTTACTACGTAAAGGTAAAAGAACCATACAGAGATCAGCTTCTGGGATGGTAGAGAACTTGGTAAGTTGCTGTTCCTCTGAAAGAATGAAAGAAACTAAAATCAGTCATTTCAGAATTCTGGCAAATAACAAAAGCCACTTCAAGAACTGAAAACCGTCTGTCCAAGGAAACTACTAAAACTTGATAAAACAGTGGGAACTGTATTAAACTGGAACTATTCCCATTCCCTCCCTTTCCCAGCTCAATGGTATGATAACCAAAATTCAGTATTGTAGACAATGGAGAGACGATTCTTTTGGAGTTTTGTTAAAAGCACAATCTCTAGATCACAGTCAATTTGTTGTCCAAATTTAGAGCCTTGGAAATCAGAATGTGTCGGCTGTTTGATATGACTCAGAGAATAGCTTGAGTGGGCTAGGGTTCTATTTCAGTTGGGACTAGCAAATATCTGACTAGGAATTTAAAAGAAGCCCTGAAGAACTAGACAAACGCTGGAAACTTGAAAAAGCTCCAACAAATTTCCAGAGATCTAAAAGTCTGCCCAAGGCTGTATGCATGCTCAGAAAGTCCTGGAAAAAGACAGGACAACAGTCACTCACCTCTAGCTTACCTTAAGGCCCTGTGCAAAAAAATGTGAATGCTAACTGAGAGCAAAGTTCCGTCTGAAGTTTGAAGTAGTGCCTTTCCACATAGATCCTCTTGGAAAAAAGGCAGTAATTGTGAGACAGGGACTGTGGGTGTAGTCAGAGTAGGGTGAGGACCTCTGGAAGAAGCAGGGCAGGATATTTACAGTCAGAGCAATGTAACAATGTGCAAAGAAGTCCCTATAGAAGCTCTGTGTTAAGCATTATGCAAAGTCAAGGTCACGCTAATTCTCTAAGGTAAAGATACCAGACTCGGAATATAGAGATCTTCAGTGAGATCAGTTAAAGCTAAAAAGGCCAGGAGTAACTTGGCCTGGAACGTTTGAGTGTTCTGCAAATAAGGCAGGGTCAGCATAACCCGTGACTTCACTGTAAACAGCCCTAGCAAAGAGACAACAACCCAGCCCACCTTGGGGGCAGGGCAGGTGGTACAAGTCCATACCCTAAGCCCTCAGTTCCCCCAAATCCTCAACTGCCTATAAATCCCATAGACAACGCACCACCCCGGGCTCTCTTGTCCAAGCCAGGAGCTCTGTCATTTCCCTTTATCTCTAAATAAGCTCCTCTACCTTGTTCTCCTACCTTGAGCATTTGCGAAGCTCATTCTTTAGCTCCATGAACAAGAATCCCGGCATCAGTTGTATAGACAAAGTTTTTAAGGAAATCTTATAAACGCTATTTGGTCACTAAGTCATAGTGAGCAAGGTCTGACTCTTAGGGAAGCCAGGCTGAAAAATAAAAATAAGAAATTAAAGGGGGAAAAGAACTAGCACAGAGTTCAGTGGATAAACACTGAAGGCAATTTCAAAATCTACAAAATCATTCCAAGATAAAGCTAAACAAATAAGCAGCATATTGTTAGGGGGGTGTTGTGTATTTTCCTCAGTTCTTGTCCTGGCCACAACAAAGAATTGCAGGGCAGAGACACAGTAGTGAAGCAAAGTAAAAGTTTTGTTTAAAGTGAAAGAGAGAAAAAGTGCAGGTTCCCTCAGGGAGGAAAGGCGCCTTGAAAGTTTTAAATTTTATTTGGAGAGAAATTGCACACTCAGAGAAAAGGCAGTGTGGGCTTCTCTTCAGAGAGGGAAGCATGCTGAAAGATTGGAAAAAGTCAGAGTTACACAGTTACAAATTGTGGGCAACCTCAGAGAGAGGTGCCCACTGAAAGGTTGGGGGTTCCCCCTTTTAAGGATTTTTCAGGAATGTGACAGAGGGCTGGGTTGTGGACTTGTTAAGTGGTCTTAAGATGTTTAACTTTAATGAGACGTTAAGTTTCTTGGTAATTCTGCAAAAATTAGCTTAACACAAGAAATTTACGACTCTGGTTCCCTTCCAGGATAGCAAGCTTCCTGGTCTGGGAGCATATCAATCAAAACGGCCTGCCCTGCCTCCAAGGTGGGCTGTTACCTGTTTGCTAAAGAGTATGTTAAGAATCTTAATTCTTA
This sequence comes from Smutsia gigantea, assembly GCA_032199065.1. NCBI lineage: Eukaryota > Metazoa > Chordata > Mammalia > Pholidota > Manidae > Smutsia > Smutsia gigantea. The sequence continues at coordinate 68,003 of JAVSCE010011787.1, read as the reverse complement.
ACTTCTTGGATTTTAAAATGCAATTTAAACTTTAAGATGGAATCTTCTTGCCTTTATTATGTTGTTTATAGGTGCGTCTTTAGCAAGCTAGAATAAATCTTACAATGGCATGATCTAATTGACACAATGAAGACATGGGCTGGGCTCCGACACTTTTCTTTATCTGGAGAACAGTCAAACATTCAAGGCCAAATTGCTCCTGACCTTTTGCGCTTTAACTGATTAACTCTGAGTCTTTTCTGGCTTTCTAATTTTAACTGGTTAACTTTGAGTCCTCTCTAGTGGGCTTTACTGACCTTATTCTCTTTCTACCCCACTCTTTTTTCCTGCTTAACAGTAAGAATTATGACAGCAACAAAAGAAGCTAGCAAAAACAGAAACTTTGAAGGTGAAGAGTACAGAATCCAGAGTTATTTCAATCCATTATCTAACTTTTTGTATTTTCAATAAAAAAATATAAGACATACAAAGAAACAGGAAATTATGCTGCATAAATGTGGGAAAAAAATGAAGCCAACAGAAAATGTCCTTAAGGAGAACCAGATTTTGCATTTAGGAGACAAAACCTTTGAATCAGCTATTATGAATATATTCAAATAACTAAAAGAAACCTTATCTGAAGAATTAAATAGAAGTATGTCAGTGATGTCTCACAAATAGAGAATATCAATGCAGAAGTAGAAATTTTAATAAATAATGAAATAGAAATTCTAGAGCTGAAACTTACAAAAAATGAGAACAATTAGAGCAGCACAACAGCAGATTTTAGCTGACAACATAAAATATCGACAAATATGAAGATCGGTGAATGGAGACTGTCTGAGTAGCAAAAAGGAAAAAGGAAAAGGAACAGAGAGACTCAGAGCCTTTGGGACACCATCAAGTTACCACCACAGACATGGAAATGAAGTCCCAGAAAGAGAAGAGAAAGAGACAGATAAATCACTTGTGAAGCAGTGGCCTAAAAATTCTCAAATTTGATGAAAAACATTTATTTTTCCCATTCAAAAGCTAAAAAATTTCTAAGTATAATAAACACAAAGAGATCCTCATTTTGACATATAGCAATAAAATTGATAAAAATGAAACTCAAAAATAACCTTGAAAACAACAAAATAAAATTGTTTTTCATGTACAAGTCACCCTCAATAAGATTAACATATGATTTTTTTCATCAAAAACTATCAAAACCAAGAGTGGAATGACATTGGAAAAGGTTGTCAACCAAGAAACTAGGTCTTGTAAAACTCCATGTCAAAAGTAGAAGAGAAATTAAGACATTTCTAATAAACAATAACTGAATTTTTCACTAGCAAACTCACTTTTCAAGAAATGCTAAAGGCAGCTCTTTAAGCAAAAATGAAAGGACATCAGACAGTAATTCCAGTAACTCAAACATAATGCTTAATAGGGAACAACAATAAAGGTAACTTACATAGATGTTAAAAGAGTATGAACTATTTTATTTTTGTTACTCTTTTCATCCCTTATCTATTGTAAAATATAACTGAATAAAACAATCTTTATAAAAGAGTGCTTGATGGGCTTACAATGTATAAAGATGCAATTTGTATGAAAATACTGTTTAAAAGAATGGGGAGAAGATACAATTTTGTATGACTCAGTTTTCTGTAATTTGAAATTAAGTTAGTGTTAACTTGAATTAGATTGTCTTAAATTAAGATGGTAATTTTAGTCTCCAGGGTAACCATTAAGAATACAACTTGAGAATATATAGTAACTACATACACTAGAAATGTACCTTGTGCACTAGAAAATATCTATTAAATAAAATTAAAGTAAGAATCCTAGAAATGATGAATAGACAAGAAACAAGATATACAGAAATATATTTTTTCAATCACAGATGTATAACATCTACTTTATCAGAAATTATGCTAAATGCACATGGATTAAACACCACAACCAAAGGCAGAGCTTGGCAGAATGGATTAAAAAAATAACACATGATCCCTCTATATGGTGTCAAAAAAATGAATATTTTAGATTCAAAGTCACAAATTATTTGAAATTAAAGGGATGAAAAAAGGATATACCATGCAAACAGTAAACAAAAAAGACATGAGTAATATACTAATATCAGATGAAATAGACATTAAGACAAAATTTGTTACATAAGATAAAGAAGGGAATTTTATTATGCTGAGAGATCAGTTCATCAGGAAGATATAATAATTATTAATGTAGATGCATCTAACAAGAATTCTGCAAAGTACATGAAACAAAAACTAACAGAAATGAAGGTAGGAATAAATAATTCAACAATAACAACTCGATATTATAATACCTCACTTTCAATAGTGGATAGAACAGAACAACTAGGCAGAAAATCAACAAGGAAATAGAAGACTTGAACAGCACTATAAACCAAGTAGACTTAACAACTGGAATACTCCACTCAACTACCATGGAATACACTTGTTTTTCAAGTTCACAAGGTCACCAGTATTCTAGTAAATGAAACAAGTCTAGATAAAATTATTGATATCATATGAAGTGCTTTTTTTACTTTAATGAAATTAAGTTAGAAATCAACAACAGAACAAAATATGGAAAATTTACGAATATGAAAAAATTGAAAAAGACACTCCTGACCACCAGAAGATAAAGACATCACATGGGAAATTTAAAAATATTTTGAGATAAATGAAAATGTAAACAGAGCATACAAAATTTATGGAATGCAGCCAAAACACTGCTCAGAAGACAATTTGTAGCTACAAATGCCTACATGAAAATATAACAAAAATGTCAAATCAATACCCCATCCTCCACCTTATAAAACTAAAAAAAAAAGCAAAATAAACCCAAAAAGAAAAAAGGGAAGAAATAATAAAAATTAGAGTAAAAATAAATAAAATAGAGAAAAGGAAACATACAAAATTATAAGCTCAAAAGATTAAGATTGAAAAGCTTTTTTCCAGATTGACCAGCAGAAAATAGAAAAGACATAAATTACTAATATCAGGAGTGAAAGAGGAGATACCAATATTTTTTTACAGAAATATAAATGATAATAATTGAATAATATAAAAGAACTAAATACCAAAAAATAAGATAACTCAGATGAAATGGACAATTTACTAAAAAGACACAAATTAATGAAACTGACTCAAGAATAAATAATCATGAATAGACCTAAAACAAGCAAAAAGATTAAATTAGTAATATAAAATTTCCTACAAAACAAACCTAAGACTGAAATGATTCAATGGTGAAGTCTATCAAACATTAGAAGACAAGTTACTATCATTTTTTACAAACGCTTCCAGAAAGTAGGAGAGTAGGGAATATTTCTCAACTCATTCTATGAAGTCAGTATCACCCTAATACCATCAGACAGACATTCAAGAAAAGGAAACTACAGACTGAATCCCTTTTGACTATACATGTATAACCAAAACCTCAACAAAATACTGGCAAACCAAATTCAACAACATTAAGAAAAAGTTACACACTGTGACCAAGTATAATTTATCCCAGAAATGTAAATTTGGGTTCATATTTGAAAATGCACTATATTAATAAAAATAAAAATAAAAATTACATGATCATTGCAATAGACGTAGATAAATCATTTAACAAAATCCAATCCTCATTCATGATAAAACATTCTTGTCACCAAGATAGTGGAACAGGATTTTTCTACAGTCTTAATACCAGTTTTTAGTTATCTATGGACCAGGGTGACTTTGTGGAAGTCAGTAAGTCCAACAGAGAAGTTTCAACCCATTGTTGGAGGAAAAAAACTTCAAGATTGGGCATTGAAGAGAGTAAGAGGAATACATTCACTTTACTCACATCACCACTGCCCCAAAGTGGCACAGCCCATTCAGTGTCAAGGTAGACATTTCTGGCCTATGATTTCTCCCACAGAGGAAAGTGAGAGTGTGTGAGTGACCACTTGGCTTCCCAGGCTGTGGAGAGTACTGCCAAAGTATTCAACTTCTTTCTTGCCCCTTTCAGAATACTGAGGTATGCTTTGTGACTGGTAAGTGGGAAGTAGCTGGAAGAACAATAGCCAAAACTCTTAGAGGACATCAAGGAGACGTGGATCCTATTACTGGTTTGCAGATTGTGTCAGGAAAACCGCCCAGGAGCTACTGGGGATGCATAATCAGTAGATCCCCCTAACTGGCCCACAGGCAGCCCCAGTACTCTGTGAACCTCACACACCCACCCACACACACACACAGCCTATGGCCAGCTCCCTGTGTGCTCCCCTGAGTGTGGGGAGAGTGACAACTTGTAGATGGCTAGCAAGACTGTACAGAAAGTTGGCCTGACTCTGCAAGACTGGGAGAGTGAGACCTTGGAGATGGCTAGCAAGCTTGTGCGGAAAGTTGGCCTGACTCTGCAAGATTGGGCAAAAAACATACAAACTTGGGCATTTCTAACCCTTTAGGGAAAGAAAGTGGGAGGTTGTCAGCACCTGGCCTGGTTTTGCAGGATGAGGCATATCATCTTATGAAATCCCCTCCCCCAAGAGGAAACAAGACATGTGGTGTAGGTATAGCCACCGAAAAAGTCCAATAAAGCCTTAGAATCCCTAGCAGGGCTAAATAAAGGTCCTAAAGACTGTTAATAAAGATTGGAGGAAGTTATTGCTTCCTTAAATATGAAGGCAGCAACACAAAAGACTTCAAAGGACGTGAAAAATCAAAGAAAGACAATACCACCAAAGGACACAATACTTTCCCAGTAACTAATCCCACAGAAATGGAGATTAGTGATTTGCCTGATAAAAAATTCTGAAGAGTCGTCCTGAGGGGCCTCAGTGAGCTGGAAGAAAGCACAGAAGGGCAATTAAACTAAATCAGGGAAACAATACAGTCACAAAACAAGAAATTCAACAGATACCTAGAAATCATGAAAAGAAACAAACTGAGGCTGGAGCTAAAAAATACAATAAATGAAATGAAAAATGCAATAAGCAGTATCAGTTGTAGACTTGATCAATCAGAAGAAAGTTGAGGATAAGTCATGTGAAATTATCTGATCAAAGGAGAACAAAAAAATAATAAATGTAAAAGGATGAAGAAAGCCTACATGAATTATGGGGCATCATCAAGGAAACAATCTATGCATTATTAGAGTCCCAGAAGGAGAATAGAAGTAGAAAGGGCACAAAGAAATAGATGAGGACTACTCGAATCCTGGGAGATATTTGGATATCTATTTAAAGAAATAGATGAGGACTACTCGAATCCTGGGAGATATTTAGATATCTAAGTTCATAGAACTCATAGGTGCCCAAAAAATATTCAATCCAAAAAGATCTCCAAGACACACTATAAAAAAGCTGTCTAAAATCAAAGACAAAGAAGTATTTTTTTTAAGTAGCAAAAGAATGGGAAAAAAAAAGTCCTCATATACAAGGAAACTCCTATGAGACTATCAGTGAATATCTTAGCAGAAATTTTGCAGACTAGGAAAGAGTGCGATGATATTTCAAAGTGGAAAAAAAAAACCTATGAACCAAGAGTTCATTATGTGACAAAGTACTTTAGAAATGAAGACAAAAATAAAGACTCCTGGGCAAACAAAAGCTGAGGGAGTTTACCACCACTAGGCTGCCTTACAAGAAATACTGAAAGGAGCTTTTCAAACTGAAATGAAAGGACACTAACTAGCAACATGAAAATAAAAAACACACTGCTAAAGGTAAACGTATAGTCAAACTCAGGATGCTCTAATACTGTACTATAGTTATGTATTAATCAATTAATTCTAGAATAAATGTTAAAGGACCAAAGTATTAAAAATAACTATAGCTAGAATAATTTGTTAATAGTCAATATAAAAAGATATAAATTTTAACATCAAAACACATAAAATTGAAGGGGAAGGCTAAAAGAATGGAGTTTTTGTAGTTATCTAAGTTAAGTTGTTATCTTAAAACAGATTACTATAACTATCAGATGTTTTAAGTGAGCCTCATGGTAACAACAAAGCAAAAACCTATAGTAGATGCACAAAAGAAAAAAAAAAGAGAGAACTAAAGAATACCAAGGCAGAATATCATCAATTCACAAAGGAAGATGACAAGAGAGGAAAAAAAGAATAACAAATGGCCAAAAAATTAATAAGATGACATTAATAAGTTCTTGTATATCAATAATTACTTTACGTATAAATGGATGAAATTCTCCAGTCAAGTCATAGAGCAGCTGAATGGATTTTATGTGCTGTTTACAAAATACTCCAACTTTAATAATTTATTCAAAGTTAGAGGATGGGAAAAGACCACAATGTTATGAAACTAGAAATCATTACTAGGAAGAATACTGGAAAATTCAGATATGTGGAAATTAAACAACACGCTCCTAACCAAAAAAAATGGGTCAAAGAAGAAGTCAAAAGGAAAATAAAAAATATCCTGACACAAGTGAAAATGGAAGTACAGCATACCAAAATTTATGGGATATAGCAAAAGCAGTTCTAACGGGGAAGCTTACAGCAATAAATACCTACATTAAGAAAAAAAATCTTAAATAAACAACCTAAAGGAACTAAAAAAATTAAAATAAACTAAGCCTGAAGTTAGCAGAAGGGAGGAAATGACAAAGATTACAGCAGAAATAAATGAAATAGAGTACAGAAAACCAATAGAAAAGATCAATGAAACTAAGAGCTGTTTCTTTTAAAAAAGATAAATAAAATTGACAAACATTTACCTAGACTAAAAAAAGTGAGAGAAAACTCAAATAAAATCAAATGAAAGAGGAAACATTACAACTAACATCACAGAAATACAAAGACCTGTAAGATACTACTATGAATAGCTATATACCAAGAATTTGAATAATAGGATAAATTCTTAGAAACATACAACCTACCACTAATTAATCATAAATAAATAGAAAACCTGAACAGATCAATAATGAATAAGGAAATTAAATCAGTAATTTAAAAACCCTCAACAAAGAAAATTCCAAGACCTGATGGCTTTACTGGTGAATTATTCCAAACATTTAAAGAATTAATACCATTCCTTCTCATTTTCTTCCAAAAAATTGAAGAGAAGGGAGTACCCTCAAACTTATCATATCAGGCCAGCATTGTACTGATTCTGAAGCCAGATCATGACACCAAAAGGAAAGAAAATTAAAGGCCTTAATGTGTAGAAATGCATATATTTTCCTTAGTGTGTAGTGCTCAAAATATGAAAAAATTCTCAACAAAATACTAGTAAACTGAATTCAACAGCACATTAAATGGATTAAACTCCATAATCAATTTGGATTTACTTCTGGAATGCAAGCCAACATACATAAATCCACATATATGTTATACCACATTAATACAATGAATCACAAAAAGTATGTGATATCCCATTAAGTGCAGAGAAAAGCATGTGACAAAGTTCAACATCCTTTCATGATAAAAGCTCTCAAAAAATTGGGAATAGAATGAATATGCCTTAACATAGTAAAGTACACATATGACAAATAACACTTAGCATCATACTCAATGTTGAAAACCTGAAAATGTTTCCTCTGAGATCAAGAACAAGACAAATGTGCTCAGTCTTGTCATTTATATTCCAAATTTTACTCAAAGTTTATGACAGAACAATTAACCAAGAAAAATAAGCAAAAAATATCCACATCAGAAAGGAAGAAGTAAAATTGTCTCTTCTTTGCAGATTATATAATCTTATATATAGAAAATCCTAAAGACTCCAAGATACTATTAGAACTAATAAATTAAAGTTATAGAATACAAATCAATGTGCAATAAACACTTGCATTTCTACACAAAAAAAGACAGCTATTGGAGAGAAATTAAGAAAATATTCTCACTTACAATACTATTAAAAAACAATAAAATACTTAGGAATTAGTTTAACCAAGGAGGTGAAAGACTTATACACTGAAGATGATAAGATATTGATGAAAGTAATAGAAGAATACACAATAAATGAAAAACATACTGTCTTATGAATCAGAAGAATTAATATTGTTAAAATATCAAGACTATCCAAAGCAATCTACAGATTCAGTGCAATGCCTACTCAATGCCATTGGCTCACAGAAATAGAAGAAAGCAATTTAAAATTTGTATAAAACTAGAAAAGACAACAGATAGTCAAAGCAATCCTGAAAAAGAGGAACAAAGCTGGAGTTGCCACACTTCCTTATTTCAAACTCTATTGCAAAGAAATAGTAATGAAAACAGTAGGGTACTGACATAAAAATAGACAGATAAACCAATGAAATAGACTTTAGAGCCTAGAAATAAACCCCCACATATACAGTCTACTAATATTTTACAAGGAAGCCAAGAATACTCAAAGGGGAAAGAATAGCTTCTTCAGTAAATGGTCCTGGGAAAACTAGATATTCACATGCAAAAGAATGAAATTGAACCCCTATATTGTACCATACAACAAAATTAACTCAAAATGGATTAAAGACTTCAAAGTAAGACATGAAAATGTAAAACTGCTAGAAGAAAATATAGGGAAAACTCTCCTTGACATTGGTCTTGACAATGATTTCCTTGGATAACTCCAAAAGCACAACCACAAAAGCAAAAAATAACATCTGGGACTACCTCAAGCTTAAACACTGCTTCATAACAAAGGAAATAATTAAAAAAATGAAAATGCAGCCTATGGAATTGGATAAAATGTTTGCAAACCAAAAATCTGTAAAGGGATTAATTTCCGAAATATATATAAGGAAGATAAACTTAGTAGGAAAAATACAAATAATCTGATTTTAAAATGGGCAAAGAACCTGAATAGATTTTTTTTTTACAAAAAGTACATAAAATGGCAGGTACATGAAAACACAGGTACTCTAGAAGGTGCTCAATATCACTAAATATCAGGAAATGCAAATAAAAATTCTGAGATATCATCTCACATCTGTTAGGATGACTTTTATCAAAAAGACAACAGATAACAATTGGTGATGATGTAGAGAGAAGGGGAACCCTTGTTCAGTGTGGGTGGGAATGTAATTTGGTATAGTCATTATGGAAAACAGTATGGAGGATTTTCAAAATATTAAAAATAGAACTACCCAATGATTCAGCAATTCTACTTCTGGATAATGAAATCAGTATCTCCAAGAGCTCTCTGTGCTCCCATGTTCAAGGAAGCAATATTCACAGTAGATATTGTAATATTGTAAAACCCAAATGCCCATCAACAGGTAAGTGCATAAAGTTGCTGTTTATATTAATGTGACATATAATGAAATATTATTAATCTATGAGTAGGAAGGAAAAAAAGCCACTTGCAACAACATGGATGAACCTAGAGGAAATTATGCTAAGTGAAATCAATCAAAGAAAGACAAATACTGGATAATCTCATTTATATGTGGAATCAGGAAAAATGTCAATTTCATAGAAAATGTGAATAGAATGTGGAAACACTGGTCAAAATGTACAAGGCTTCCGGTATAAGATAAATAAGCTCTGGGGCTCTCACTCACAGCATGATAACTATAGCGATTATGGTTAGTAATACTATGTCATAAACATGAAATTTGCCAAGACTAAACCCTAAGCACTCTATCACACACCCACAAAAGGTAATTATATGAGGTGATGGATGTGTTAATTACTCTGATTTTGTAATCATTTCATAAAGTATACTTATGTCAAATCATCCTGTTGTACTCTTTAAATACATATAGTTTTGTCAATTACACTTCAATAAAGGTGAAAAAATAATAAAACTAATGCTTAGCAAACTATGAACAGAAGGGAACTTTCTCAATCTGATAATGGGTATCTATGAAAAATTCACAATTCACATTATACATTGATTCTCCCCTAGGTCTAAAGGCATGGAAAGAAAACTGCTATGCTCATAGATAGGTCCCTGTATTAGTTTCTTAGGGCTGCTGATAGTACAAACCGGGTTGGTTAACCATCTGGAATGTATTGTCTCACAGTTCTGTAGGCTACAAGTCCAAGGTGAAGGTACAGGCAGAGTTGTTTCTTTTCTTTCTGAGAGCTGTGAGGGAGAATTTCTTCCATGCCTTTCTCTTTGCTTCTGGGAGTTTGCTAGCAATCTTCGGCTTTCCTTTTCTGGGGGCTGTATCACCCTGATATCTGCCTTCATCTTCACTTTGCATTCTCCCTCTCTGTGTGTCTGGATCAGTCCCAAATTTTCCCTTATTATAAGGATGCACAGGCCTTAGAGGGCCCAGCCTAAACACCTCATTTAAACTTGATTACATTTTTAAGGACCCCATCTCCAAATAAAGTCACTTCTGAGGTTCTAGGTGTTAGGACTCCGACATATCTGTGTGTGTGTGTGTGTGTGTGTGTGTGTGTGTGTGTCAATCAATGACTATCTCAGTCTAGTGTGTAATAAGCGCATGGTTACTTTAATATGGAAATATGGTCTTATTTCCTTCCATTATAAAGACAACTGTCTTGTTACATTATTAGCTCAGGTAAATGGAATGCTGCTGCCTGGAGAGAAAGGCTCAAGAGGATCATCAGAGGAGAAAGATAATGTTAGATGATGAAAGGAAGTTCCATGTGCTTACAGACGAAACAGCTGGTGAGTATGGCTTGTGCAAGTGAAAAGGAGCTAAAGAGGGTGGAAGAGTAGGCAGTTTAATGCTTGTTTCTGAAAAGCTAAATGGAATCCTGCAGTCAAAGCTACAGTTTGAGTGTCTAGTGCTCACTTGGGTCACCATCTGGTGGGGCTGTTGGCGGTCACCCCAGGGAGTTTGGGAGCCTTTATTTCTTTATAATAATGGCTGCCCTGTCCTGGGCTCTTATTACATCCCAGGTAGTATGCTAAGTATTGCCTTACATTACTGCATCCTGTGCTCCTTAACAGACCCACGAGGAAGCTGTTCCAGGTGACAGCATGAGACTCAGAGTGGTTAGGTATCTTTTCTAGCACTAAGTAATCATAGAACCATAGTCTGAACCCTGGTAATTTGGGCTCAGGGTTTCTTTCTTTGACAATGCTGCTGTTCTTAGAAGCAGTACCTTTCTTCTTCCCTGTTCGTGTTAGTCAAGCAGTGTGGTAGGAATGCACCACTAGACTGCAGTCAATATGCACTGCCCAGTTGGCAAGCCTGGTAGACTAGGAGCATTTCAGAGACCTGAGCTCTGCAGCCTGCTACCTGGCCTATTCCATTGTTCCGTTCATGCAGTTCAGAGCAGGGTGGCATACACACATCAGTGGAGCACATGGGAACTCTTGTCTTGCAGAAAAGATATCTCTGGTCTTCTTCCTATCTTATCACTTGCCATGGACTAAATGTCTGTACTGCCCCTGCTCTCCATTCATATGTTGAAACCTCATCTCCAATGTGGTGGTATTTGGAGGTGGGGCCTTTGGGAGGTAATCAGGTCATTACACAGTCTGTCCTGAAGCTTAGCTGTGAGGACCAGAGTTCCCATGGATGGTACAATAATTTAGAGCGGGGGCTCCGGCTTTGATGGGCTAACAAGTAGATGTGTTTCTCATGGAATTCCAAGACGGAATCAGCCTATCGAGTTCTTCACTTTGAAGTTTCCTTGCTCTTTTTCTTCCTGCCAACTGGGATTAGACAAGCATTTGAAATGATAGCTATGAACATACAAGGTCAGCCTCAGCTGTTGATTCCTTAATTGGGGTAGATGCCTTACTCCCTATCTTCCTTGAGGGCCCTTCTTTCCCATTCCACTCATCTTCCCTATTATCTGGGCTCCTCTGTCTCACTTAATATATGCTATTTCTCTAATATTAGAGATCATTTTCTCCCTGGGTATAATTTCAGCCACAGACTTTAAAAATCTTAATATTTTCAGATAATGTTCTCTGTCAGTGACTTGCAAAGGTGAACTTATAGACTGTCTATGTTGTATATAAGACATATATTTAGATATTAACTATATCTTTTGGCTAATATAATTTTTACTTTACAGTTTTCACTCACAACAATCCAAATGTGTAAATAATGTTTTTCCAAACGGTTCTTAATCAGAGATGAAGTCAATATAAAGTGCTACAGTTAGAAAAAGTTTAGTGTTTCTGATCAGTAAAGAAATTCCCCCAAATTCCCTCTCTCCTATGTCAGGGACTTCGTATTTATGAGGGATGGTACAATTTGAGTAAAGTACGTCTGTCCTGACCTCACATAAAAAACATGAATGAAGAGCTTATTTTGTACCTTTAGCAAGTGAGAACCAAAAATTATACTTGAGTAGATCCCTAGATTGAAAGTGCTCAAAATTCAGGACTAATACAAGACTCTTTCAAGAACTAAAATTCAGTCATATCCAAGATAAACTTTAAAGTCATCTAGTGCCTAATGGTCTCAGTTTTATCCCTTTAAGCTGTGTTTGCTGCCTTCCCTGTCAACAAAAGCACCGATAGGGATCTGTGAGTCCATTGCCACATGAAATGCTGTACAAAAATAAATTACCATGGCTTTTCCCTTGTTGCTCTGGGGCTAAGAGAGAAGCACCATCTTTGAGTGATTATTTTTGTCTCAAGAAATCTGTTGGGTTACTGCACAAGGAGATGCCATCTCTTGCTAGAATTATAAGCAGTCTTTTGTAAATAAAAAGATTCTTCACCAACCCATCATCTGTACCAGAAGCTCTGCCCAGTTCTGTCATGATGTTGATCCGTTGATCCTTGTGACAATAGACCATTTACTGGCTGGTGGCTTGAGCAAGGATGCTTTCTCTGATAGTGGACAAAATGAACATACAAACAAAAAAAGCAATTTACTGTCACATGACAGGGTCACGTCCTGAACTCTGGAATCACTACCACAATTTTAAAGCTAACTTCATTAGACAGACATTCTGCAACATATGTTCTATTTCTATGGGATATGCAAGGATCTCACTCCATCTGAATATCTAATCAGCTTTCTTAACTACGTTAACAGAATGCCTACTGCAAAGATATTTTTTAGGGTGAAGGGGAAAAAAACAGTTATCTACAGATCAAAACAGATCTCATGCTTCTGTGAACCCAGATCTGTCCCCTTGAAAGCTGTTGCTCTCTACTCTGCATTTAATATGAGTTGAATGTAGGGAGTTGCCTAGCATTGTCATTAATAGAACACATTTTGCAATAAGACTTTCTGACTCTACTGTTTTCTAGCTGTGTGTTCTTAGGAGTGTGAATTACATCCTCTGAGCATTAGTTTCCTCCTTGGTGAATAATGATATCTGCCTTCCATTGCTGTTGTTAAGGTTAAATGAAAGAGTATGCATTAAGAGCTAAGGAGAGTGACTAGCGCATAGTGGGCACTAATTAAATGGAAGCTTTTGTTATTCATGCTGTGTCCACTTATGGAGACATATAGGAGTCAGTACCCACTTCCATTATACAATGCTAACATTTCTTCTGGTCTTCCAGCAACATTGCCTTCTCAGACATGCTCTTTATATCCTAAATTGTGTGTGTTGGGGAATCCACGTGATCCAAATTATTTCATGCCATTAAAACACTTATGTTCTAAATGATGGGCAATCAAATCTCACGCTTCAAAGACCAGCTGATCATTAAAAAGTCTCCGTTCTTTCTAAATGTGGGTTCTCCATAGCAGATGGTGTTGTCAGTGATATTGTGTCCTTCCTACAATGAGCAAGGATGGTTTAATAGGGCCTTACCTTTGCAAAGCAAGCTAGTTAAGGGTGTGTGCTCAGAAGTCAAATGATGCAGGTTATATTCCAGCTCCTTCATTTACTTACTGTTTAACCTTGGGTAAGTTATTAAATCTTTCTTATTCTTAGCTTCTCGAGCAGTGAAATGGAGATAGCAACAGTAATTACTTCAACGCATTGTTTTGAGTATTCAGTGTAGTAATGAGATGATGCATATAAAGTTTTAGCCATGCCTGGCACGTATTTAGGTTTACTCTAAATGTTATTATCAGTTATAATGTTAGTTTTACCTGAGTTTGTTTATTTGTGCCCCATTCGTAGCATAAAAGGCTACTGGAGCCTGATAGTTTACATAAAAGGAGGTGATAAACCCATTGCCTTTTTTACAAGCGTGCTGGAATAACTCCCATTACAAACAGAATATCATTACAAAATAGGAAGAAAACAGTGAGTCTCTAATACCAGCAGATAAACCCAGGTCCATTTCACGATATAATGGAGGTTTCATTTATTCTTTAAACTGTTAAGGATGACTACAGACAATCAGTGGGAGCCTGAACCTGGTTTTATGTTTTCTCCTCTGCTATCAGAGTGTTGTGATTGGGTGTCATTCCTTCTAGTCATCCTCGGCTGCCAGAGCAAGGAATTATACGTTTGCATACTAACCCTGTTACAGATACAGAGGCCTGTAACCATCTGTATATCGAGCTAGACATGTGTTCATAGTGATGACTCTAACTCTAATCCATCCCACATGCATCATTCTAGCCTCCTACCGTTGCTTAAGTATATATAACCTCCCAACATCTGACATCATTTTCGTGTTTAATTTAAATACAAATGTGAGGCAGTATCAGATTTATTCATCTATACTCCTGTGGGAGCATCTTTATCAGCTGAAGTACAGGGTTTATATGCTAACTCTGTTCCTTTAATCTTACAGACCCCATTCGCAGTCACTTAGGGCAACACCTTTCCCCCTTGCCTCCTCCAGTGAGATGTTCCATGTATTTGTAATACAATTAGATTTTTTCATTAAATGCTGCATTTATCCTGAGATCCCATGACCTTTTAAATGAATTTCTAAAAAATGTACATACGTTAAGTTCACTCCTTAATGATATAAAGTTCTTTGCTGTAAAGTTCTATGGATTTTAACATATTCATAGTAGTGTCATATGCACCATTGCAGCGCGATACAAAATAGTCACATCTCCCTAAAACGTTCTCTGAACTTCCTCTATTCAGCAGTGCACTCTCCATCCCCCAGCATCCATTGATTTTTTTAACAAGTCTTTAGTTTTGCCTCCGGTAGAATGTCATATAATTGAAATCATAGAGTATGCCACCTTTTCAAACCGCCTTCTTTCACTTAGAAATACACATGTAAGGCTTACCCTGTCTTTTCACAATAGTTTGTTTATTCATTCACCTTTTGAAAGACATAATTTTTGCTTCACTTTTTGCAGATTATGAATAAGCTGCTATAAACATTCAAATGCATGTTTTTGTTTGCATACAAGTTTTTTACCCCACCTTTATTGAGATATAATTGACATACAACATTTTATAAGTGTAAAAATGTTGATTTGATACACTTAAATATTGCAAAATGATTAGCACCATAATGTTAACTAACATCTGCATAAGATCCCATAATTACCATTTCTTTTTGTGGTGAGAACATTTAAGATCTACTCTCTTAGTAACTTTTAAGTGTACAACACAGTACTAACTGTAATTTCTATGCTGTGCATTAGAATCCCAGAACTCATTTGTCCCGTAACTAGAAGTTTGTACTTTTTGACCAAAATCTCCCCTGTTCCACCTCCTCTCCCTTCAGCCCCTGTTAACTATCATTCTAGTGTCTGTTTCTTTGAATTTGGCTTTTTTGTAGATTCCATATATAAAGGATATGAAGCAGTATCTGTCTGTCTGACATTTCACATAGCTTAACACTTTCAAGGTCCATCTACATAGGTTTTAAAATCAGTTGTGTAAATAGGAGTGTATTTGCTGGATCCTGTGGCATGATTATGTTCATCTCTATAGGAAACTGCTAGACTGTATTTCAAAGTAGCTGAATGGTTTGCATCTTCATCAGCAGTATATGACTGTTCTTGTTGCTCCACATCCTTGCCAGCAATTGGTATTGTCAATTGTTTTGGATTTTGGCTATTTTAATTCTAAAGTGACAAATGATGTTGAAAGCTTTTCATATGTTCATTTTCCATCTGTTGTATTTTCTTTGTTGAGTTATCTGTCAGACCATTTCCCATGTTTTAATTGGATTGCTTTTTTATTGTCAAGTTTTAAAAGTTCCCTGTACATTTTGAATATGAGACTTTTGTCAAATAGTGTTTTGTGAAAATTTTCTCTAAGTCGGTGGCTTTCTTTCCATTCCCTTCATGTTGTCGTTTTCAGAGAAAGTTTTTAATTTTAGTAACGTCCAACTTATCAATTTTATTCTTTCATGGATTGTGGTTTTGGTGTTCCATCTAAGAGCTCATTACCAAATCCAAGGTCATCTAAATTTTCTCCTGTTATTTTTTCCTAGAAGTTGTATAGTTTTCATTTTACATTTAGCTATATCTGTTTTGAGCTCATTTTTCTGAAAGATGTAAAGTCTGTGTCTAAGTTATTTTATTTTTGCATAGGGATGCCCAGTTGTCTCAGTACCATTTTCTGAAAGACCATCTTTTTACCACTGACTTGCCTTTGTGTCTTTGTCAAAGATCAATTGACTATATATTTTTGAGTCTTTCTCTGGGTCTCCTCTTCTATCCCATTAATATATATGTCTACTATTTCTCTAACACCACACTATCTTGATTACTGTAGCTTTATAATAAGATTTGAAAATGGATAGTGTGAATCTTCCACTTTTGTTTTTTTCTAGTACAGTGTTGGTTCTTCTAGATCTTGTCACTTTTCATATACAATTTAGAATTAGTGTCAATATCTATTGAGACTACAAAATAAATTGCTACAAATTATCTACAAAATAGATAGCTAGGGTTTTAATTGGAATTTTGTTGACTATAGGGATTAAGTTGGAAAGAACTGACATCTTAACAATATTGAGTCTTCTAATCCATGAACATGGAATATTTCTCCACTTACGTAGATTTTCTTTGATTTCTTTTTTGTTATTTCCTGCAAATAGACCCAGTATATATATTTTTAGATTTATGCCTAGGTATTTCATGGCTTTAGTTTTACTGCAATGGTATTATATTGTTTGGTTGGCATTTTCAAATTCTAAGTGTTAATTGCAGATGTACAGAAAATAAATTGAATTTCATTTATTAAACTTGTATTCTACAACCTTACTTTGCATGCATGTTTATTAGTTCCAAAGTTTTTTGTTACTACTTTATTTTTTCCAACATAGATAATCATGTCGATTGTATTTCTTCCTTTCTAATCTCCTTATCTTATATTCCTTCTTTTGACTTACTGTAGTAGCTAGAAATTTCAGTATGATGATGAATATGAATGGTGAGACTGGACATCCTTGCATAGGAGGCAAGTGTTCAGTTAATGTGAAAATATGATTTGTTTTCTTAAGCCTGTTGATATGGTGCGTTACACTCATTAATTTTCAGATGCTGAACTAGCCTGTATACCTGAAATAAATTCAACTTGCCATAGTCTATAATTCTTTTAATACATTGTTGAATTTAATTTGCTGGCACTTGTTGAGGATTTGTGCATCTGTAAGTGATATTGTGTGTGGTTTCCTTTCTTGTAATGCCTTTATCGATTTTGGTATTAGGGTAATGATAGCCTCACAGAGTAAGTTAGAATGTGTTTTCTCTGAATCTATTTTCTGGCAGAGAATGTTGAGAATTGGTATTATTTCTTGTTTAACTGTTAATAAAATTTATTCATGCTTTATTTTGGGAGGAAGAATTGTGTTGTTTTCTATTTTGAAAACTGTTAGTTATTGATTCAGTTTCCTTAGTGGGTATAAACCTATTCAGGTTCTCTATATCTTTTTGTGTGAATTTTTATTGTTTTTTTCAAGGAATTGGTCCATTTCATGTCAGTTATTAAATTTGTGTGTGAAGAGGTTGTTCATAATATTACTTTACTATCTTTACAATGTCCATGGGATCAATAGTACTGTCCCATTTTTTCATTTCAGATATTAGTCATTTTTTCCTAAATAAAAGGTTCAATTTTAGACACTGATTTTTACCCTAATTAGTTTAATATCTTTTCTTCTGTTTTTTTTTTTAGGCTTAAATTTCTCTTTCATTTCTAGTTTCATAATATGGAAGTTTGGGTTACTTACTTTGGGTTTCTTCTTTTCTAATGTACATATTTAATCCTATACATTTTTTTCTCCACTCTGCTTTTGCTGCATCTTACAGATTTTGATAAGTTGTGCTTTCATTTTCCTCAGTTCAAAATATTATCAAATTTCTCTTGAGACATCTACCCATGTGAAATTCAGAAGTGTGTTGTTTAATTTCTAAATATTTTCATATTTTCTAGCTATCTTTCTATTATTGATTTCTAGTTTAATTATATTTTGGTCTAAAAGCATACATTGTATGATTTCCATTGTTTTAAATTTTGTAAGGTGTGTTTTATAGTATGGTCCAGAATATGATCTATATCATCAGTAATTGTTCCATGTAGGCTTGAGAAGGATGTATAAATTACCTGTTGTTGTATGGAGAATTCTATAAATGTCAAATAGATCAAGGTGATTGATTAGTGATGTTTAGGTCAACCAGATTCTTACTGGCTTTCTGTTTGCTTGATTTATCAATTACTGAAAGAGAGTTTCTAAAATCTCTAACCATAATAGTGGATTTGTCAAATCTATCTGGTCTTTGCCTCACATATTTTGGTGGTCTGTTTTTAGGTGTACACTTCTTAAGGATTATTAGGTCTTTTGGAGGAATTGACCCTTTATCATTAATACCTCTCTTAATTCTTGATTATTTTCTTAGTTCCAAAGCTGGCATTGTCTGAAATTAATATAATTATTGCAGATTTCTTGTGATTAGTGTTATCATGGTACATCTTTCTCCAACCCTTTACTTTTAACCTATCTAAATATTTATTTTTAAGGTGGGTTTAAGTTTGGACACTTATTTTTATTCACACTGACAGCCTCTGTCTTTTATTGGTGTATTTAGATCATTCATATATAAGGCAATTATTGGTATTGTTGGCTTAAAATCTACTATGTTTGTAACTTTTCAATTCATTGCATGTGCTCTTTATTTCCTTTTTTCTCCTCTTTTTCAGAGTTCTCTGGCTCCAAATGAACATTTTATAAGATTCTTTTCTCTCCTCTCGTAGAATATCAAGTATACTTCTTTTTTTAGGGTTTTTTAGTCATTCTAATATGTTTTTAATTAATTTGGTCCACCTCCAAATATTTCTATACCACTTCACATGAATTGTAGGTAACTTATAACAGACTATTCCTAATTCCTCCTTCCTGCCCCTTGTGATATTGATATCATTTTTTTCACTTGCCCTGTATTGCTATAATCACCTACTACATTGTTACTATTACTACCTGTCATTAAATAAATTAAGAGTAAGAAAAATAAAACAATTTATTTTGATTTCACTTATTTCATTTATTCTTCATCTGATAACCTTTCTTTATATATATATATATATATATATATATATATATATATATATATACACACATACATGTATATACATATATGTGTATACATATTTTTTCATTTGAGGTTTCATTTTCATTCTCCTCAAGAATTGTTTAAATCATTTCTCATAGGACAGGTCTGACAGCAATAAATTCCCTCAGTTTTTATCTTTGAAAATCTTTATTTCTTCTTCATGTCTGAAGGCTCATCTCACTAGATATACAATTCTAGGTTGGCAGTTTCTTTTTCTCCACCTTAAAGATTTCATGTCACTCTTTATGCTAGTATGGTTTCTGCCAAGAAGCCTACTATATTTCTTTTCCTTGTTTTTTATTAGTAAGGTGGCTTTATTACCGTCTGTGGATTTCCAAGATTTCTCTCTGTATTTAATTTTCCATTTCTAGGAATATGACATTCCTGGATGTTTTCTGGTATTTACCCCCTTTGGTGTTCATTGAGCATTCTGGATTTGTGGTTTAGTGATTGTAATTAAGTTTGCAAAGTTCTTAAACATTGTTACTTTGACTATTTTTTTCTGTTCCATTCTTTCTCTTCTTTCTGGTTACACAAAGTGTAACTAATTAAGTGTATATTACACCTTTTGAAAACATACCATATTTCTCTAATATTGCTTTTTTTAAATTACTTTGAGCTATGTTCAAGCTCACTGATTCTTTCATCAGCTCTGCCCAGTCTAATGATGAGCTCATCAAAGACATCATTCTTTTCTGTTATGGTGTTTCTCATTTCTAGCATTTGATTTTGATTATTTCTTAGTGTTTTGATTCCTCTGCTTTAATTGCCCATCTGTATGGGATGTGTTTAATATTGGTGCCTGCCAGGTGCTTCAAATTCTTCTCGTGTCCTACTTTGTGTCTCCCCTCCAGACATTTGGAGTCCCTAAGAAATCTCCCTCAGAACAAGTCTATATGAGGGATTCACTAACTTCCAATTTTTTTATCGAGTGACTGAAATCATATTCACTACCTTTCATTTTAATTTAAATAATGCTTTAATTTTCTGTGTATTCCATGCCTTTTTAGGAACCTGGATTTAAAAAAGTGATCTAGTGGCCAAAATACATGAACTAGAAGGAGCTCAATGGAGCAGATTACCTGGTCCTGAAAATAAAATCCTTGTCTTATTTCCTCAATATTAAACCATAAGGAGATTTAACTCAAGTTGCTCATATATTATCCTTTCTGGAGCTTTATAAAAACTGCTACTCACAGAAACAAATAAACAAAAAATAAATAAAACAAGGGGTGAATAAAGGAGAATAAGGAGATATACAATAGCAGAATTATTATAAACTCCAACTGACAATGAGGAATACAAACAAGACATTCTGTAGTTTATAACTTTCCTTAGGTAGGGTGTTCCAAATTAATTATCTCATCAACAATATACCAGAAGGCAGCATGAGTTTTTGAGGCATTGTATTAGAGAAAAACAGTGAACCAAGGGTCAGACTCCACCAATCACATGTCCATTCACTCAACAAATATGTACCTAGCAGTTTCTATATGCCAGGTATTGTGAGTTGATGTTATTAACTCATTCTGTGAAATTATGCCAATCATTTTATCTTTCTGAGTTTCAGTTTCTATAGCAGCAAAGATAATTTTATTTAATTAAAATAAAATATTTTATTTTATTATCTAAAATCCTTACTGTAAGGTTCAAATGAGATAGGGACTGAGGTTGTCATTTGAAAAACATATAATGATGTGCAGTTTTATTTATTTTTAGTTTATTTAAACTAGACATAACTTATAGTATGTGTAAACACATCAGCTTACATGTATTGTGTTCATGTATAAAAGAGATTTGAACTACATTTCAAAAGCTTGTCAAGGATTATCATTTTCATTAGTTTTACGTATTTGAATTCTTATTTACGTGAGAGTACCTTCCACCCTTCCTTCCTTACATTAGATTTCCTCATGGGAAAAAAAAAAAGCCTAGTTTTCATGGTTCAGTTGAACAATCCATCCTCCTAGAATTTTTGCCTTGATTTTACAAAAGTGGGAATTTTTTTTAATAGGGTGCAACATTAATAGACAGGCAAAATGTATTAGCAGTTTGCGGCTCAGATAGAAAAGTTGAGCCAAAGAAAGTGACCCTGTGAGTCATGAGCAGGGCTTAGAGGAAGTGACAACAAGCTTTGGTCCATACAGTCACCTTCCTGTAAAAAGCACAGACCCTTGGGTCTGCAGTTAATAACAGTAACGTCAGGACTTAGACCATACTGTTCCTACTTCTTGGAGCTATTCATGGAGACGACTGAGCTGTAGCCATCTCCTCCCTGTGGCACTGCTCCCTAGTGTACTGTAAACGCATTGCACAGGAAGAGTGATTTATCTGTATTTTCTTTCCTCACACAGAATGAACTTTCCAGCCAGAATTCTGAGCCTAACTTCCACCCACTATGATTACTGGAGCCATATGTTGTGCTGTCCAGAGTAGATAAAAACTGGAGACTCTCTCTGTATTATGCTCATTAAATGACTAAGAAATAAGTTCTAACACAGCAAATGAATAGCTGCAAGGTGCTTTGGTTTATCATAATATACCAACTCTCCCTCCAGAATGTCAGCCGTCATGCACAGAAAAGCCTCCTCAGTGGAAGTTGGCTGGAACGCTGCACAGACTATCTAAACTTAAAGGAAAAGCATTTGTCTGACCTCCTGGAGGCCACTAACATAGCCTGCTGTCTGTTCATTACAGCCTCCCCTTTTGCACTAAACCCCATGTTGACATGTCTTTACATGTCATTCAAAAATTAGGACCACTAGACTCAGGAGATGAAAATACAAGAATTGAAGAAAGAGAAATTATGGAACAAAGCTTTCTTAGACACAGAAAATGTAATTGCCATTTTCTTTTTTTCCTAAAGAATAAAAATTGAGAATGCTCTAAAATGAAGTTATCTGACAAAAAGTTGGACGTGATTGTTAAGTAAAATAATGACATTTCAGGGAAAACAAGGAAAAAAGATACATTTTATTTTTACAAAGTATGAAGCAAAGGTCAAAAATGTCATTCCCCTGATTATTATTCATCCTTCACAGTATCTATTGAAGTTATAGAAAAACAGACTTAAAAATTCTGTTTCCGATTTTGTTTTTGTCATTTTGATTGGGACTCTTTGCTGTTGAGGTAAATTCTTTTTATTTTGGAACACAGAAAGTAGTAATCTGCGGAAAGAACTAATGACATTGCATTATGTCAGAAATAGTAGACCATTTGTAGCAAAATAAACATCAGTCAATTAAGACAACTAGTAAAATAGCTTATTGATAAAAACAACACAAAGTAATGTTTGGTAAATTTTTCTAAATAGTGCATTCCAGAGACAAGGAGGTATAATATCCTCTAGAGATAAAAATAATACCTCAAGGATGACGAGTTTAAAATAATACCCTGAAAAATTACTGAGTCTAAACACAATAGTAACCTGGGCTATTAAAAATATATGAAAAACTCTAAAATCCTTCCATCCCAGCTCTGCTCACACTATCTCTGAGTTCCCTAGAAATGAGGGATTTTCTCTCCAGTTTGGATGCAGAGAAATTGAAAACAAAGTAAGAATCAGGACTACCCAGAGATTCAGATCTAGCTCATCTGATTATTAGACTAGATGTTTTTCCAAAATGGTATTGGCCTTATTAAAAACGAACACACACACGCAAACAAACCCAAAAGAACCTTTTTTATTTCTTATGATAATTCACATTCATTTCCAGGATAACAGTGTACCCTTAACTGATGACCTTTACAAAACCTCACCACACTCAGGATACACAATTACCAGTTTGAATTGATGTAAGTGAGATAGTTAATAAGAGTAGGAGTTATAAAATAACAGCAACACTGACTTGCCATTTCAGGGTGTTCACTGAGATAAGTATTCTCTGTGAATTACATCAATCCATTTTCATAAGGTCCTGTAAGGTAACATTATGATTCCCTGTGTACAGATGAGGAAAATGACACCCAAGGAAATTAAATAGCATTTCAGTGTAGCATCGATATTAAGTGGTTGAACTGGGATTTGTGTCCATTTGGTATCCTTCTGGAGGTTGTTCCCTCAAATCCCACACTGCCTACCTGGGTCAAGCTGGACCCATTCTACTTGAGCATTTCGAATGCTTCCAGAATACATTTTTTTGCACCAAAATGAGCTTCCTGGAAGGGGTTTGGTCCTTAGAAAAGGTAATGTGTTTCTAGGAAACATTCTTACATGAAAGTGTGACCCAAAGATTTGGAAATGCAGTTTTGCTCTGCTTAAAGGTCAGTTATTTTGTGCCTTTCATTTAGAAATTATATATTTGCCTTTGAAAGCACTTTTAACTGGATAGAGCAAAAGCACACTGTTAGAGTTAAGTGGGGTTTTTTTTTTTTTTTACAGATCCTTGATTAGCATGCTGGTGTAGGCAGGGGCTAGTCTAAAGAGAACTTATACCCCCAACAAGGGGGATGACCTCCAATACCAACTGCTATTAAAATCTCCATCCTATAGAAAAGGCCAAGGGTATGACTCAAGCCAGCTGCAAATTCTTTGTATAAATCTTCCTTGGAGCAAATAACTTAAATGCAATTTAAGAAATACTAATACCTGGGGAAAGAGAGAAAGGAGAGAGGTAAGTGGTGCACCTAAAATTCTTTTCTAAGAGTCCCTGGAACAACCATCCCAAAGTCCCTAAGAAGGACATTTCTATGACCTCTACTTTTTCACTTCAACGGTGATGAGGTATCAGGCAACAATATTCTCCCAGCCCTCAAGTTAGCTACCAATATCCTGGCTTCATGAGTATTTGCTCTACCTTGATAGAAGTTATCCAAATACAAGAAGCAGAGCTCACTGTACTGGAGTTAAGCTCTAAAGGGCTTTCACAAAACTCACTCCTTGTCCCAGAAAACAAGCTCCTGATACTGAAAAAAAATGATATTTTTCGTTTGGTATAAAGAAAAATCAAACATTGAAAAGAGCTTTCAATGGAAATTCATCAGTTTTATCCCCAAATTTATTCACACATCCTTTCACCAAATGTTTACTGAACACCTATTGTACACGTCTTGGCTATAACCCTCCTCAGAATTACATGCTTCCACCAGCATATGTCAACTTTACCAGGCTCTGGAAATAGTATTTCCACAGGAGAGAGAACTTCTCTAAGAGATCTGGTCTGGACCGTCTGTGAGATTTCAGCCATGTAGCTGAAGATGGATTCGTAAAATCTGATAAGATAAGACAAACAGGGAGAAGATGGGACCAGAAGTAGTTGTGTGCTTTAGGAGTAGAATAGACACTAGAAAGGATATGCTTCCAGTTCCCAATGATAAAACATCCAGTGAGATAAACACAATTAGGGATCGTGAGGATATAAAAGGCATGAGGGAGATCCAACAGCAAAGAGATGCCTGAAACCAGGGAAATCTATTTAAGTGTCCAGTATCCAAGTTCTTGGACTTAGTACAAACAAAGACTCTATTTTCAGTTCAGGGTTCTCACAATTTAGGCAATTCCCTTCAAGGGAGTTAACATAGGTATTGGGAGACAGGGATTTGGCCAACTGAGTTGTTTCCTGTGTGGAGTGGGTAAAATATATGTGTGGGAGTCCTGTAATATGACCGAATGCACCGCCCTCACGTGGAGGTGAACTCTTCTAACAAGTCAGGGCCCCATACACCGTACATAAGCATGTCCCTGGACAGTCTGCTCGGTGAAGTGTCCTGTTTCTGCTGGTATTCTATCCTCCATGAGCATTCTGAAACTGAGCAACACGAACAGACTAAGAGAAATATAAGTGATCCCAGGCTGACCAACAAGAGAATGAAAGATTCCTCTTGTCTAAGGTCTAGAGAGGAGAAGCAAGGAGAGGCACTCGGTCATCTCTTTCATTGAAACTCCAAAGATCAGTCACCATTTGATATGGTCAGTCTCTGCCTGGAAAAATTTTTCTGTCTGCCCATCTGACACAGGAGCTCACCCCCACTCCCCCTCTGTCTTAGTTTGCTCAGACTACCATAAAAAACTATCATGGACTGGATGGCACAACAAAGGAAACTCACTCCCTCACCGTGCTGGAGGCTGGAAGTTCAACATCAGGGTGCCACCATGGTTAGGTTTCTGGTGGGAACCCTCTTCTGGCTTGCAGATGGCCATCTTCCCTCATTGTCTTCCCTCACTCCCTGTGTGTGGACAGAGAGATCTGTCTCTCTCTCTCTCTCTTTCTCTCTTCGTTTTCTTATAAGATTATCAGTCCCATTGGAGGAGAATCCCACTCTTAGGGCCTCATTTAATCTTAATTACCTCTAAAAGACTATCTACAAATATAATCTTACTGACTGTTAGGGCTTCAACATATGTATTTGGAGGGACACAGTTCAGTCCCATGCACCCTTCCTGACTAAAACGTCTTAGAGAGTTGGCTGCTGCATAGGGAGTTCCAAATACTTCCCTGTGGAGTCTTAAAAAACAGTCTCAGTCTTCTCCATATAGTCCCAGAACAGGTTACTAAGACAGCCTAACCTTGTTCTGATGGTACGTGAAGACACTGCACACTTACCATTAGGATTTTTTGCATATTATGTACAGATTGCATGGCTAGAGTTTAGCCTGCCCTGTATGTCAGGTGGTGTGCATGGGTCCCTCTCATTACCATCTGCCTTAGCCCAGCAGGCATGACTGGATTTAGATCCATGCCACTCTTAACCGCCTCATCGAAGGCAGCTAAATTACCATGGTACAGGGCATGGTAGCTGAGACTAAGTTCACGCCTGCACTCCAATTTATTGGCACTTTACAATGACTGCACGCAGAGAGTCCATATTTATAAGTAAATCTCCAAGCCTCTTTTTTCTTTTTTTATTCCCCTGGCTCTACACACACACACACACACACTCACACACACACAGTGTTGTGTTCTGCATTTCCCTATCATGTGGTTCAAGAAAACCAAACTCTCTTTTCATGGCCAACACACTCAATATCATCCCTCTAGCAAAATTCCTTATAAATGGCATATATAGAAGAGAAGAAAAACATTTTTTATTAGGCACCTTGTCTAATTTTCCTGGCCCTGTCTTCTGAGTTCTTTGAACCCTGGGCCTGAATATTATGCTTATTTTCATGATGACCAAAATCTATGTAGGTCACTGCCTTTATGGAGCTTACAGTCTAGTTAGGACATAGCCATACATCAAGGAGCTAACTAAAGTAAAGGAAATAATTATAAGAAAGAAGTTTGCACTTAAAGAAATACTTGATTTGACTGTAAAACAGAGACCAGATTTAGTTTGGGGAAATAAGAACAGCTTCTCTGAAGAAGTGTTTGAGCTGAGAACTAAAGGTTCAACAGGAGTTACTTAGAAGAAATAGGGAGCATTCCAGAAAGAGGAAAACACCTATGCTGGGCAGAAAAAGTGTGGCACATGTTGGTACTGAAATAAAACCAGATTGCTAAAGTACAGGGAGCAAGGAAGTGATGTGAGGTGAGGCTTGCCAAATGTCAGTCATCTCTTCATTTGCTTCTTGTTCATTTTTCTTTCTTCACTCATCAACAAGAAAGCATTGAGTGATTTTAAGCAAGGGGACAAGAGAACCAGACTCCATCTGCTATGGGATATGGGGAAAGAGGGGGGAGGATGGCATATGGGGATGAGCAGTCCTTGTTTTTTGGCAGTAGCACCCATATGCCTGGTGATGCCATCGGCTGATACAGGAGACCCTGGAAGAAGAGTAACACCTGGAGAAGATCACCAGTTTTATATTAGACCTACTCTGGAAAGCCTTTATGTCTTTAAGTGAATACATCAAATAGATAGATAGTCAGGCGGTCCAGTCTAGAACTCAGGAGAAGTACAAATTTGTGCATCCTTAGCATATAAGGGTAAGTGAGGTTGTGTGCATAGAGAAGCATGTGTTATGAAATCTAACACTGAAACAATCCAAGAATAGGAAACAGAATAATTCCATGATAAACAATTGAATTTCTGAAGCCAGACTGCCTTTGTCTAAATCCTGGTTACTTCATATGGTAGCCGGGTGGCCTCAAGAAATTGGCTTAACCTCTTAGTACCTTTGTTCCCTCATCTGTAAAAATGGAGCTAATAATACTTATCCCCTAGGGCTTTGCAAGAATTAAATGAAATAACACATATAAAGTTCTGTGGACAGTGTCTGACACATAATAAGCAATTACCAAGTGTTAGTTGTTTCTTATTCTCCTTGTTCACCATCATTATTTTTTATTATTATTACCATAGTTATTACCAATGTTCAGCAAAAAAAGCATGAGTTGGCAAAGGAAACATGGATAATATGGTTAACATAAGCATGGTTAACATGTAGATGGAAATGATCACATTGAGAAACAGAGCTAAAGAGAGGAGAGAAGGAATGAAGAGAAGAACGACTGGGCTCCAAAGTTTGGGTCAAGACACTGGCCTTAGGAGGAGGCAGGACAGCTCCTCTGTCTGTAACAATAGGGGAGGAAAAGGGGAAGGATGCAGACACCTGCTTGCTCATGGGGAGTAGAGGGGGCTCCCATCTGATAGCTTCTAGGTTTTTACATTCTTATCAAAAAAACATAAGCGATCTTCTGTTGTGAAAATGAGGGCTATTAATGTGTATTGTGGGGGGTGGGGTGGTAGGGAGTGAGTGGCCATGCATTTTAGGAATGGGGGACAGTTTGAGGAGTCCTGTTGTGGGTGGGAGAATGAGTTGACTGGACATAATGTGGCATGAACCCTGGCAGTTCTGTGGGCTGTTTGTCATTGATGAGAATAAACTTAAAGTAGAACTAATAGATTTTATTTTATAACTTTTCCCATCACCTGTTGGTTTCATCATACAATCACAGATATAGTGGATGCTTGGGTTTATCAGGGTTGGTGTTTTAGCAAATAGGAGGAAAACTTAACAAAAGGAAAAAGTGATTTGTGGTGCAGTTGAAATGAAGGATGATGGCATGCAAGCTAGATTGATGGGACTGGAAAAGTAATGAGGTAAGAACAGAGAAGGGTCCTGCTGAAGTCCAGCAATGGCGTAGTGAGAGCTGAACACAGAGCTATAGGGGGAGCGGCCAAGTTGAGAGAAGATGACTGGATTCGAGCTTTGGGAGAAGAGCCTCTGTGTACAGGCTCTCCTGCTGCAGTTTTAATCTTCCCCCAGAGGTTCCTGCCCCCACTGATCTCACTTACTGAGGGCACCTCTATGCTAATGGCCAAACAAACACAATGCCTTCATTTATAACCACTGGGCCCATCTGGATGTCACATCACTGGCCAATTTTTTTCCCCATCAAACCACTAAGTAAACGAATTGTGTATGCTGCCATCACCTCTCTTTCCTTTCTTTGCTCCAGGAACCTTATTTGTATCCCAACCCTATGGAAATGACATTCTCCACTCTTCAGTGTCATTAATGATCTCTCTTCCACCAAATTCAGTGATATTTCCCATTAGTCATCTTCCCTGAAGAGAAGCATGGGCTTCGAGAAGCAAGACTTAGCAAGGGAATATCTGGTGGCAATAAGGCTTTAAAGTTACATAGGTAGAACTAGAACAGGATTATTCAAGGCATAGTATAAAGCCTCTGGACAATACGGGATGTATGTTGGTGATAACAGGAGGCAAAATTGGAGAAGTAGGATGGAGATGCACTCAACTGACTTTTGCATGCTAGGTCCCCCTGTTCCAACTTAATTCTCTAGGCAACGGGGGAATATTAAGAATTTTTTTTAGCAGAGAAGTGGCATGAAGATAGTTCTGTTTTAGGAAGATTAATCTGTTCAACTTCAGAATGAATTAGACATGGTTAAAGGCTATGGACTTAGTTAGGAGGATTAAATTCTACAACAAACTTCCCTATGGACATGTGCTATCCATTGTCCTATGACATTGTCTTAAGGACAAGCAATGTACTTGCTCCAGGTAAGACACAAAGTAAATATAGTATGACATACGTTCCTTAGGAACATTATAATTACAATAATGGGAGCAGTAGGGAAGAATTCTGGATAAATAGCTTCAAGATAGATATGACAAGAGATGTTTCAAGGCAGAAATACTCACTAAATTTTGTTAGTTTCAAGGAGCAATCAGCTAATACTAACAGAGTGGAGGGTTCAAAGAAGGTCACAGAAGTGACATAAGTGGGTCTTGAAGGAGGATAGAATACCAGATGGTGGAAGTGATTCCAATTGCCCAAACTGGGGCTTCTTCCACAATGACTCTATATTCTCTCTAGACTGGGTTTGCAACTTTCAGTCCAAAGGCTGGCTATGGACTTGGAGTTTCAAGTCAGTGGTGTGGAGAACATGGATATAAACCATGCTCCATTCTCTAAATGTTCTGACTTGATGGAAATCAGAAGTAGGCTGCTGGAACAACCTGATTCCTGCAGTAATGAGATATTGTTGGCTATTGATCTGCCAGAAGAGAAGACTGCATTGATGATCTGTTCTGTTGGTGACTAGGGAGCAATGAAAAGAGACAAAAGTTGAGAGTGGTGGGCACAGAGAGAGTAGGTAATGAGTGGTTCAGGCCTAGAGGCCATTTCAAGAGACTATGATTCTATTTTCTTTGGGTTCAGGGTTTGGGGGTAACAATTTAATACCTCAATGCAAGAGGAAGCAAGGATTGCTGGCAGGAACAGAGAAATGGTCAGCTACATCATTGATTTGCTCTATATTTTCAAGCAAATAATCTCTTCTTGACTTCCTGTTCCTACCTGTAAACTGAGGATAATAATCTGTGGCCCCTTTTTTATCACACTAAGTAGAAAATGAGATCCTGCAGGTGAAGGACTTTTAAGTCAGAAAGACAAAGGAGCTCTAACATAAAATTTCCAGGGAGTAGTGTCAGCATCGAGAGACATTTATGAGTCCTTTCTCTGCACAGTGTGCCATTTCATATCAGGTATACTGGATTCACTAAAACTACAGATTTTCTTTGTCTGGGGACTATTTGCCCTTCAAAAGTTGTTAGCTGTAGAGGTGACATAAATAAACTCATAGAGAAGTGAAAGATTTTGAAGGAGGAAAAGAAAGTTAAAAAAAAAAAAAGCCCAAATCTCCATGTTTGGCTGACTTGAGAACTTGGTTTATTTTCACCACTTATATTTCTTGCACCTGTACCCCAGGAGCGAGCAGGACCACTGAGATGTCTGATCTTGCAAACTCTGCGGTCAGATGTTGCCTATTGACCAGCAGCGTGTCCATGGTGGAGAGGCAAGTAGGAAGTGGAGAGGGGCCTCTGACAGACAAGAATGGCAGGTACTAATCATGAAGTGTCTTTTGGTTTTGGCAAACGGAAGCAAAGGGAAGACGTAAACAGCCCTTGGTTGGGATGGTTCCAGGGGCAGGCTCTGAGCCTGCTGTGGGGTGGGGGCGTGTGTACTGAGGACCACATAAACTGGAGCTTCTCTCTATTGGCTGGGAAAAACTGCAGGTCTCAGTATCCAAGAGCCTCTTATCTGATGTGTGACTGCAACTGTTTTCCCAAGAAAATTAAAGTGACTTAGTCAGTTAACCTGAAATTCCCAGCAGGGCTCTACCAGTGGATAGGAAGTTTTTCTCACCAGACCCTGGAGGCTCAGCAAGCAGAAAACACTGAGCCTGTCAGAGGCGGGATTCTGCCGCCACCTAGCGGGCGATGAAGAGGCTGCCCCCTTGTCCTTCCTCATGCCACAGTGAAGGCGACTGGGCAGGGAACAGCCAAGGAAGAAGTTAATTTAAAGCCTTCCTTAGGGTTAGCGTGTCTCATAGGACAATTAGTCCTATCACACCTGGAGAAGTACATCGGCCCATTCCACTGAGCCGGGGAAAAAGGGGGTGGACATCTGCTACCCTCCTTAGAGTTTGGCCTCTGTGACCTGAATCATGGGATTCATCCAGCCTGCTTTGGAGGCAGTCAGCTGACTGGACAGAGGCATCAAGTCTCACCAGCGATATCCTAGTTTCATATTCAAAGCCAGGGAGCTTAGTAATCAAGTACATGTCAGTTCACTGCAGTCATAGACCAGCTTAGTAATTTCTATTTCCCTTCCTGGCCCTGCCTATGTACTGAGCAGGTCACTCTGGGAATAGCTTTTCAAACAGAGATGCAGTGCTCACAGTTTTGTATGTTAAAGGAAGTGATGCTCATTTGCCCATGTTCACAATGAGACTGAAACTTAGGGCCACTGCCCCTAAGCAGCTCATATTTAAAGGAGCTGGCAGGCAAATAAGTAAATGCAGAGAAATGTGATAAGGACCTTTGATAGTTAATTTTATATGTCAGGTAGGCTAAGCTATGATACCCAGTTTGGGGTCAAACACTAGTCTAGATAACGATGTGAAGGTATTTTTTGGATGAGATTAACATTTATGATCAGTAGACTCTGAGTAAAGCAGATTATCTTCCGTAATGTGGGTGGGCCTCATCCGGTCAGTTGAAGGCCTTAGAGAAAAGACTGAGGTCCCCCAAGGAAGAAAACTTCCACTTCCAGATAGACTCTGGCCATGAGTTGCAAGTATCTCTGTCAGGCATTTCTGGTTATTCTCTCTGCATGGAAATTCTATTTCCTTTTTACCAACAAGAGAACTTCAGCCTGGATATCTAGCCTGATGATTTGAGACTCGCCAGCCCCATACAACTGTGAGCCAGTGCCTTAAAATAAATCCTTATCTATCCATCTATCTATGTACATTTATCTATCTAGCTGTCATTTATCTATCCATCTCTCTAATCTCCAGTCATTCATCATTCTATTCCTTGGAGAATGTTGACTAATGCAGAGTTGTAACATTCTGCTGTTCAAAGCATCCCAGCACCACAGAGAAGATGCCTACTCTGCTGGGAGGATTGGGGTGGCTTTACATTAGTAGTAGCCCTTAGGTTAGTTTATCAAGGACAGACATATTGAAGTTCTCCAGATGATAAAAGGGAAATAAAATTTCCAGGCAAAGAGAATAACCAGAAATAACCTGACAGAAACACTTGCTGTGCCAGTCAAGTGATCCTCAGTGACTCGAGTCCACAGCTCCAGGATGGTGACAGCCTGGAGATGAGACAGGACAGGACAGGTTACCTAGCGCTAGGCTGTGAAGGGTCGTGATTGCTGAAGGTTTGGCCTTTATCAAAATCGCTAAGATATGAAAGCATGGATGTGAATATATAGTGCAAAGGGAAGGGAAGAGTTGCTTCCAAATTTGCAAGGAATAGACAATAAGCTCAAGAGACTTACTGCAATTTTCAGCTCCAGTTCTAGTAAGAATAATCTGTAGGTATGAACACTCAGCAGTGGGCCAGAGAGAACCTTGGAGAAGCAGAAATGAAACCAATCTCCTCCCTTTTTTTCTCTGATATCTTAATGAAAGAAAGTAGATGATGAAGGTTAGGAGTCTTGGTTCTGCCACCAGACGGCACTGTGTCAGGCTCTCCCCTCTGATTGTTAAGTAATCCCAAGAAAATTACTCTCTGAGCTTCACGTATAAATGGGCTGATAATAGTACCTGCAGCCCAGAGCTGGACACCTTGGAGCAGCTTACAAAATATTGCTTATTTTAAGATTAAGGGTACTAAAGTGAGACCCTAGCACTGCTTGATATAAGGTTGGCAATTTTTAAAAAGGCTAGTCTCTAGTACTACTATCCCAACCCTTTTTTTCAAAGAGTCATACTGGCGTATTGATCAGGAACATAGACATTCTGTCTTTGAAGATGACCCATTAGGGCTACAATCGTGTTCTTATCTTACCAAAGGGAAAGAAGAAAGACACCAGTTCTGACTGTGTTAATTAATTATGGATGCAGAGAAGTTCAGAAAACATATTGCTTATCACACTGGTGCTACCTTGTCCTCAGACCCTTAGGCCTCCCAGTGGGCCCCTGTGGAACTTGAGTAAGGGTGGTCAGGCTGGGTTCTAATGCCATATGTCAAAGACAAATGCACTCCATATAGTCTTCACCATGTCGAGCTTCCTGCACTTTTTCCCATGAGCTCTACATCTGTGCTGTGGGGACTGTGGCTAGGAGGCGGAGTGACCAGATGGCTAAATGATTAAGAAGTGGCCTTATGGAGGGCCTGCGGCTCTCTGGCTCTCATTAATCTATCCTGCTCAGGTCCCTGGGGGAAGAATGACAACTGGACAATTGCACTTGTCATCTGCCTAGAAGTTGGTTCCAGAAAGTGTTTTCTCCTACAGGGTTAAGGCTTGTTGAATATTCCTGGGGCACCCACAGATAGGTACTGCTCAGAACAGAACAGAGGATCAGCTGAGACATTTTAAGCCACCACAAATCTGCACAGCTACAATTATGATGATGAAAACACACACACACACTCACACACGTACACTGACACAAACACAGAAACATATGTCCTCAGGTGTCAAATGGAATTTAGGGTTTTCTGTCTGCCCATTTGCAAAAGAAGTCCCCAGATGAACCTTTCAAATGGGGCCCTCCTAAGCTCAGGACCAAGCACCTGAGTCCCTTAATGGCTCCTTAAGGAAGACATGTTGAGAAGGCTGCTAAGCTCTGAGACTCATTGGCTTCCAGAATGTTTGGAGTTAAGTTTTTTGTTCAGTGCCAGCAGTTATTTTATGATTAGCATTTAGAAAATATTAATTCTCCAACACACTTTTTTGGATTTCTCAGCTTTTATTATGTAACACACTTGCCTTAAATCTTACATAATAACAACAATACTAATTGCATCGACAACATTGCCCCTTTCATGCTGCTTTTCAGGGAAATACATATAATACCATAATTTATACCCTACCTAATTTATAACCATGGAAGTTCTCTCCAAAGGCCTTTATGGTTATAAATCTTATGAATCCCCTTTCTATAAAGCCCAAAGTCACAGAGTAGATCCTTTTTCTTCTAATGGCATTTCTAGTCCCTAAACATCTAGTGAGTAAAGTTTGCATTTTGAAAGACACTAGTCCTCCAATTAAAGAAATACTCATTTGGGGGTTATTTCTTTTATTGATACATGAGTGAGACTGGAAAACAGGCTTGGTTTCAGAGAGACAAGACCTGGGGACCAAAGACTGAACACAGAACTGGAACATAAAAGATGTGGGCCAGGATCTGAGCCTTGGCATGACTCTCTGGGGGCTCCAGGAGTCACTTGGCTCTGCAGGACTATATTTCCGCATGTCTATTAGGACCGAATTAGCTGGATGAAAGCAGAAACTTTCAAAAAACATTTAAAGATGAATTTTTTTTTCAAACAGCATCTTGCACAAATCCAATCATAGTAATAATATATCAATAACTATTGTAAGTATTACTAAAACTGGCAGAAGCAGCAGTGTGACTGACACACCTCCTTCATGAATGCAGGGTGCATCCCCCACCCCCACCCTGCTGCCAACAGCCAGCTGGCAGCCATTGGACCGCTTTGGGGTCAGCCTCTGCTAAAGAAAACTACGTTGTCTGAGGTCACACCTCCTTTCAGGGCTGCCTCCATCCAGAGCCTTTACAAGGTGTAAAGGCAGCTCTTTTTTCAACTTACCACACCACCAAGGGTCCATCCCACCCGGGAGCTTCCCGTGGGATTGATGGAAATGTAGTTGGGGCTTCACTGTAGCTGACCTTGTCCTTCTGCCCAACCAGCTTCCACCCTGTCCCTTCCTCATGCACTGACCCAAGAGCACTCTGTGATGAAGGAGCCCCGGAAGCAGTGACTGCAGCGGGTGATGGTATGAAGATCAGCATCGATGGCCTGGGCCAGCCCATGCTGTAGGATGGCATCTTGGACAACACTTTTCCCTTCCTAGTCCTCTTTCCTTATCATTAAAATGGGCCTTAACAATAGAACGAATATTGATGTTTACTGCAAATATTAAATAACATATGTTCGAGCAGCAAGATCCCAATGGCATTTAGTTTTATACGAATGCAACTAGCTACATGCCTTGCAGAACTGTTTTCATACCACGTATAGTAAACAGGCAGTGGAAACTATCTGGCCTAAAAGAATCAGCAGAATCGTAAGGGAGGGGGCCTGCCTGCTTGGGGTCATGTCTGGTGCCCAACTGTGCCTCAGTTTTCCCATCTGTAAAATGAAGATAATCGTAACTATCAGAGCATGTTTTGAAAATTGAATGATTAATGTACTTGAAGTGCTCAGAATAGAAGCTAACACAGAGTAAAACTCAAAAAAATGTTAGCCACTGAAAAATCATTACATGTTAAAGAATGAATGGATTTTAAAGGTTTCTGATGATAGCGAAGTTCCATTGATAATCAGATGGCCAGGTAAATGAGTTAAAATAATCTCACCAACACACTGAAGGAGGAAAGTCAAATATTTTGAGGCTCATTAGGAATTGCTGACTTGCAAAGAGTTAGGAAAACTCATCCAGGTCTACATTTACAAAACCCTGTAAGAAGTATTATATTTTATGAGACTTTTTAGGAATTTTCGGGGGTCATGTGCTGACTCTAGAATTTAGCACTCTTATAAATAGGATTTCTGCTGTAAAACAGTGTTGTCACAACAAATCTAAATAATTAAGTGATTTATATCAAATAAATGTAAAGTGCTTAAAATGATGCCAAGCCCCTGATACATGCTATATAAAATGTTGTCTTTGCTTCTATCATCACCCTAATCCTCCTCCTCCTCCTCCTCCTTTTACAGATAGAAGCGTATAGATGCTGAGTGACAGTTAACATCAGCCCCAGTGGTCTGGCTTGACTCTCTGAGCTCTTACCACTCCAAGCGGTACTTCACAGTGTGAAATAGACCAAAGGAGACCATCTGGTTGGAGGGGTGAGTAATGGGAGATGCCCTTCAATTGCCAAACCCTCAGCTCTTGAGTGGACTCTGGTCCCACAGTATTCCATAGAGAGCAGCTTAAACACCCACAGAGCACAATGATCCTTTGGGTTCCCAAATCCAGTGATCACTAATACAATTTGGGTAAATCCAGTTGCATTTCCTAGCCAGAAAGCCATTTGCAAGATGGCTTCTCTCATCGAGGTAAGCAGGCTACCATTTTGTAGCAACTTTCATCTCTATAAGCCAGACCACTTCAATCCACATCTTTAAAGCAAATACAGACAACAGCCGACATTCTATCCTCACGTTCCACCTAGGCCACAAGCAAGTTCTTTAGCCACAGAAGCCAGAGAGCCACGGCAAATATCCACTCTTCTTTACTGGGTCTTCCTGGCAAACATTGGCAAAGAGGATTGTAGTTAACAGAGGCCCTGCTGCGTACATGTTGGGAGCAAAAAAGAAAATAATTAAGTTTATTGATGCTCATAGGACTTGACCTTTGGAAGAGTGTATCCCCCAGACACAGGGAAGAAGTTTCTGCCATCTGTTTTCTTACATAGTCCATTTGAACATTTTTCTGGCTATCAGCCACAGGTTCCTTGACCTTGGCTCTCCAGGAAGGACTCAACCTGTACCCAAGGGCCACTGTCAGAATTATTGCTGAGCTCTGCTCATCTGGCAGCATTGGCCGAACCAAAACCAGTGCCAGCTGGACGCACTGACCTGTCACTTTGCAGCTTTTACTGCTAGGACAAATGCAGCTCTGCGGCCCGTGGACAGGTAACCCTGCCCTGCTGAAAGAGGAAAAGGGAGAGTTCACGAGGAGTGGCTGTGGGTGCCTGTGCTTGCTTTTCCCCAGAAGCAAGAAGCATCCTAGTATTTGAAAGAATTGCAAGTTAATTCAGTAAGATGGACATAGCATTTTAATGCATGAGAATTCGTATGTAAAAAGCAGCCACATGCCAAGTATATGAACTCCCAGTTTGGATCTGGACGTGCAGTTACAGAAATCCACTCAGGGCCCAAAGAGGGCACCCAGGGCTTCACGGCATGACGCTGAGGAGAGCTGGCTTCCAGGCCGAAGAGAGGAATGGAGCAATCCTATCAGAGAGTCTGTCCACAATGCCTGGGAAGAGGCGTGGAAACATACAAGGCACAGGATTGAAACTGAGACTCCAAACTGGGCTTGGACCAGGGCAAGGAAGCCAGGCCGGAAGGCATCCCCAGGTGCTCCAGGGGACATCAGAGGCTTTGTACAGAGAGGCAGCGGATGGCAGGGGCCCTTCAGAATCAGTGAGCCGGCAAGTCACTCAGGGCCTAACAGCGAGGTGGGCCTGATGAAAGAGGCCTCACTCAGAAGCTTCTCTGCCACACGTTCCTCCCTGTATCTGATTTCTGGGTCCCGGCTCCTAAGGGAGGATGAGATCTTGCAATGGATTTGCACAGAGCGATTTGTGTCCATTCTCAGCATCAGGGAGTTCATGAAGAAGAAAGAATCAGTAGGAAGGAGCAGAAGGAAGAAATGGGGGTAAGGTCAAGGCTGTTATTCTCTGGCCTGGCCTCGGGGTTTCAGAAAATGATTTAACAAAACGAATCCACTTTGACTCCACAGATTATTATAGTCCTGTTTAAGGCAACATATGTCTTTTGTTCCAAGTGGTTCCTACTTCTTGCTTTTTTTCTCTTTCTTTTCAAACTTCATCTATGTTTTTGGTAGAAAATGATATAAAATAAAGTGGGGATAAGTAAGGGAAAGTCTGGTCGGAATGGGGATAGTCTCTGAAAACCGTGGGTCCGGCACAGGGCAGAGCAGCTGAGCCTGTAAGTTTTGGGCGCTGGGTTGGCCTTGGCCCGGCGCTATGACGCGGTGGGTGTTGCCTCCATCAGGAATGCTACCGATTCACGTTTCAGAAACACTGCCTACAGTGGCTCAAACCGATGAAAGGATCATTTTCTTTCATAATGAGTCCTCCTGGGGGATGGTTGTTGGTGTATACTCACTGGCTCAACCAAGTCAGCGTAGAGCCTTGAAAGTCTCATTTTACAGTTTGAGCCACATGAGGTTACTTACTGCAGGAAGGAGACAGGAAACGAAAAGACAGCGTCTATATCAGCGGAACAAGGCTTCCCCAGAACCCGGCATCACACACTCTCTCCTGTCACATTAGCCAGACCTGGCTGCTGGAGGCAAGGGAGCTGGGTGTGCCCGCTGGGCGGCCGTTCCTGCCCCAGGGGCAGCGGATAGTTGAGGAAAGAGGGAGAGAGGAAGAGTGTAGGGAAAGATGGAAGAAAGGGGGGATGGAGGGAGGAAAGGAAGCCTGGGCTTGAATTGAGAAAAAATAAATTTATGGTTCAGCTTCATAGTAACTAACTGCAGAGACTTGAGAAAGGAAAGTCCTTTGAGCTGGAGGCTTTTCATTTAT
Source organism: Smutsia gigantea (assembly GCA_032199065.1). NCBI lineage: Eukaryota > Metazoa > Chordata > Mammalia > Pholidota > Manidae > Smutsia > Smutsia gigantea. Next base: position 29,530 of record JAVSCE010011787.1, on the reverse strand, counting down.
AAAATGAGGACACTTATATCTACTCCACAAGTATATTATGAAGATTAAATATTTAGAATATGTAGAAAATCATTTTATAAACTGTCTTGTAGTGCAGATCATTTTTTAAATGATTGTTCCAGTGGGAGGGCATGATTGGGGATGGCCATTTGGCAATAAAGGTTAATTTCCAGGAGCGATTGTACTATGGATTAAGCTTGAGAAGCCTCTACCCCCAGATATGACATAAAAATGACATAAATACTATACCTCTCCGTGACATTTCAGAGATCGATTTTACACAGGCAGAACTAAACTGCTGATACCTTAATGAGGGTCATGGTGCAAAATGCCCACTAGATGGCAGCAGAGTCCTTCTCATGTAACTTCATAGAGCCCAGAGACGCTAATTAAGGTATAGCAAACTAAGCACTTTTAAAAATACGCATGCCACACCTACGCTACACTTACTTCTTTTGGCAGACGTCTCACAAGCTTGTTTTGTCTGTCTTCTCTGAAACTGGAAGTCATCCCTCTCGGCAGCAGAAACAGTAGAGGGTCAGAGGGATTTGGCAGACTCAGCATTAAGACCTTAGCCAAGATGCTGATAAATGACAGTTTCATCACCTGGAAAATGGGAACCCCAATAGTGCCTATGTCTTGGGGGTGTTGTGAGTTTTAAATAAAATTATGCCTGGAGAGCACTTTGCACAGTTTGGGAGATAAAATAAACACTCCATATGTTTGTCATGTCTCCTCGTCTTTCTCCCCTTTAAACACAAGCCATGTAGCGGCACAAGGACAGTGTAGCAGGAGGGAAAAAAAAGCGGTATGTTAGACTAAAAATCTGGTTGTAGCCTTTTCTGTCATCTTAGGGAGTGGACTATTGCATCTCAGCTGCAGATCATCGTTGTACTGAGAAAACACTTTAATGAGGCTTCTGCTCTAGAGAGGTAGCCCCAGCGGGATGCGGAGGTGTGGTTGAGGGGTTAGACAGCAGCCGAATGACTCAGTGTGAGCAAGGTCAGGAGCGTGTGTGTGAAGAGGACCGTGCACCGGAAAGAGTCTGGGAGATGGGAGGTCTGGAGCCCCATTGTGGGAGGCCAGGGGCCTAAGAACAGAGCCAGAGAGAACTATTCTCATGAGCTCAGATGGCCAGGAAAATACACAGCAAGTTAGCTCATAAATAATTTTGAGTTGTTTGCTATGCTTTGAGGTGACCGCCTGTCCTTTCTCAAAGCCCTGAGGAAAGGTCTCCTGCCCACCCACCTGCATTGCTGGGCTGAGGGTGCCATCCTGCATGGAGCGGGCGGGAGCAGCTGCCACAGGTCCCCAAGAGAGGGTGAATTGCAGCACAGACCTCGCGGGTGGAGCCGATGGGTAAACTCTCCTAGGAGTCTGAAGAAATGCTGGGAAGAGAACTTTCCCCAATACGTGGCAGTGCACTTAAAATAAATTAAACCTTTTTACTTGGAAATAATTTCAAACTTACAGAAAACTGAAGAATAAGAATAATGCAAAAGCACCCATGTACCTTTTTCCCAGATTCACCCTGTGCTAACTTCTGACCCACTTGCTTTATCATTTGCTCTGTACGTCACATACCCTCACAAAGCTTTTTTTTTTTCCTGAAGCATTCGAGGGCAAATTATTTTCATTGTGACTCTTTACCTCTAAATACTTAAGTGTGCATTTCCTAAGAACAGGAATATTGTTTTATATAATCCCAATGTAATTATCAATGTCGGTAAATCTACCGTTGGTGTAGCTGGCCATCTATATGTCCATCCTCGCAAATGCCTCACAGGTGTCCTGAGCGGCACTTTTTCTTTTCCAGTAAGGATCCAGGTTAAGCAAGGGATTAAATTCACTACTTATGTTCCTTCAGCCGTATTTAAGTTAGAACATCCTCACCGCCTTCTTTGTTTTTTTAATCACACTGATACTTTCACAGAATATCATTTACCATTCTTTTAAAAAATATCGAATTCTGCTCATTTGGGGTTTGGTTCACAATTCTTCAGGCATACATTTAGATTATTCATTTTCACCCAGGATACAACACTGGTGATACTGAGTGTTTCTCAGGATCTTACGTGAGGCATATTATATACAACTGCCCCCTCACTGGGGATGTGGATTTTGATCACCTGCTTAAGGTGCATGATTTCTCTCTCCCCTGAGTAATTACTGTTTTCCTCGCAAGAGTGAGTGTTCTGTAGGGAGACACATCAAGCCATGCAAATGTCCTGCTCTTCCTCAAAATTTCCCCCAAGATCTGGCACCCACTGATGATTATTGCCTGATCCAATCTTTATTATAATGTGTGCAAAAGATGATTTTCTGTCTCCAGCCTTCCCAGCACCAGCATTCTACCATAACCCGAAGATCTGCTTCTCCCCATTTATTTATCTACTTATTATCTGTTTTGACTTATGAATCCCTTTGTTTTCAATTGCTTATAGTTCATTACTGTACTTAATCATTGCAATGCTTGAAGTGCCCCAGATTTGCCCAATGGCAGTGCTTTTAGGCTGGAGCCTGTGTCCTTGTGACATGTTCTCATATTTTTAAACACTTCCTCACACTCTGATACAACAAAATATTCTAGGCTCATCTTTCACCTCCCCATTAGCCATTCCTCTGAGCATTCTTGTTTCCTTTTATATTATAGACCAAGCTTTGGGCACTAGGCACACTCATTTCTCCTGGCATATCTTTACCTCTGGACCCTTTCAATGGACAGAGCTAACAGATATTTGCACGCTTAGACAATGTGCACACAAATGTACACACTCACATTTGTACATGTACACAAAAATATATGCATACATGAACACATAAACATTCATGTAATTTGGAAATCATGACTCCTCACCGATACCTTTAATTCCCATCCATCCCCATAGGAATTTTTTCTTGCCTTCCTGAGATGGAAATGTATTTTCTTCTTATTTAAATATAAAAGCAAAGGTTGATTCTAAGAAAGCAGAGGATCTGTGGCCAATTTGGCAACAAACCAGAGAGTTACAATGGCCAAAGGAGAAAGCCACAAGAACTGGTTAGAGTTGGAGGAAGTGAACAGGAAAATCACTATAATATCTTTCCATTTATTTAGGCACTCATTCCAAAAACATTTTCAGCACCTATTAAGGGTTAAGCACTATTTTAGGTGCTGGAGATAGAGCAGTGGACAAAAAACTAAAAGTCTCTGACTTAAAGAAGCAGTCAAGCTGTGTAAAACACAAAGCATAAGATTAATATAAAATAAATAACAAATGTTAATGGTGAAATGCAATGCAAAAAAACAAAGCAGGGACAAGGGTGTGGGGGTGCTTGAATAGGGAAGAGAAGCTACTATTTTATAGAAGTTTTGGAGGGACAGCTCTTTCTGATAAGCTTATGTCTGAGCTGAGATCTGAAGGAAGCGAAGCAGCCATGAAGACGTGTGAGGCAGAGCAGGCAAAGTGGCTCCTGGTAGGATGTGATGCAGGAAGAGTCAGTGGCTCCTGTGGCCGGAGCAGAGTGAGGGAGGAGGACGAAGTGGGAACTGAGTTGCAAGAGGCTGGGCAGGGTTCAGAAACCCATGCCTGTCTAAGGGTTTGGCTTTTACTCTGTGTAAGGTGGAGCATCTCTGGAAGGTTTTGAGCAGAGCAATGGCATGATCTGACTTCTGTTTCCAAATAATCACGGCAGCCACTCTGTGAGGAATATACTGCACATAGATACAAGAGAAACAGGGAGTTCACCTGGGAGACTGGAGACTGGTGGAAACCAGAGGCCAGGTTAAAACTATTGCAATAATACATAGACAGCAGGTCTGCACCAAGGTTACCACAAATGCATGCACTTTGAAGGTGGAGGGAGGCATGCAGGCAGAAAGCATTTATTGACTGTCATTATGTGCCACACACTGCGATAAGTTCTGGGGGATACAAAGATGAGCAAAACAATCACGGCCCCAAAATTTAGGCTTTGGAGAGCCTACCGGGATGAGCTGGCCACAGACACCACGTTTTCCCCGTGACAAGCAGCGATGGTAGTTGAGAGCTTAGGAACAATTGCACAGATGAAGGTCCAGGTATCCACACCTGCAGACTCAGGGACAGCCTCAGAGAGAAGCTGGTTTTGAAAGAAGGAGGAGGGATCCTGGAGCTCTTGAGTGACAAAGAGTGCCCTCAGCCCCTGGATGTCCAGGTGCAGTCACAATGCTCCCTGCGGGTGGGTTCTGCTGTCCCCTCGGGTGCCCAGGAATTGTCTGCCATGATTTTACAATCCTCTGACATAGTCTCTCTTGAATGGGTTTCTGTTCCTTGCCACCAGTAACTCTAGTCTGAGATACAGAGCAGATACGAAGGTGCAATCAACAGATGAGATGTGTACCCCATAGACATGCAGGGTTAAAGAGAGAGGAGTCAGGGCTGATGTCCAGGGTCCTGGCCCAGCAATGCCTGTAACATCGTTTAACAAGAGGTATCTTCAAGAAGAGGACCAGAGCTCAGGCGGAAATGGTTGAGCATTTTTCAGATAGGATGAACTGAGCTGGCTCCAGGATGTGGATGGCACACCTGGTGTGGGGGGGTGGGAGGGAGATGTGGGAACCAGCTCTCTACAAGGCTTAGGGAAGCATGGCCGATGAAGCCCGGAACTTGTACGGTGAGGAAGAACCGAGTATGGAGCTGCGGAACATCCAAGCTGTGGGCCAAAGAGGAGCAGCTGGCACAAAAGACTAAAAAGAGCAGCGAGGAAGCAAGTGAGGCAAGTGGAAGAGAACGAGGCCGACAAGCACCAGGAGCAGAAAGCTTTCCCGGGGAAAAGTTCGAATCCCTTCTACCACAAACACTCTGTTCTATTTCATTTTATTTCACTTATTTGTGCAGAAGACTTAAAACCCCATACTAGGCTAAAACTTAAGAGCCCAAACCATGTGCTCCCTTATACACATTGCCAGCCTTACAGGGCTACAGTCCACACAACGGTTAATCACCAGAAGTTCACTAACTGAATAAATGGCGGCCCATCATGCCATAATGCTATGGAAGATTTGGTGGATCCCTACTATGTCATTTCATTCACTAGGATATTTTTAAATTGGAGCCAGGACAAAGTATGAATAAGAATTGGAAGAGTCCTGGCACACGCTTCTGTCATCTTTGGTGGCTTCTCGGCATAGACTTTCCTTTTGAAGGATCCTAGGGGTCCGTTGATGCTGTTTCCAAAAGCACTGAGCACATCCCTCATGCATTCCAGCAGCACCAGGGATTTTTGAGTCCAAGTTGCTCAGCTGCTAACCCTTTATCCTTCTCTCCTCTTCGTTCTTATCTGACTGTAGAGATGCTGGCTTGTTCTTTCTGGGCCCCAAAATAAGTCGTTACATCTTTCTGGGTCTCATTTCTTTTCCATGTGTACATATAGATAGGAGATGGTGGTACTCATTCTTAAATACCCAGCTCAGGAGCTTCGAGGTGGGTGAACACATGCATATTTGAGAAGAATGGAGCACCTGGTTGGGGTCATGGGTACTCCACGCCCCTTCCCATCTACCTTGCCCCTCACATCGCACCCATTGGGCTGTTCCTGAGTTATATCCTTTTATAGTAAACAAGTGGCTCCTGACTCTATTGTCTTTGGCCCATCTGTGGGCCCATCACAGCCCACAAGTGAGGAGGCAGGTCATCAGCAGCCCGGCCCAGGTGCTTGGTTGTCTGAAGAAATACAGACAAGAGACCATTTCCTACTTTCAGAGAAACAAAACCAGCAGGACATATCTTGAGCTGATGAAGAATGATGATGTGAAACAGAAAGCTACCAATTTTCAGACACTTCTATTAAAATTTTACTAAGAAAAATGGAAAATACATAAACAAATAAAATACCCACCTCAAATATTTTCTCTTGCCCTCTCCCTGTTCAGTCCTGCACAGGCCGCTGAGCTCGGTGCTGCTGCTGGGTATTGCCTCTGTGCTCTCAATGCAACCTGGATCTCAGCTGTTTCAGCACTTCTCTGCAACTGGTCGTTGACTCTCCTGTCTCCAGGGAGCTCCTGGAGGCCTGGGAACCCCTCTTACATATCTCTGAATCCCAAGGATTTAGTCGAGTGCCTGGTGCCCCACACATATCTGGTGAATTGGACAGAAGCTGGTCCAAATTATCACCAATTTACATTCTAATCTTAAGTATCTTGCTTTTTAAATTCTAAATGCAAAATCAGACTTATGTCTCTTTCTTGGTCATGAGAATAGAGTAGAAGGTGGTGGAAATTTTGTTCTACATCTTATCCTCTGTTTCCCTTGGTTTATTTTACATTTATTGTGCAAAACTTCTATGATAATGTGGCAAGACCTTGTTCCCACTTTATAGAGGAAAAGGAATGAAGAAGCAGCAAGAGAAGCTGCAAAGACATTCTGTGAATTCAAACTAGCAATGAATTCTTGTCTTTCTCAGTGTTGGATCCAGGGTGAGCAAAGACTTTGCAAATACAAAGCAATGAGTAAATGAATGATAGGGCCAAACCTGTGGTTTACAGTGGAGGTGTGGTATACATAGTTGTGTGTGGAAGACTTTCAATACCTCAGACTATTCTGCTGAGGGCAGCCCTTTAAAAGTCAATTACAAGGGCACATAGAGCTTCAAAATCTGTGTTCAGTAGAAATGATGTTAAATGTCCTTTGGCCATAGGATGATGTACACTCTGCGTGTGATCTTGGAAGGGGGCTGGCAAGATAATCTCCATGTGCAATCATGTCATTTTTCATGAACTTTTTAAAAGTCCTGGAAGGAAAGCAGCCTTGTGGCCACCATCCATCACTCCCTAAAGCTAGCAGCAAAGCCATCTTGGGCAAGATTCTGCTCTCTAAGGCAAACCACCAGCTACTCTTTCACACAAGGTTTCCTGGCCTAACCTACCTACACTCTGCTAACCACACAGCCAACACCCCTCATTATTTTGCTGCAAGGAGGCATCTCAAGGGTGAGTGGGTAGCTGTGGAGAGAGGATATGTGAAACCAGTTTCAAAGTGCAGATAGCAACTTGCAGAGTTGAGTGTGGGTTGTGACAGAGGAGTGGTGAAGGGCTTAAAATTGGCCAAAAATGGATTTTCTTTGTAAGAACAAGTGGGGAAAATGAGTGAGAGGATTTTATGAGAGTTTCTAATGCAACACTGATATATGTCTTTCACGTATATTAGAACTTACTGAACCCATCTTTTCTCCCTCCATAAGCCTAGAGCATTTTATTTATATATTTGTACAGTATTTATGACAGTCACTCATGTATTAATGACTCACATGTATGCCAGTTTTCCATGATAGAATCCAAGCAGTGTCATTCATTGATCTGCATTTCCTCCATGGTTTCTAGAATAATGACTGATGCAATTTCTTTGCTTAACTAATATTCATTTAGGCTACTTAACTTTATTACTGTAGTCAAGGTAAAGCAAAATTCATTGGTAACATTTACTATGAGGAGTCAATGAGTAAAATGAATAAAATCCAGGAGTTAAAAGAATACATACCAACTCTTAAAAGTGTGCCCTGCTCTGAATAAGGTGTAATTTAAGTTAAAACAATAACCTTCTTACTACCCAAGGGAAAAAACCTGGTGATCATCTCCGTCATTTGATAACATCTTTTGGATGATAGCTGAGATTTTTATGACAGTCAGTATAATAGAAACTCCATGTGGATTTTCATTTTAATAAGTGTTCCTTGTTTTTTCTAAAATAATAACAGTGTGAGGACAGAAAGAAACAAAAGCAATGAAACCACAAATAGGAAGGCTGAACTGGATCTCACCCAACTAAGAAGACTGGTGTCCAGAGGCCAGGACCCATCTTGCCTCCACAGTGTCCAGACCAAAAGTCAGTCTTTCCCTCCCGAACGGGTGGAAGTGTAAGTCTTTAGACAACAGGCAAAAATTTTGGCTGTGATATGAGTTGAGACTCAAGGAATGTTGAAACACCCAGTCCTTGAAGCACAGAGTGTTGAAATAATATGTTATTTTTAAAATCTTCACCAGGAAACTAATATTTCAACACATTTGAATGACTTTCTTGCTGTAAAAAGTTGAGGCTTAATAAATGAAGCTAAACATGTAATAGGAGCTTCCTAGGAAAAACCACCCCCCTTAAATAATTTCATGGCAGAGAAACCAGGGACTCTGCAGTTAGACACTTTCCTAGCAAGTACAGCCCATGTGGCCTATTTCTACTGAACACTGCTTTGAGTTGGACCCGTTTCTGAAATTAAATTTTAGTTAGTGAGAGATAAATGTGAGATAAATTCCCAGTTTTTTTTGAGGAGCTTACTGAGGAAATTTGTTTAAATGACAAAATCTGACTTTCTGGGAATTAAGAAAACTAAGATAAATACTTCCAAAAAGATAAATCTGACCCCTACCCAAATCCAGATAATATTTACCTCCCAGTACTTTAGTGAGTACCTATATGCAAAATATCCTGTGCTGTTTTACTACGCTGATGGACAGTGACTGTAATGGGGTATGTGGTGGAGACTTGATACTGGGGGGAGTATAGTAACCATAATGTTGCTCATGTAATTGTACATTAATGATATAAAAAAATCCTATGCCGGTGTCTCATTTACTGAGTTTAAGTGATGTTTCAGTTGCATAAGATTAGAGCCCTCCATTCGAGTGGAGAATCTGGTCCTCACTTGTAAAATGAAATTTCCTGGATTATAAAAGCCTCACCTATTAGACCAATGCCAGCCAGGAAGCTGGAATGCTAGGTCTTTTCCCAATATTTATTAACTCCCTACCTAGCATAAGTCTTACATTTTATTCTCTTGGTTTTTGCTTGCACTTTTTTTCTCATCAGAGAAATTGTTTCTGATTCATCAAAAGAAACTGAATTATCATCATTGTTATCACTGGTAGTGGTGTTGCTATAAGGCACATGAAAATATGGAGATTTCAGTAGACAACTCGGACTGCCACAGCAGCTTGGAGAGGTTTTTATGAGCATCTCTAGGTCTCCAATAAATAGCAAGAGCTGCTCCATTGTACAGGATTTGTGAAAGAACAAGCTTATAAAATATAAGTTCTTGGCTTCTTACGTTTGTACATAAAACCAATGTCTTGCATAACATAACTGTGATTGCTTGTTCTTTATGGTCCCCGTTAGAAATGAAGGCAAGTAGGTTTAGGTGTCCTTTTTGTTTAGTTTAGTTTTTTTTTTTAATGGTTATTAGAATCTGGAATCCAGGAATGCCTGAATCTTACCTTGCACACCATCTCCCCCAGTGGGGTTCCCAAAGGATACACATGAATAGATCAGTAGCCAAATAAGTAAGGGGGAAGTGTCTCTTTGCTAAGCAGGGGACCGGCCAAACCTCAGCACAAGGCTCTCTGAAAAAGTTGGCTTGAGGCTAAGTCTTAAGTCTGGCATCGATCTACCATCCCAAGCCAAAATCCAAATTTTGGAACTTACACCTTCTGATCAGCTTCGTGAAGAAAGAAAATCAAAAGATGTGGCACACATATTAATGGAGTGGGCATATATGTGTGGAGAGAGAAAACACTGACAGAGTGCCAGTCATGCCCCGAACAGCCAGCCCCTCCGGTGCTCAATGCTGTCACCCAGAGATTGAAGAGATGGAGGTCCATCACATGCACGATTAACGGGTCCAGTCAGTGCCCACAGTCCAACTAGACTGGCAACTTCCCTCCCTGGCAAGCGCAGCCAGGGTGGCATGGACTGAGGCAGGCAGAGCTGCCCATATCCCCAGCAGAGGTGGAACTCAACAAACTTAGACATGTGCCCACCTTGCCAAGGGCAGGAAAAGGTACAACCTTTGGTGGCCTTCTCTTCATGGCTCAGGACCTGAGGACTGTTAACCAATGCATCACATTCCTTCCTCTAGAGTCCATCCACCTTGATATGAACAGTTCTTATCAAAGATATCCAAATTTTGGACCCCGTGTTTGTGTTCTGAGAGACACCAGCTCTTTGAGGTCCCTCCACCTCTGCTCCTGCTCCAGTCTTCCTTGGTGAATTGTGAAGCATTAGTAAAGATGTTTTAATTTTTAAACAATTCAGTGTTATAACCATAAGAAGTCTAAATGGTTTCTAATGTCAGATAATTCTAGAAGCCTTAAGATGAGAGAGTATCCTGCCCCACTCACACAGCTACTCAGACTTTTTAGTCCCCAAATGAACTATTAATTCTTCCTATTTCACAGGATCGTTGCTTCCATATTTCTGAATACCATGTTCATACCGTTGGCCTTGAGTTTTGTTTTGTTTTTTAAATTTAAGCATTAAGTTATTGACAACTTCTTGGAGATAAGGTTTTATCTTTTCCACACCACAACCATCCCAGACTCACCTTTTACCAGCTTTCTAAAATAGTCACATCACAACTTTTAGTTAAATCAGTAGGTTTACATTCTTATGACCATCCAGATAGCACTCCCTGTTCTACCCCTCCTTCTTATAAGCCCTCTTTTTGTTGTATGGAGTGGATTGTTTTTGCAATTTTTCACTTGTCCAGTGTTTTATGAACAAATAAATTGAATTTTCTAAGAACTTCAATCTCTCTGCTATCAGTCTGTCGACATTATTCAATTTTATTTTTTCCTGGTGGACAGAGACTCCATCCCTGTGCTTCTGTTCTCTTCTGTACCATTTTCTTCCTAGTTCTCTTATGCATCTTTCATGCTGAATATTCCTTTTGCTGGGTACCTGTGCCTAATCCCTTTTTGCCTTACTTTTTGTTCAATAACATACTGTTATCCTGAGAAAAGGTGGTAGTAAGTTAATTTTTAGCCCCAACGCATCTGAAATAGTCTATCACTACATCTGAGAGTGTGGGTAGAGAATTTTATGTTCAAAGTTTTGTCAGCATTTGAAACTAAAACTCCCTTGTCTTGTACCTTTCAATCTTATTGTTCAGAATCCTGTTGCTTAACTGACGCCCAGGGACTTTGGGAGGTGATAGAATGGACTGGTTAAGGGTAGAGCCCCCTGGGTTCAGAGCCCCACTTAGCCAAGTGACATTTGCAAATTTACTGCGGTCCCTGTTTCTGTTCCCTGTTTGTAAACTAAGGCGTGATACAATTGTATTCAGGTTAAGTCTATGCCTTGGTATTACTATCTTTAAGTGATTTTTAACTTAGATGAGGGAGAAAGTATTTGGGGTGAAATTCACCTTTGAAGGACTTAATTTTTTTTATAGATGGACACATTTTTCAGTTGATGGTCTGCAATGGGAATTTACAACAAAATGCAACATACAACATTAGGCAAATTCTTCACAAACCCAAAATGCTAGGCGCACAAATACAAACTCACAGAGTTATGGTACATCAGTTTCTGGATGAAAAGCATGTATTAGGATAATATGTAAGTTGTAGCCTGTAAATTATAATTGTGTTTTGAATAAGAAAGAGAAAGAGAAAGAAAAAGAGAGAAAGAAAGAAAGAGAGAAGGAGAGAGAGAAAGAAAGAGAAGGAAAGAGAGGAGATAAAGTCAGAAGGAGAGAAAGAGAGAAAGGAAGGAAGGAAGAAAGAAAAGAAGAGAGGGCGGGGGAGACAGGAAGGGAGGGAGGGAGGAAGGAAGAAGGAAGGAAGGAAAGAAAATTAGTTCCCAAGAGCCAAGGTCTTAATCTTTGCTGAGACTTTCCAACCTTAAATTCCTCAACCAAAATCCCAGAGATTCAGAAGCAGATCAGAATGAAACACTGCAGCTGAGAGTGGGTAAGATCTTGGCCCTGGAGCTGGTGCACGGGGAATACAGAATGGCACTAGACATGGCAGGAAGGAAATAATCTCTTTCCCGAGGAAAAAATAAGTATCTTGTAAATAGATAAATAAAATGAAAGGTTTTGCTTTAGTTTTGCCTGTACGAAGTCTGAAATCCTATAAAATGCTAATGTGTCTTGCAGTGGAGAGTCCCTATGCAGCTTCTTATATGATTTAACTGCGATTTCCCTGACTTTTGGTTTTACATTAATAATCTCTCAATTAAGTAAACAAGTTTGAGAAAACCTGTTTATATTTCATTCTAAACCAGGTCACTTCCAGATCTAGCTATAGGGATTAGCAGTGACATTTTGAAAATCCCAGACAAAAAAGGGGAATGTTCACTGGGGCATGAAGAGTGAGCCAATCAATTGATTAAAAGAGGACTATGAGGAGGAAGGGCAGGATATACTAGTTGCATTAGTTCATGTCCACCAAGGAGCAGATGCCAAATTGGGATTAGACATGCCAGACATTTATTTGGGCAGAGGTCAGGGGAGCAGGGGAAGGCAGGGAGAGTCTTCAGACCCTGACACTGGTCGCCTGCAGGAATGGGACCGCCTTAGTACCCCACCCTGCTCCATGACTGGCTGAAAACAGTGTAGGTATACCTGGTTTTATTGAACTTCCTAGAGATCGTGTTTTTTTTACAATTGCAGGTTTGTGGCAACCTTGGATGGTGCAAATATATTGGTGCCTTTTTTCCAGCAGCATTTGCTCACTTCTTATCTCTGTGTCACATGTTGGTAATTCCTGCAACATTTCAAACTTTTCATCATTATTATATTTTTTTATGATGATTTGTGAGCAGGGGTTAATTTGCTAAAAGCTCGGATGATGGTTAGCAGTTTTTAGCAATAAAGTAATTCTTAATTAAGGTGTGTACGTTGTTTAGAAATGATACAATTGCACACTTAATACACTGTGGTGTAAACATAACTTTTATGTGCACTGGGAAACCAAAAATTTCATTTGACTCACTTTATCGTGATATGCATTTTATTGCGGTGGCCTGGAACCCACCCACAGATCCTCCAAAGTATGCCTGACTCTGGGAGCACCGTGGGAGGTCCAGAAGTTTGGCAGATAGAGTGGTGGGTCAATTATGTGTCTGCTCCCCCAGCAGATCTGAACTCCATAGCCAACCACAGAAGCAACTCTAGTCAAATAAGGCACAAATGTTACAAATATATTAATTTGATAACAAGTAATTGTTTACTGCTATCCAAGCATAATAATTTGTTGTTCTGAAGTGGATTTCCCTTAGTTTATTATGCTAATTAGGACTGCTAACCGGCTTCACACCCACAGATGTGAGGCTGAATTTTCTGAACACCCTAATTTGGAGATGGAAAATGGGGACTGTTTGTTCCATGTCCATGAGTAACTCACTTAACCTCTTCTCAGTTTCCCTGTCTGTAAATTGCTGCAGCTACCCTATTAGATTATTCTGAAGGCCAAAATCATTTGTGTGAAAATTCCAGCTAAGTACTATGAAAATTACTGTTAGCAGGGAAGGAGCCTGAGGCGAGTTTCACATAATAAAAGTTCTTATGAAAGTAAGACTCTTCCTTCATTTAATGCATGGTTATCTTTTAGAACAGAAATAAATAAGACCCTGGTTAATAGAATTTCTATTAGAAATTCCATGTTGCAAACATTAAGCAAATCTTTCAGCCTAAGAAAAAATGTGGTGTATACTTGAAGCTAGCCCATGTTTTTCACATGTGTTTTCTCGTGCTGTGATAGCTGGATCGGAAGTCTCTTGAAGGTTGTCATCATTCATTTTTGGTTCTATCTCATTCTTGAATGGCTCCAGCTGTGTTTCTCATTTCTTTTTGCAAAGATAATAATGATATTAAATAACATCGATTAATGATTTGCCATGTACCAGACACTGTGCTAGCAGAGAATCTGACTCCATTTGCTGTCTTCCATATCTCAAGAGTGTAATGACATTCATGAAATAGTATTTTTGTGATCACTATTAACTTGTATTTTGAAAAACACAAAAATTAACATACCTTTAGGAAGGGGTGTGTTATACAATAAAAAACAAGCTAGTGTATTCCCATGAATCTTGGGAACTGGACTAGAGGAAAAAAAATGTTTCATTAGGAACTTCCCTTTATTAAAACTTGGTGCTATAAATGTTTGGTGTTGTACAAGATTAAAATAATGGTGATATGATAATGAAACAGACAAAAGGTCAAATGACTGAAAATCCAGTATAAGTGGACAGGGTGGCTAATATGCAGTGTTTGCTGTGGAAACACACAGAGGAGCAGGCAAATCTTTCATTTTCTCACTTAATTTTTTCCTATTTTGCTTTATAACTTTAATACGTTAAAGACATTAAATACTAGGATTTGACAGACTCTGTGGGGAGAAAAGCCAGCCTCCAGTATGGTGGTTGAGGCTGTCGTAGGCAGAATTTTTTCTATTCACTTAATAACTGGGTGACATTACATAAATTGCTTGAACTCTGTAAGCCTTGGTTTCCTTATTTACAAAATGAACCTAAGAATAGTTAATAGGGTAATTATAAAGATTACATGAGGAAATATATTTAAAGCAGGTTTTTACCATGCCTGACCCGAGTAGGCATAGAATAGTTATTAGCTCACTATAGCAAAGATATTATTTATTGACTCTTTGTTATAATATTAGTGAAATAGTATTTGGAAAGATGTCTTTCTTTCATAGAAATTCCCAATATCCCTCATAAATTATGGAATCCCTAACTAGGTTAAGTTCTCCTTAAATGCAAGAAGGCAAGTCCATGGCTTTTAGAAGCCCAACCATCTAGTAATGAGTTACGTGTACATCTAGGGACAGTCCCAGTTTGGTCTTGTTATAGGTATTCTAATAATGAACCTACATACTTTATTTCTCCCCAAATCCGCCTCCATAGTTGGGAATATGGTATCACCTTCTCCATTAATTCCACTTTGCACTTACTCCTAAGTCAGAAAAATGAAAGTCAAGTTTACAATTATATTTGTTAATTGAAAGCAGTTTAAATAAATAATCAAGACCTCCTAGACTGAACACAAGGGAGTTACCCAGTTACCATTATTCAAAAATGATAAAATCACTAAAGATAAATAATGACTTGAGCGGCACTATCAAATGCAAAGGACTCTTCAGGTTCTGAGAATTTCAGCTCTCATGTCTGTTTCTGTATTGAGAAGAGAGGTATTTTACTTCCACACATATTCCTGGCCTCAACCATCTATTAATGCTGCAAGGAGAAATTAAGTAACATACTGACTAGAGGAATACAATTCTTGCTAACATAAAACAAATAAAAACACAAACAAAATCATTCAATAAACACTAAACACTTCCTCCAGCACAACACTCTATCTCAGCTAGGTCGGCTAAGAAGCTGACAAACTGACAGAAGTACATGTAGGGTGAACCAATTCCTATTAAAACAAGAATAAATTTAAACCGTAAGAGAAATGAGGAATATCCTATTTCACTTCCACAAATCTCATACAATAATGAACATGAAAGAAAAGAAAGAAAGAAACCTATTTTCAAGGGAAAGTATAAAGCCATTAGCTTTAAGGAAGTAAATAGATATTTCCAGCTGTGGAGTAATTTAATAGAATTCTTGAATAGATTTTAAAAAAAGGTGAAGGAATTTGAGCAGAAATAGCAAAAATCAAAAGCCAAAGGGAAGAGATTTGCAAAGACAGGATCAAAGCAATGCGTGATGAAGAGTTCAAGCAAGAATCAAAACTCTAGGGCTAACCCCCTTGGAATGAGCCAGAAAGAGGGTGAAGGGGCTTCAGGCTCCACAGCCCCAGTGAGATGGCGCTGAAGGGGAAATGGTGCAGAGTGCTTGTGTAGAATTCCTTTAAGAAAAGAATAAAAAAAAATTCAAGGTAAGGATCAACTGAATAGAATGTGGCTATTAATCAAAGGGGGAAGGAGAGAATGGAGCAGTGGGCAAGACAACAGAGAAAGCAAGCAGCAAGGAGGCATTCCTGGAGAAGAGAAGCTGCCTAGAGCAGACCCGCCTCTGTGCAGAGCCTGTTCTGGTACAAGTGGAACAGATTTACATCTGGCAGCTAATGGGCAATTGGGAGAAAGTCGAAATAATTAGGATAGAGGAGGAAAGGAGATATTAGTAACATTGTTTGAAAGCAGCAGGAAGATGAGAGTATGTAGAGAGAGGATCAATAAGGCTTGTAAATTCCAATTAGAAAACTGGGCTGGGAAATTTACAGGATGCCAGGCTAGAATAACAGGAATGACAGACAGTGCACCCAGGGCACTCAGGGGGAAACAGAAGGTCATTTTTACCCCTGAACTTCAGAGAAAATGTACAATATTCAAAGCAAGAAATGAGGGGTTACTTATTCATAAAAATCTGTCTGATCAAATACTTTCCCTCTAAGACAATGAAAAAACATAATGTGTCATAGAAGGTGTTATAAAACACCTTAGCTCCACTTTCATGAGCAAAGGTTAAGTAAAAAAATACCAGATGAACTGATGAGTAAAACTGCACAGAGAGCAATTTTAGTTTTCAAAGTTTTCTATTAGAACGTCTGATTCTAAAAACTAGGGACATGAAGACCCAAAAGAAAGAAATGATGTACTAGCTGACCATCCTCACGTCTTCTGACGAGAAGATAACATCACATTCCCAATCATAGAAAAAAGGCTCTAGGAATGCAAATAAAGAAAAACATCCCAGAAGAGAAGGTATGAATCAATAAAATAAAAAGGCAAACCATCAAGGTGCAAGTTGAAAGAAATTCCGACTGAAGATATGGATGAAGAAGGTCCTTTGTGCATGTTTTGGAAAGACACACGTTAAAAAATAAAATTGTGGAAATGAAACAATCAAAGCAATAACAAGATAATAGTGAGTGACTTTTTAAAGTACCTGCTCTTTATCAGGCACTGTTCTAAGCGCTTTATGTACATTAACCAGTAATAGAATCACAGCAACCCTGTAAGGTGCTATTATTATGAGGAAACTGAGGCATTGAAAAGTTAGATAACAAATTACACAGTGTCACACAACCATTAAGTAGCAAAACCTGGGGTGCAAACCCAGGCATTTTGCCTGCAGACTCTATATATCTGACGACTCTGGTATGCTGCCAATATAAACCACATCTGGGGTCTTAAAAGTCATTGTCAATTATCTTATACTTGCATAGAACCTTAGATTTTATGAAGCATTTGTATCCGTAGCCCATTATTTCTTTTTTGAAAGTTTTTAAAATTATATATATTGAGATACATAAAATAAAATGGGTAACTCTTAGGGTACAGCTTGATGAATTCTGACATGTGTACATTCATGTAACCATTGGCCGGAGGAAGATACCAAACATTTTCACTGATATTTTTTCCCCTTCACCTATTTCATTTTCTTGTATCACCCTGAGAAAGATCACATAGAAAATAGCGTGTCCCTTCTGCCGATGAGCAGGCAGGTGCCCAGGGAGGACTGGGTGTCCTTACCCAAGTGTCACACTTAGCAGTAGGTCTTTTTGATCTAAGTTTTTTGTCTTTTCAACTGTAAGTAGGTTTACTTTCCACAGTGTAGCAGGTGACTCACCTAGAAAGCATTATAAGATTAATCAAATGTTTAATGTCAGATTCTTAAAAACACATACACATACTTCCAACTACTAGAAGGGAGCAATCTTAGGTCCCTGTAGCCAGTAAGATGGACATAGAAGAAAATGTCCACACAACGCACACACGTGCACGTGGAGGTGTGCAGGAGCAGTGGGAGCAACCATGTCAAAAAAAAAAGTGCAAAACAAAGAGAACTTTCCTGGGAATTGTGTGTGAGAGGCAGAGCCCATCATCTGCATGCTCTGTGTGATTGCCCCATAATAAAGACTTTGGATCAATTAA
Source organism: Smutsia gigantea (assembly GCA_032199065.1). Lineage (NCBI taxonomy): Eukaryota > Metazoa > Chordata > Mammalia > Pholidota > Manidae > Smutsia > Smutsia gigantea. Next base: position 11,892 of record JAVSCE010011787.1, on the reverse strand, counting down.
CCAAGAGATGGGTTTTGCTTTCGGCGTTGGTTTTCTGTGAGGGAGCTGTGGGGGCAGGTTTAATGGTGGTAAGGAACGTAAAGCAGGAATCCAGTCATTACCAAGAGAATTATGGGATCTGACAAAATGAAAGTGGCAAGAAGGAAAAGAGAATCACATTCATGGACTCACACCAACACAGCAAAAAGCACAGAAAAGAACTGAGGAATAACATGCTTTGGAGAAGAGAAGAATGAAATCTATTTCAAAACAATGGTGGGAAGTCTCAAGTTTATAAAATAGGCATATTTCATCTCTGGAAATTTTAGGGAGCTTTTTTTTTTTGAGATGGGTGAAGTGTTGTATATATGTTAAATGTAATTTAAAATAAAAATTTATATGGCTCTCAAATTAGATGATTTATGTGAAAATACTTTAACAATGATTGAATGCTGTTGCAGTGCTAGATATTAGTATAGCTATTATTGTTGCCGTCATTATCATTAAGGGGATTTCCAGTGGTGCCAACCCTGGCCGGCCACCCCATTGATTTCCTCAGCCCTATCATGTTTGTGGTTGTGGAAACTTTTGTAGAAAACAACCTGCCCGTCTACCCCTCTGGAGACAAAAGAATGGAGATCATTTACTGATTCCAGCTACCCATGTTCTCATGAAAGAGTTAGTGGGCTGGTTTTTTTCCACTTTCACCCAACAGGAAATACAAAGAAATGGTCATAAATTACAGCAAGAGAGATTTAAGTTTGGAATAGAATAGCAAAAGGGATACTTTCCTGTTTATGCATGGAAAGAGATTACTGAGAAAAATAGAGCTAGCTCTTTCTTAGAGATGGTCAGAAATAGTGTCCTGCTTGCTTTCAGATATTTAGAAGAAAAACTCTTAGAGGTGGGGTGGTTGTTGTCGAAGGAGGGGATTTCCTGGGACCTGTTCGAATCCCCAGACTGTATTATTCTGAGTTGTCCTCTGTTTATCAAATCAAGATGTGCTATTAACCTAGACAGTCATGGTTGTGCTTTAATTCCATGTATCCTGAAGTAACCTTAAAGAGTAACTGCAATTTTGAAAATATTATCAGTTCTGAAATTGTTGAATAGATTGGGAGTGAAAACAGTGAACCATCTCAACTATTTTAGGTAATAAAGAAATCAGTGTTGGATTTCTCTGTTTTGAATTTGCTCTTTCATTTTCTTTTCTCACCCAAACCATTCTTTGCCCAGGCTGAGGCAAATTTGTTTACTTTATATTCACCCCAAACACAGGATTTGATGTTTCCTTCCTTATACAGCTTCCTACTCAAATCCCCTATCCTCTCAAAGCCTGCAAAGGCACTCTCTGCTTCCTTATCCTTTCAACCAGTCCCAAAAAGTTGTTTCCCCTTTCATTAAAAAGTATAAAAATGTCATTGCCACTGAAAATACAATATCTTTATTCTCATCGTCTAGGAGACAGGATGTGGTGAGGGTGTTAAGTGTCAGCCATGTCAGATTTCACTTCCTGCTTTATAATCAATCCAATATGGGTCTACCAGGCCCCTGTTCTGTCCCAGCCTTTCTAGGGAGATCTTGCTTCTAATCTGACCTGGGCTGCTCTCACTTCAACTACCCAGGGAAAAAGTTAACAATGCCTGGCAATATCCCTCTCCTTCATCCGCCTCCTGGCCCCTCTTCCATCTTCAGGGTTATAAAAATGAAGGAAATTTGTTACGACTGATTCCCATGGCTTGGGAATTGCTTGCTGAATGATTTCATAATCTAGCTATTAGCTGTGAAGAAATATAATGCCATCCTTACATATCTGGTTTTAGTTGGGAGGGAAAGGTTTAAATGAAACCTCAGGAGAGACAGAGGGGAATGGAGAGAGAGTTAGCATTCTGCAGACCCAGTCTGATGACTTGGTAGGGTGATCAGATGGGATATTGATGGTGCTAACATTGGAGTTTGATGCTTCAGACTTTGTACTTGTAGTTTATATGCCAGGGCAGAAAGTGACCCCCGAGAATTGCCATGGTAGTCCAGCTGGAGGGAGCTAGTTGGGAGGCAATGCACAGCTCTTTGACTAGCTGGTTTCCTCTGGCAGAGGGTCTGATGAGGGCTGCCAAGTAAGCAGCAAGCCAGGGCTCCTGGGTTCGCATGTGGGTCCCACTACCACACTGATGGGAGGTCCTGAGGCCAAGCACTGTGGTGGTGAGAAGACGTCAAGCCCTGGGAGCAGGCTGAGGAAGGCTCAGGCTCTGTGACCTGCGAAAATAAACCCTATGTCTTTGTTTCTCGGTTTCTTTAACTATAAAATGCAGGTAGCAATTGTATTTAAATAAGACAATGTGTCAACTGTGCTAACATGGTGTTTGCGGAATGATTTCCAACAGGTCAAAATGAGAAGTACAGTAGAAATAATGTTTGAAAGAATTCCTTGGCTCAACAAATGTTTATTGAACACCTGTTATGAATCAATACGTGCCCGTGGTATTTTGAAGAAGAGAAGGGTGTCCCCATCACAGTCTCTAGTCCAGGTACTCACATTTTCATTGAAAAGATAAAATACACCTTACATGTCAAACTGTATAAGTAGTGAGAACTTAGGAACTTGGGAATGGTTGTGATTAGTGTAAACTGGAGTAAAAAAATCTCATATTAAAAATATTTAGAGAAAATTAGAAGATAATCTGTGATAGTTCATGAAATACTAGAAACAGCTGTTACAGAGTAAAAGAGAATGTGAGTCAGAAGAGATGCATTCAGTGGTTTTGTCACCTTCTTATGTGTGATCCTGGGAAATCATGTCATCTCCCTTCAAGTTTCCACACCTGTAAAATCACCGTAAGATAGAACCCATGGGTTTTTGTGAGCAGAGGGCAAGGTAACATACATTAAAGTGCCCAGAGATAGTTTTGCACCAGGGAGTATTTCAAGAGGTAAAAATGAAAAGAATACGAAGTCAGTCCTCACTTCCTCCTCTCCTTACCCTTTCTATTTCCTCCTCAAAGAGCTGCCACACCTCTCATTTGATTCCTTCCATTCCTATGCTATTTGTGTGGAAAGGAACAGATTTACCTGGTTAAAAAAGTCATGAGTCATCAGTGACCCAAGCCAACGGACGTGTTACCCTGTTTCTCCTGCATCGCTCAGCTACCTCCTGAATGCTCTGAGACCACAGCTGCAGTCATAGATGGTCCAAGTGATGGAGGCCGGGATGCTGCTCGGAAGGCCTGGCCTTGACTCCTGACTGTGCGAGAGTTCCACTAGGTGACCCTGGTTAACTCACCCTCCATCTCTGCTCCAGTCTCTTGTCACAGAGAAGCTAATGCCAAAAGTTGGAGTTACTTTTAGAGAAAAAGCCTTGTTTCAGTTTGACATGATTGCTTCGTGTTATATCAGCCTTCACTTCCCTGGGGACTGTCTCCTCTACTTGATCTAAAAGGCCTTCATGTCGTATAATAAAGAGACAAGTATTTTCCCTCTAGACTCTAAGGCTGCTTTTCTTGGTCTCTTCAATTTCACAAAGCACTTTGCTCCCTTAATACACTATTGTGCTAGAAATAAAAATATAGCAGCAAAGCCTACTATCACAGCCTGTTTGATGAGGAACTTGCTTGAACAAACTGAAGTGCATAGGGCTTTTAAAAAATGTAGTTTGAAATTACAGCTTCTTTTTAATTCTATTTTTTTTCCTTTTCAAAGAAATCTCCCATATATTTATTTATAATGTAGACATCCCTTTTTGCTAGAAACAAAGTTTTGATATCTCATGGTTATTTTTAAAAATCTACTCTATGGGCTAGGGTGGGGTGCAGGTGTGGAGTAACTACTTAGATTGTGTCAGTCTGTTATATTGAATCACAGCTTTACTGAGATTTAATTTACATCCGGTACAGTTCACCCATTTAAGGTAAATAATTCAATAGTTTTTAATGTATCCACAGAGTTGTACAACCATCACCCCAGTGAATTTTACTACACCTCATCACACCAAGAAGTCTCATGCCCATTAGCAGTCACTCCCCATTTCCTCCCCAGATGTAGGCAACCACCAATCTATTTTCCATCTCTACTGATTTGCATATTCGGAACATTTCATCTAAATGGAATCATACAATATGTGGTTCTTTTTGACTGGCCCTTTTCATTTAGCATGCTGTTTCAAGGTTCACCCGTGTTGTAGCATGTATCAGTACATAATTTCTTATTATTTCCGAATAGTTTTCCACTGTATGGACAGTCCACATTTTATTTATCCTTTCATGAGTTGACAGACATCAGAGTTATTTCTGCTTTTTCTGTCATACATAGTGCTGCTATGAGCATTCATGGATAAGTTTTTGTTTAACATGTGTTTTCATTTCTCTTGTGCATATATCTAGGAAAGGGATTGCTGAGTCATACAGTCATTCTGATGAACCTTTAGAGGGACTTTCTGACTTTCCAAAGTGGCTGTGCATTTTACATTCCCCCTGGCAGTGTTTGAATATTCTACTTGTTCTCTATCTTCACCCACACGTTATTTTCTGTCTTTTTGATTGTAGCCATGCCACTAGATGTGAAACTTCTATGTCTTCACTGTTCCCTTTTGATTCTTTGACAATCTCCTTTATGATTATAATTAAAAATTAATTCACGCTTATCCTTTTCTAAAACCATAATAATGTACAGCCCTAAATAAGTCCCAGGTGAGAGCAGTTCAACCCTGGAGAATGTGATGAGGAGGAAATGGCCACCACAGCAGAGGGCTGGTGACTCTAACAGGAGAAGGCACACCCAGTCTACGAGTCCAGGCTCTCCTTTGCTCCATCTCTATCAGCACTTCCCCAGTGGAATCAAGGAAAAGCAATGAGAGGAAATAAAAATGTGTGAAGCAAAAGAACAGTGCCATGTATTGACTATATTTTTTGTTCACTACTGAACCTACTGAACAAAAGAGACTAGCAAAGGGGACTCACTGCTCTTCATACACAAAAGCCAAGGAGGTAGACTGACATGCAGGAATTTCTCAATGACAACATGACACTTCTGGCAAAAAAGCCTGCCTAACCAGGGTTAAAGAGGACTAGAGCTCCCTGACAATGACTATGAGATGTTTTCCTCACAAGGGATAACAAGATGTCGTGCATTTAATAGCTGATAATGTTGAGGGTGGTTTTTAAAGGTAACATTAATCAACCCTTATTATATGTTAGACATTGGAATAAGTACTCGATGTATATTTTTGCAGGAATTCAATAAGGTAGGGTTGTGTGTGTGATTGCCATTTTACTCATGAAGAAACTGAGACACAGATCATTTAAGAAACTAGTTTATGGTCACCCAGTTAGCAAGTAGCAAGGACAGAATTCAAGTCTATATCTGCCTAATCTGCAATCCTATAAATTACCCATTACATCTCATAGACTCTGAAAAGACAGCTATCAAATAAATGGATAAATAATTCCAAATACCAATTTAAAAACACCTAGAGAAGGAAAAATATACTTGTAAAAATAGTGAACAAGACCCATAAAAGAGGGAGGAGACCGACCCATCATCGATCTATCTATTGGTAGATTAAAATCTAAACACATCTACATTCAATAATTGAATGTGTATCTCCACAGGCTTTGCCTGTGATTGCAGTAGGAACAGATTCAATAGACGTAACTTCACAAATACCAACTCCTACATGTTCCCACAAAACCTCTGAAAACCTTCCATCCTCATCCATTTGGAGTAATTTGAAGGGTTATGCCCTATGCTGGTGAACAGTAGCCACATGGTATCAGCAAGATTTTCCCTCCCCTGACCAGGTGTCCTCTTCAGTCTCGGCTTCCTGGGTCAGATTGCTACACTTTTCCCCTCCAGCAGGGAGGCGCCATAAAATATCTATATCCATGTAAGAAAATCTGCACCCCCTCCTGACACCAGAGCACAGTTTTCAGCACAAGCTACGCTGGATTTTGCAAATGTGGGTAGAAGGCTCCTTCCTACACTTTGTCACCAGAGCATCAACATAGAATTGGTTGTGTTCTATAGCCTCCCAGGTGATTATGACATTGTGCAAACAGCTCAATTATTTTACAGCCTTCTACAGGGCTCAAATATAAGCCACTAATGCCAGTCTGGGGGATTTATACAGTCCTCTGCGTATTTCACACCTTTCATTTTTCACATAGGTTCCTTTCCACATGCAATTTAACCCATTCAATTAGATGTCAGAGAACTGCTTGCCCTACAAGTCAAACCCAGGCTTGTCTGAGTCTCTGTGGTGTGTACCAGGCTCAAGCTGAGAGTGTCTATGTTATTTTTTTAACCTTTACATTAGTTGAAAAATCTGACATGATAGATTTTGTATAGTTTGGTACTGAGAGAGGGGAAACATGTTACATTCTGCCAAATATAATTTGAGAGTTGCAGCTGAAATATATTCCCATCCCCGAAATGTACCCAATCAAATAAGATTAGGATGATGGCTATGAGGCAGCTTATTAAAACAAGAACATGCCAACCTCATAGAAATGGAATGTGTTTCATTGTTAAACAACCAAAAATGTGTGTGTGTGTATATCAAATTAACAATTTGAAGTTTAAGAGGTTATATTTAAGAAAAAGCAACAGAGCAGTGATCAACAAGCTGAATGACAAGGATGTAAAAAACAAGACACGGTTTAAGAAGTCATCATTATTTTTAAATCAACTAAGATATAATGATTCCTTCCTATGTCCAAGGCTCCAGGGATATCAAGAAAAATACAGCATGACATATAAATTAATAATGGAAATTTAGGAGAACATATTTCATAATTAAAGTAATGGGAAATTTATATTTGCATCCCCTGAAAAGAGTGATTGACCTCAGTCAATCAGAGATTCATTCAAGATGAATCTTGAGTTTGCACCTGTTAGAAGTTTGGTATTTTCATAAGGCAGATAAAAAGATAGGGAGGTACCAATGCCACTAGCTTATAAAGTCTAAATAATAGGAGTGAACCATAATGGGATGGGGCACCTTCTCAAAAGGGCGCTTCTGAGACAGCTTTAATCTCAGAATCCATGTGTTTTGGCTGTGTGATACACGCCAGCGCTGCCTTCCTAGACCCACTAAACTGTTCGCCCTGAAGCCCTCCACTTAGGAAGTTAGTTCTACTGTGCATCTGCACCAATAATCAGCAGAGAAAGGTATGTCCAGTCTACTGGCTGGTGGTTCTAGGGGTACTTATTTGCTGAAGGCCACTCTCTCTGGGGCCCAGGCTATACATCACTCTTGGATTACTGTTGATCTGTTCAGTTTCCTGGTGAGCCCAAGGTCCTAACTCAAACCAACCTTGTCAAGTCCTGAGTCATGGATCTATTTCTTGCCATTTGATTCTTCATCCAATCAGAACCTTAATTCTATCTCCTTGTGTGGCCTAAGCATCTTTTACTTTCCGAAAACCCTGCTCCTGAGACTGGTGCATGAGAATGGACAGCCACTGCTGCCAACACCACTTGAGCTTGTGCTTACTTTGCCTTCTTTCCTCATTGTACAGTGAATTGCTGGCTTCCCCTCAGGGACTCCCGCAAAGCCGCAGCTCCATCATCCTGCCTGTACAACTGACACGTCTCCTCTGAGCTCCAAATTTATCCAACAGCTTCACGAATGTCTCCATTTCAGCAAGTCATCACTTCTGCAAACTCAACACACTCATTCACAAAGCTCAGTGATGCCCTCCCACAGCTACCCCAATAAACCCCAACTTTTTTCTTTATATTGCATTTCAGGCTTTCTGTTTAATTGTCCAGCTCAGAGCCTAGGGATTTTTCTCAATGACTTTCTCTCAATACCTACAAATTAGTTGTTAGCTATTATTGAGACTAGCTGCTAAATTTCTCTTATTTTTCATTCCCTTTCTCCTAAATCCCACTGCCGCAGCTCATGCTCCAGGATTGTTTTCCCAGAGTCCAGTCACACCTTCCTCTCTGGTATTGCTTCTCCTATAAGCCAAAGTCTACACTGAGGACTGGAATATTTCTATGAAGCACATCTGATGCTGTCATTCAGCAAGCTTATGCCCTTCAATGGCTCTCCACTGTGTATGACATAAAAGACAAACTCCTAATGTAGAACTTAGAGTCTTTGTAATCCGTTCTCCAGCAATTGAAATTATTGATAGTTTCCCCCAAAATATTGTGCTTTCCCTCCATGCTTTCCATTGCTAGAGTTCTTCTGTCACCACAGGAAAATCCTACGAAACTTTTAGGAATTGGTTTTACAGTTACTGTGAAACTTTCTTGGGCAATCTCCTTTACACTCACACAAACACGTATATCCTATGTATCTCTCTTGTGCCATTCCCCCTAACTTGCATTTATTTTTAACTGCAGCACCTAACTATATGTACTATTGTCATTTTTTTTGTTTATCCCTCTTCTGTTAGATCATGAACTTTTGTTACATCTTTGATTATTCTATATCAACCTAAGGGTTTATCAACAATGATGTTGCTGACATTTTGGACCAGTCATTCTTTGGTTTTGGTGGGCTGTCCTGTTCCTTGTAGAATATTTAGTAGCCTCCCTGGCCTCTACCCATTACATGCCAGTAGAACCCCTCCCTGACCTCCCCCCATTTGTGATGACTGAAAATGTCTTCAGAGATGTCCAAGTGATTTTTCTAGAGGGGGAGGGTGGAAGGTGCATGGCAAAATTGACCCCTTGTGAGAACCAAAGATCTACTTTAAATTTCTTCACGTGGTCTAACTTAACAATCTGATAAAAAAAAAAAGAATGAAAAAAGGGAGGGAGCAAAGAGGAAAGGGAGGGAGTAATGGGGGGAAGAAACGAAGAAGGAAGGAAGGAAAAGAGGAAGGAAACAAAGAAACATACAAAGGATGGGATAGGAAAATGTTTAACAATACAGTTACATATAAAGAGAGCCCAGAATTGCACTCAGTCAAGGATCAGTAGTCTATAAGCCCAACATTAAACTGTACCTATCAATATCACAGTAGCAATGTTGATCTCATAAACAGGAAAAAAATCAAAGAATAAATATTTCAGAGATAGAATAACAAGAGTAAGGAGAGAGAATGCAGAAAACAGGTGTTACATTGGCTGTGGAAAAGCAAGTACCATGAGTGGCATCTAAGATTGATCCTGGGCATCAGTGATATGCTATTATACTTAAGAGCACAGGCTCTGGAGCCAGGCATCCTGGGTTCAGACTCACTCTACCACTTCTTACCTAATTTCAGATTTTTAATCTGTAAAGTGGAGATAATAGTATTGCCTATATCTTTGGCTGTTGTGAAGGATACATGAACTACTCCATGTGAGGAACTTAGAAGAGTGCTTCAGAAACTTTAGTGTTTCATAAATGCTGAGTATATGTAGTCCCTTCTGTATTTACCTCCTCTGTGTAGTGTAATGGGCCCAGATTTGGACAGAAAGATTTGTACTCCCAAACTGATAATCATGTAGGAGAAGGATAGATCTGGGATATAGGTATAAAGCCACCAGAAGTCTAAACATTCCTTGGCATTCATACTGTCCATTATTCTGCGTCAGCATTTAGGTAATACATTAACTTTTCAGCCATGCATCCTTGCATTTCTGTATCTCTATATAATGTCTAATTTGCAGGAAGCTTCAAGCCTTGAGTCTTGTGTCACTCAGGCACACTTGGCTTCTCATAGAAGCTGTCAACCAAGAAACATGCAGGTGCAAAATCCAGAAGAACTGGCATCGGGCTGGACCTGAGAGAAGCTGAGGTATTATTCACCACCGTTCACCTAGCCACAAACGTCTTCTTCCATGCCAGAAGCCTCAGCACCCCCCAGACTAGGGGCAACAGAAATGGAATAGTGAGGGAGAAGGGACTTCCTCATGGGTGTTCCCCAAAGGAGAGCAGAATCAAGGCAGGTCAGGAATGAAGGCTGGCCTCACTGTTGCTGTGTGTGCATGAAGGGGGCTTACAGCCCTATCAGGGTGCAATATCAGTGCTGGGTTTCAGTAGGGAGGAGAGCGTGTGCCCTGAATGGAAGTGTTGTGTTTGTTCCTAGACAGAAAGCTTGTGAGGTGATGCACTGCAAACATCAGGTGGATATATGGAAGTCTCTGTGGCATTTAAGAAAATCACAGCCGCTTGTTTCCTTTTATATGACCATTCCTTCTGGTTTAGAGAGGCTGAGTTTGTCCCAGAACAATTTGGTGGAAAAAGCACTTTTCAAGAGTCCAGTCCTAGTTCCACTAACATCAGTCCTTCCAAGACTGTCATTTTGCTTCCCTAGACTTCAGTTTTTTTAACCAGTAAAAGGGATATGGTTGGACTATTTCTAAAATCCCTGAATTTCCCTGACTTCTACTGGGAATAAGGCAAAAAGAATTGTTCCTAAACATGTGGCTTTTTTCTCTCCCTCTCTTGAGTCTTTCCTAGATTGACTATGGTGACCATCTGAAATTGGGGTTCAGAGAGGAATGGCCATTCATATGTTTGCACCATCATTTTGTTTAAACCTTCAGATACTATAAATCTTTGCTTATTTTGTGACGTTAAGCTCAGAATTACCATTATCTATATTTGATATTCTCATATTTAAATGTGCATCACTGAAACATTTCTCTTCTTCCACTGAATTTATTCTACCTGAATTCTTCCAGTGCATAGGTGTTAGATGTTAAACTCTTGTGTGTGTGTGTGTGTGTGTGTGTGTGTGTGTTTCTGTGTGTGTGAACTGGGGGCAGAGCAACAGGAGCAGAGAAGGATAAAGGACTGGTGCTTTGAGTGGTTATAGGATGAGCGGACAAAGAAAGTATAGAACCAAAGAAGCATTCCAATCTTGGTTTTAATTGTATACTCAACTTTCCCCTTCCCCCTACCCATATAATCCACACATGTGAGTTTGCTTTCTGATTCTAGAGCTATCTTTTAGCCATTTTCATGTTCCCTGAAGGCAATCACACACAGGGTGAACTGAGTTAAATCTCTCCAATTACTCCCTGTAATTTTACCAATCCTATTTTTTTGGATTAAGTCTTATTATTCTTGCTCATCCATTCTCCTTTTAATAAAATACTTATAACATATCAGACATTGGTCTAAGTATTCTACATGTATTTTCTCCTTTAATTCTCATGACAACTCTACAAGGTAAATACTAGTATCATCTCCCTTTGAGATAAAAATTGATGTCACAGAGAGGTCAAATAATGTCCTCTAAGACACAAAGGTGGTTAGTGGCCAAGCCAAAATTCAAACCAGACAGACTGGCTCAAGTCCTCATGTTCTTCCCCAGCTTAGCAGTTCTGCCTGGAAGTTGAGATGATGCTGAAAAGCAGCACATGAGCTATTAAAACACTTTCATATGAATTGGTGTAACCCACATATAAACACTCCTAGGGTCTGGGATAAGAGAGAAATTTAAAAAGCAAGGTAGGAAAAGGCTAGTAGCAATGAATACAATTTTTTTTTATATTTTGGAAAAAAAGGACAGTAAAGGCAGTAAGAATTTATCAGTGGTTACATGTATATCATAAACCTTTAGGTAACAACTAAATATCCTCATCAACTGGCTTCAGTCTACTCTTTCTGCACTCATATGCAGCAGTTCATCATATGCGAAGAGAGCTTCAGAATGAAAACAACAAAACAATCTCGAAGAATTTGCATACAGTAGCTGGTGGGAATGTAAAATGGTACAGGATATTTGGAAAACAATTTGGCAGTTTCTTTAAGAATTAAACATACACTTACCTTACAAACAAGAAATGTTACACTAGTTATCTACACAAGAGAAGGGAAATCTTATGTCACACAAAGACTTGTTCACAAATGTTCACAGCAGCATTATTCACAGTAGCCAAACCCCAGTGTCCATCACCTGGTGAGTTGATAAATAATCTGTGGTGTGGAATACTACGCAGCAACAAAAAGAGATGAAATCCTAAGGCAAG